>VZTF01008325.1:482646-637304 GCA_013397755.1 Cnemophilus loriae
CCGCTGCCTGCCTTGCCCTGCCCACCCTGCCCTCTGCCTGCCCTCTGCCTGCCCTCCTCTACTGCCTGCTGTCAGTCCTCGATGCAGACAGGTGGGTGCTCACAGCCTGCAGTGCCTCAGGTACCCCAGTCTGGTTCTCATGGGTCTGGTCTTGCAAACACTACTCTTCATGTAGTTATATTCCAGCTGAATCTCCCGCATACAACCAGTTTATGGTCTACAAAGTTGTGTTTGTTTTCACTGAGATCTGCAGCTAAACCCACTGGATGGTTCCCAGATCCACCATCCTACCCAGAGCTGGGTGGCACACACCAACATGCACAGGCTACTTGATGAAACCCAAGTGCCTTGCACACACTGCATGTGTCATTTTGTGCTTGTCACATCCTGGCTATGTCATCCCCTGCCACTTAGTGCCCTGGCAGCATTACCACAATGAGTCTGGGTCTCAGCAGTGTTTGTTGAGATCCTTGATTTGTTGACATTGGCAGTTGATCCAAAAAAGGCCTTTAAGGGTCTGCACCGTGTGTCCAAGGAAAACAAAGAGGAACAACTGGCTCTGCTGAAGAAGCTCTGTGTGTTGGTGCTGAGCATATAGTTTGGGGCCCACACCAAGCACTGCAGCTATTAACACTCTCTCCACTTGATTTACCCTCTCATTATTTTTTTCACCTGGAATTAGAAGGAAAAAAGTCTGCAGGAGCAGATTAGAGAGATGAAATTCCTAGATGCACCAAACCCAAACAGACTGAAAAATCTCTTAAGGCTCTTCTGGAAACATCAAATGGAGCAGGATCATGCCCACATGTAATGGTGACGCTGCTCACTGTGCTGCTGGCCATAGCACTCTTTCCTGTGAGCTTATCTGGCAGGGAGGCCTCAGGAATATTGCAGATATAAGGGACTGCTAATTTCCATCTCTACAGCTAAACCACATTCTAAAACCAATGCTTGGTCACATTATAGCAAAAGCCCAGCAATTTTGAAAATGCTGCAGCTTATGAATTAGCTTTGTATTTCCAGTAATGCCAAATATTCATCAATCTAATTAAAGTCAACAAGGAACTATAGCTCCTCCAGTCAAGTCCTGCATATCTGTGAAGCCAGAGGAATACCAAAGACAGAGAAGTAGTTTTTTTGTAAGCCACTACCCCTGCAGCTGCTGTTATACAATTCAAATTGAACACAAGTGTGTTGCAAGTCAAATCTTTCCTTACAGGCACTCACAGAAGCAAATCGAGCAGCAGCACCTGAATTCCACTCACCTAATGGCAGCATTCAGATTTGCTTTCTAAGAGAATGTATAACCCAACAGCAGAGGTTTTCCTCCACATGTCCTGGAACACCATAGGCAGCCCTGGTTTTGGGTGTGACCCTCCAAAACGTCACTCACCTCCCTGGCTCCAAGTGGGTGCTGTCATAATTTTTAAGGCCCCTTGTTTCACCTTCAGCGTCAGGGGAAGCCATGCAGCCCCAGCCAGACACTTGCTGCTTTTACTTAGGGATTGTTTAACTGCTGGATTTCACTAAGCTGCCCTAAGGCATTGCCTTTCTTTTAATCCTAGCTATTAGAGCTGGCTCCAGGCATGCCAAGGGCACAAGACTGCTGAAGCTACAGTCCCCAGCAAAGCTGCCTGGGCGGCTGCAGGGCTTACCTGGCCACAAGCAGGGACATGCTCCCAAGTCCCAGCCTGGCCATGGCAGCTTTCCAGCCCTCCAGCGGCAGCAAGGTGATCTCCTTTCTCCTCTCCTAGCTGGCCTTGCTGCCACCCCCTTCTTACCTGAGCCTCAGGAGCTGAGGCTGGCTCAGCTGAGCATCAACCCCTCAGCCCCAGGCAGTGACTCTTGGGTTTGCCTACACTGCTCAGAGCCTCAGGCAGACACTGTTGCTTGTTCTGTAACTCTTGAAATGGAGAATAGTAGCTCTCAGCCTCAGCTTCTGTTTAGTCAGATCACGCATGCATAGGTGTGATAGCTAAAAGCTCAGCAATTAGATTCCTGAAAGAAAAACGTGACCCTTGGAAGTGACATGAAATGATCTGTTGGGTTGTCAGAGCTGTTCCCATCTCCCAGGTTGCTGGATCAGTGGTCCTGCCCCAGGGAGGTGGCTTCACTCTGGCCCCGGCTTTTCCTCTTCCTCCTCTCCCAGCTATAGGTTTCACCCACAGAATCACAGAATTAACTAGGTTGGAAAAGACCTTTGAGATCACTGAGTCCAACCTATGACCCAACACCACCTTGTCAACCAATGCCATGGCCCTGAGTGCCATGTCCAGTCTTTTCTTAAACACCTCCAGCGACGGTGACTCCACCACCTTCTTGGGCAGCCCATTCCAATGCCCTGTCACTGTTTCTGTGAAGAAATTTTTTCTAATATTCAGCCTAAACTTCCTCTGGTGCAGCTTAAGGCTGTGTCCTCTCGTCCTCTTGTTGATTGCCTGGGAGAGGAGACTGACCCCCATCTGGCTGTGCCCTCCTGTCAGGGAGTTGTAGAGAGTGATGAGGTCTCCCCTGAGCCTCCTCTTCTCCAGGCTAAACAACCCCAGCTCTCTCAACTGCTCCTCACAGGACTTGTGTTCCAGACCCCTCATCAGCCTTGTTGCCCTTCTCTGGACATACTCCAGCATCTCAACATCCTTCCTACATCGAGGGGCCCAGAACTGGACACAGCACTCAAGGCAGGGGGTGGAACAGGATGGGCTTTAAGGTTACTGCCAATCCAAACCATTCTGTGATTCTATGATAAAGATGGGAATAAAGTACTGCTTCTCTCAGCAGGGAGGAGTAATGCTGGGAGCTCCTCAGTGTGGAGGAAACCAACCTGGTCCTGTACTGAGGAATACTGCACACAGGGACCCGGAGAGTCCTTTCTGCCAAGGACACGCTCTATACCCACGCCCAGTTCTGTTTGGGCTCCTCCAGCGACTCCCCTGGGCTATCAGTGGCACAGAGCTCTGCCGTGCTTGTGTAAAGATGGCTCATGGCTGGTAACAAGTGACCTGCTTGCATGCTGCAAACTCCAGTGTGTTTTCCTTTTTTCTAGTACGTGTTAGGGAGTTGGTGGATTCAGTTGAGGCCACAGCTCAGGAACTAGAAAAACACAGCAGCACACAGCTACATATATCCCATCAGAGCCTGAAAATGCTGAGCTAATTTGAAGAGGGAATATTTTTGTTCCTTCTGTTGTAGAAATGAATAAATACAGTGTGACAAGCCAAGTGGCATCAATACACATTCTGTTTGTCAGTAGCTTGGAAAAACAAACATTCTGAGAACAGCCATTTATGTCTTCAATCCAAGATAAAATGTTGCTGTGAACACTCATGCAAGCTATCTCCTCCAGCATTGTTTGGGGCTAATCAGCACGGTTCCAGTTAAGCAGACATGGCCTTGCAAATTCATTTATTAATTTCCTTCTCCTAATGTCTACTTTTCACAAATGTCAGGATATTCATTCTGTATCTGGACATTCTCTACCAGAGATGAACTCTATATTTTAGAAGCCTAAAGTAAACATAGAAGCAGAATGGTTAGAGGACCTTACAGCCCATCCCATCCCACCCCCTGCCACGGGCAGAGACACCTTCCACTATCTCAGGTTGCTCCAATCCCCAAAGTCCAACCCTGGCCTTGGACACTGCCAGGGATCGAGGGGCAGCCACAGCTTCTCTGAGCACCCTGTGCCAGGGCCTCCCTACTCTTCTAGTAAAGAATTTATTCCTAATATCCAGTCTAACACTGCCCTCCTTCAGCTTACGGTTGTTTCCCCTTGTCCTACTACTCTATGCCCTTGTGAATATCAGTATCAAGTAAATTTCCCTCATTTCAGAGAAACACCACTCACTTGGAACCTGCTCTGAACCTGTCCTGAACCACGGTGCCAGGGTAAGGTTTGTGTGATGAAGTTGGCACACATGCCAAGCCCCCAGGTCAAACAAATCCTGGGGATTTGATCTGCGTAACTCAGAAGAGGATTGAGCCCATGTGATACCAGCGACTGCTTTAGACCCTTGCACAAGATGCATATTGGATTTACTTTTATCCCTTCAAAACAGCAACAGGAAGCAATCTCTAAGGAGCACAGTAAAGCGTTAGTGTGCTGTTCCTGGGTGATGATTTCATTACAGACTTACAGAAATGCATTATTATCCTAAGCCTAGTGCGTACTTCAGAAATCAGGGAAGAATTGCTAATGTGCCACAAATTTGACACAAAATTGATCTCTCAGGCAAAAAACATTAGCAGCTATTGGAATAATACTTTAGTGTCAGGTTTTCTCTGTGCTAGGAGAAAGGGGGGAAAATTCACTGTAGAGGGAGAACATTAACTATTTGCAAGCCAAGAGCAATGAAAACCTGCTGAGCCGTTGTCTCCAAATGACTCTATGTGGAGTGGACATCCTGCTGAAGTCTCCTGTGCATCTAGGGACAGCAAAAGCTGTGCTGTAAATCGCTGATTATCTAAGGCTTGGCAGGAAGCAGAAATGCTTAAAGATCAAACAAAGCTATATAGTCAGATCCTCAGCTAATTTAACAAACAGTTATAACTAAATCCATCTATTTGTACCAGCCAAGGAGCTGCCCAGTGTCCATTCTAGCAAATAAAGATTTATTTTATGGTGGATGCTCAGTGCTTTTCACAGTTCTGCATTTCCCCTGTGCAGCTTTAAATGGATTGTTGCAATTTCATTAAGCCATTTTTATTTTAACCTTTTGCCCTTTTCAATTCACGTAATGGATTTGTCACAATCTCTAAGTGGTGCATTCAAATATAATTGCACAGATGCTCTGCAACATTGTCAGTTTGCTCATTTGGCAAAGGGCAGTGATTGAAGGATATGCAAGTACATGTCTAGCATCAACTTCAAAACAGCCTGAGCTGATATTAGTTAATATTTCTTCTTCCAGCTGGTTTAAGGGACTGAACAAGGGAAATATTGCCCAACAGTAAAGTCCTGACACATCACTATTGTTCCAGACAGTCAAAATGGCACAAGATGCTGAAGAGGGAAAATATTCAAATGTTCTTTGCCCCAGACATAAACAGTCTGGGACAGAAATGTGAAAAAAGAAATTCCCTGCCCCAGCATCTGCCCTTGACTCACCTAATGTCCTGTGTGGTCAAAGAAAGGAGATTCAAGGAGGGGAAGCAAATGTGGTCAGAGCCACCCAGCAAGGAACAAAGAAACAGTCCAGACTCTTTAGCCACAGAAAGAGACACCTGGGAAGACCCAGGAAAGTTCTATGCAACCTCAGGGTCCTGAGGAAGGTTACAGGAGAGCTGTTCAGTGCTGCTCCCCAGGCCAGACCTAGAAGGTGCCAGCAGTACAGCTTCAAAAAAAAGGGAAGAAACTTTCTAGCCAAGGTGGGGTTTACCTACAGAATTCTTTGACACAGGATACTGTGGATATTAAAAAAAAAAATTACAGTGACAAAAATCATCAACTAAGTTCTAGGACAAAAATCCTCTAAGGGGTTATTAAAGGCCAGGTACCACCACTAGCTTGGGATATCTCTGAGCGTCAGGAAGCTGGCAGTCACACATCCATACATGTTCCTTCACATCTACTTTGGCCATGGCTGGAGACAGGTTCCTTATCTGGCTATGCTGTGTGCTCTGGGCAGGTACAGGTGCTCACCTCTCAAATGCACCAGCCTCATCTCCACATCACTGTTGGAGAAGAGAGACTGGCATACACACAGTCCCAATGTGCTCCAGCACAGTGATTACTTTGTTCCATCTGTAAAGATGTTTATAATGGACATAAAAACATACTCCTCATTTTCACTGCTCTACTGTATTTTATCTCTCTAAGCAGCTCCAGCATCAAACAAGAAACTCACAGCTTTGTCATCTTTCACTCTGAAGCAGCTGTGAGCATCTGTCAGTGACAGGGAACTCCATGAGCATAGAAAAAAGATCTGGGATTCACATTCCCTCCCCTGCATCACCTTTAGAAGCAGTTTTACATACAGGTATATGTGCTCACATCGTGGGGACTCATGGGGTTCAGATTTAAGACAGGCAGAGTCACAAAGACCTGGTGTGTTTTACTTCATGGTTGCAAGCAGCAAAGAGGGAGAGTGGAGAGGGTTTTTTGGTGCAGCTCCACAGGCCACATCTCTCATGCACAGAGAAGGTTCTTGGCTTATTGCATGATTTTGGCATCTTTTCTGAAATGTGCTGATGTCAGGACACCACAGCTATGGGTATTGTACTTTTAATCCCCACTTCATAAAAATTCAGTCCCCTGGTTAAACTTAACTGCTGCTGCCACAACTAAATTTTTTTCTCTGGTCTTATCATGGCCAGCATATATAATTTGGCTCTATGCAGAGCTAGAAATGGGCTATTAGTGGCTTAAATCTTATTTATGCACTAATATGAAGGCATAAGTAGGACTTATGGGATGTTTAATCCCTGTGCTAACCCTCTGCACAGAAGCAGGCTGAGCTCAGAAGAACAGCTTTTATGACAAAGGAAAGTCTAAAGCTTACAGCTTTCGTGACAAATAGTGTCAGCCTATTTCTTCAGCTTTGGGAGTTCCCACTTCCTTCCAAAGAAGAGAAGATGAGGAAAGAGAATAAAACAAAGGTCCTAACCCTCCAGCCTTTGATCTGGACAAGATTAGATCCTGCTGTAAGTTTAGGACAAGCCTTCAGAGATGTGTAGTGATTTCTCAGAGGATTTGATTGTAATTTCACAGCAGCACTGTGTTCTGGGACCCTCGTGCTGGTCAATTAATGCAGACCAAGAGAGACTCTCCTACAACAGCATTCTGTAGCCTGGGTCTGTTGTCTGAGGGTGCTTTGCTCTTGCATTACTGCATGTTGGTTTGTTAATGTGTTCACTAAGCACATTTCCCTTGATTTGCTTAGAATTATAGAATGATAGAATGTTAACACACACAAACAAACAAACAAAAACCCCACCTCCAAACCAGAAGCGTTACTAAATGAATAAATTTTCAAGGCAAGCACCCTACATCATTATATTTTCAAGGAAGCTTGGGTGAAGAAATAATACACACTGGAAAGAATTCCTTTTCATGGTAAAAGCTACTCTTCAAGAAATCTTTTCTGTGTTGACTGTCGAGAGAGGGTGGGTAGGGAGGACAGGAAAGATGCGAGTCTCATGAAAATCTCCCAGTAGATAATCAAATACATGGCCTCTAATTTTTTATCAGCATGGACGTCAGATATATGATTTATTACACCAATGTAAAAAACAACCAAACCCCAAACAAGGATAAGTCCTTTTCTGTAGGTCCAAAAAATGCTCACTGATGAAGATCACTAATTTTCAACAATCCTAAAAAACTCTGGCTGTATGGAGCATTTCTTCCTCTCTACCAATATTAGAAAACGTAGAAGGCTGAAGAGGAAACAAAAGTTAAACCAAACCATTTAAAAATACAGTACTGTGACAGATTTTATTTCATTTTGATTGATACTACATGCTTACTACCACTAGGAACAGACATGCCTTTTTTTTGGTTTGTTTTGGACTTTTATATTTTTTTTAACCTATTTTAAATGTTGACCTAAACTTTGCTGTGCCTCGGAAATCTGGCTCAGGAGTTAACTGCAGGAATTTTTATTTAAATAGATAAGCATTTACGTTTGAAAATAAGACAAAAACAGGTGAACAGGAAAATTAAATTACAAATTCACTTCATACAAATATCTCTTATACTGTGCACTAAATCCTGTTAATTAGCTGAGGTCTTTTAAAAATTCTTAAAATACTTATGAAACATTATTTACAAATTATATAAATAAAATCTAGGCCACTTAAATTAACCAATACAACAAAAAAGTCACCTTTTTGTATGGTGTGTACTAAAAATGTTCTTGTTTATTGATCATAACCCAGTTTGCAGTATAAAATGTTTGTTCACTTACATCAAAACGGGTTCCAATAGAAGGAAGGAAGGTAGGTATTGGTTCCAGAAGAAAACAATCAATATAATAAAAGCTTAAAATCAATGAGGCTTCTTAATGTTCTGTTCTGCACCATTTGCAGTCATTTTTAGAAGTCCCTTCTACAGTATTTGTCATGTGAACAGGTCATCTCAAAATAGCAGAGACATAAGTTTTAGCAATGGGAAAATACTCAGTACATTGCTCACACATCACAAAGACCTTACCAGGAGGGCGAGGCAGAGAATGGAATGTCAGTGGCCAGCACAAGCCTTTACAACATTTAACTTAAAAGGCAGCATTTATAGAACTAATCACAGACTATACACATCCTGCACTCAACAGCAATCAAAGGACCAGAAAATATACATTTAGGAAAACAAAAGACTGATGGTTTTCCGTTACCTTTGTTAAAATTAATGCTTTGCTCCTTGTCTTTTGTTTTAAAACCAGCATTGACACCACCAACAACTATAACTACTTCTTCCTTTAACATAATATATGGCAGGTAACTACTGTACGTGAAAAATGTACAATAAAAGGTGAGAAACCACTGAATTTCCTATGCAGACACATGAAAATATAAAGCCATACAGATCCCAAAGTGCCATGAATACCAAATTCAAGTGATGGTTTATAGCATGTAGGAAAGAAACTAAATGAAACTTTCTCTATGGGTTGCTGAGCCCTTCAGCTGTATCCTCAGTCTCCCCTTTGGCAGCTTTGGTGAGAATCTCCATCCATTTCACCTGCAGCTCTTCATCTTCCGCACTGAAATAGAGAGTTTGATGGGACTGGCAAAGCTTAAAAACGTGCTTCACTTCAAACTTCTCACCAGAACCTGGTAAACTGACTTCGTAGCCAGGCAGAGGGATAGCACGTGGGCTTCGTCCGTCCTAAAGGAGAGAGAACAAATGTAAGAATTGAGGACCAAATGCAGTTTGAGACGAGAGGAGTGGGGTACACTGCATGGGGCCAGCAGGCACACACTGCGGGAAGCACACGGACGCAGTCCCAGGCTCCTTGTTTAGCGCTGCAGCGGAGGAAGCGGGGCCGAGGCAGTACCGACTGCTCAGCTTGAACCAGCAAAAAGCAATGACTTACTGCTGCTTTATTCTTACCTTACCGATTTCCTTTCACAGTAAATATGGCCAGGGATTTTCACATAATTTCATGTAACTTATGCATGTGTCTTTCACAAAATTTCCTCTGCATTAGGTACAGGCAATGGGATCCAGCTGAGAAGAGTTTGGTGTTGTCCCTTTTGAACATCATGGGATATTTTGTAGGATTGGTTAAAAGGAAGCAAATAAGCAAAGCTGGACCCTGAGAGACACCAAGACAACTAAAGGGCAGGGGAAAGGTCTCTGAAAGAAAAGAGAATTTTTGATTTTCAGTCATTTATGATGCCTTTGAGAGCTGTCAAGGAAGCCAATGCTCAAATTCTTGACCATCCTTTGAAGGCCAGATTGACTCACAGATCTAAGGAGCAGTACAGCTCTCTAACAGTCACATCTTGAGAATCAACCAACTCCTCTCCTAAGCTCTCAGAAAAGACATGTTTTAGCAAGGCAGGGTGTGCCATGGCCAAGCAACCTCTTCAATTGCTCCCAGCAAAGTATTTCTGAAGATGAGTCCCCAAACTGAAGTCTGAATCACACAGGCATCAAGCATCTGTACAAAGCTGTCACCTTCTGTAGCAGCTGCTTGTGTTGCAGCCCCATACCAAAGCTAATGAAGCGTCCCACAGAGAAGTGGCAAAGTCATTCTTTTGTCAGCGCACACCAAATGCAGATGACTTAGTAAATCTGGAAGAGGACCAAAACTCTGAGAACAATGGCCAAAAAAAAAAGCCTGCTTTTCTAACACTTTGTCTAAAGTAATTCAAGTATCAAAACTGCTCACATACATTAACTAAATGGGCAAGAAATACACAGTCAAAAATGTATCACAGTCTATTAAATCAATACAGGCTTCTTGATTTATTCATCTATTGCTTGTTATTGTCTTGCAAAAATACCAGAGTCCAACTGCTTGAAGACAAAGCACTATTCAACGAGATTTAAGGCAGCTTTAGGCCAAGCACTAAAGTTACACTCAGTTTCCATTTGAGTGTACCTAGTTGTCCTAAATGCAGCACAGTTTCTATTCCCTGACACCACAGCCACATCCCTATAAACAGGAAGGTCTTGCCCATGCAGAAGAACTGGCATGTACAGAGCAGCTCCTGCACACGTGGCACTGCTCAAGCAAGCAAACATGGGACTGATGAACACAAATGCACAAGAGCACATGCAAACTCAACCATGCCTGTTTCACTGGTCGTGGTTTGGAAGAGGAGACATTCAGACTTGCCACATGGAAAATTGTAGGTTGCCCATGACAATGACAAATGATGTTGTTTGTAGCCACGAAGTGCACCATAAGAGCAAATTGATGTTTGAGTTGTATGTGTTGCACCTACCTAACGTGCAGACACAGGCAAATTAAGCAGTCTGCCTTTGGTCTTGCATCGTCCCTTTTCTTAATATGCTGCCTTTGGCACTTTGTCTGTACCTGCCTGATCCAAAAGGAAGGGATTTACATTATCTGTGAAAAGCTGTACTACTGACAAGTAAAGGTGAAGCACTTGGCCTTGAGGAATACCCCACCCCCAATCCAGACTTCTCTTTGGGACCAGCAGCATCTGTGGATGTCCTTTGCCACTTAGCCCTTCCCTCCTACCTGAAGCCCAGCAAATCTGGGGACTATTATGCACCCATGAGGAATTCCAGCCCTATACTGAGCATGTAAGTAGGATTTACAGGCCTTACAAGAGAGATGAAATTCATGTTTTAGTTTTAAGAGCCTACCGGATTCGGCTGGTTGGACTGTATTTTTAAAAAATATTTCTGCATGCAACATAGTAAGACTGCATGATACTGGTATTTCATCAAACCAAAATACCCAGTGCTGAAAGAGCACTTTAGGGCTGATTACAGTAATTTTCCTCAGATAGCGAGTGAGTGATAGATAAAAATCTAGTGGATGTGTAATACTCTCAGCAGTCACAAGCACTGTGCACTCATCCTGACTCTCAGCAGCACAACACAAATGGGTTATTTATCTAGGTCATTACAGCAGCATGTATTTATTGCTCTCTTACAGCCATTGCAACACCCAGGGTTTAAGATTTGGGAACAGACAATTCAGTTCCACCTCACAGGCAGTTCTATTTCAGGCACCCCTGCAGACAGACATGTCTCTTGCACTGCACAGCTCTTTGCAGCTCTCTTAGACAACAGTGACCCACCAATGGCACCACTGGCATTTTCCCCCTCCTACTTCTGAGTGGGCTTAGAAAATCCCTGGTTTTTTCTATCCAAACTCCACTCTTTACCCACTGACGATCTAATCCCAACCTTACACAAGTCATTGAGACACTCCTGTGATGCAAATTTCTTCAGGATCAAAAATAGGGCAGGCAGAGTTTTGTGCAGGGCCAGGTAAAGCTTCTATTAAACAGGATCAACAGGCAAGCAAAAAAAACGTTCTCAAAAACCCTGAGTTCAATTTCAAACTCAGCTACTCCCTTATTTTCTAAAAGTAAATCACATTTACATGACGAACGGAAGATTTTTCTTCTTTATAAAGCCAAGTTTTCTCTTGGGTCAAGCTTGATCTGATATATACATATATACACTAGCTCTAGCTATACTAGTTTTACCCTTCATATTTCTCCAAAATTCATTACTTTTCCAGCTAGCCTGGAAGCCTTAACTTCGCACATCTCACTCAGATAAGTTCACGTCAGAGCTGTACAAGTAGCTGTGCATTTTACAAGGCCAACAGGGGCAGAAGCTCCAGGTGGAGCCCTTGAAAAGACAAGACTAATTTATCTTAAAACGGCTGCTCCTTACACTTGAAGTGGTCTTTGCTTATAAGTTAATTCTTATAATTTCACTGAGATAAACATGACAAACAGCTGTACAAATTGTGACTCCATGTGAAGACAAATCAAATTGGTATGATTCCCAAACCTAAGGAAGCTGGGAATCCTCATGCTTAAAGCTTTATGCAAGACTTGAACTGCAAACACTCAGGGGATTAATTCATTCTCCTGGAACAAGGGTCTAAAGCAGAAGAGCAGTTTTCTTGCTATTTTATATCTGTGAGTCATGTTTCTACCTGCACTAGCATCCCTTCTTGGGTGTGAGGGCCAGGGGTGCAGAGGAAGAAGCTTTCATTGTATCCAAAGCTCCAGATTCAGCTTTGTTTGCTCCTTCTTCCCAAGAGGCAGCTATTCTTTCTGGTTTTTTTAACAATAATCCCTCAACTTTCAAACTTCTACAGTCATGCTTTACTCTATGTTTCAAGACCTTTAATACTATTGTTGGCAATACTATTCCCAAAAGACACGTCTCAGGCACTGAAATGATTCCTTGCAGGTCTAAAGAGATCTGTGAGATTCGCGGAGATGGTTGTGCAAAACAGAAGTATGCCTGGGAGAAGAATATTTAAGCACATGAGTAGCTCCCAACTGATTCCAGACATTCAGACACCAGTAATGAAGCTGTGGAAGAGATTTTCCTCAGAAATCTAATGTGCCCTATGTAAACCAGAACTAACAAGAATGTTGGATTAATATCAAGGAATAGGACTTGCTTACTAATTTTTTCCTGCAGTTGGATACAAATTGAAGTATACAAGTGGGAATGGCAGGCCCTTGAAGAAAGGATTCACTTTTGTTGTTTATAGTCTCATTCCTGACAGTAAATCCTGGTTTTGGAATGTAAGATAAATATCCTTGTCCTGTGGCTTTCCTGACACTTTATTGGGAGTTTTATCTCACACCTGAAAGAGCTGAGGACACTAACCACTAAATGTAACTGTCATAAAACTGACAATCAGTGTCAAAGGCACCCTTTTCCCCTAAAAAAATAGGATCTTACTAATAATACCAGCAGAGGCTGAAGATCAAATTTGGCAGGACATGGACGAAGTACAGAGCAACTGAAGCAGAGAAGCTCCTCCAGCTTCCATCTGTGGATTTGCATATTAGGTGGGGCCTGCAGAATCAAGCATCATTGAGTTTGCACTAAATGCAGGTGATTTATGTCCGTGGATTATTATTAGTGCTGTACTGCAACAATCAGTTGGGCAGTAGGAGAAATTCTAAATCATACTGTGTAAGGGGTGCTGCTTCCTCTCAATGTCCCACCCCTGCCACCTCTTAGATGACACACGTTGTTTCTGTGTGAGGAAGGCCAAAGAATTTAAAGCTCTCTCCCTCTATTCCCACTCTCCTTGCCCAAGTGTGAGACAATCTGGCTTGGTTTGTGTGGATACAGGGCTTGCACTGGCCCTTGGCTAAGGCACAGCTTTGCACATCAGTTGAAAAGTTCTGCTGGTGAAGCTGTTCTCTCTGCTTGGCTTTTTAAAGCATTGCTCCTTTCCCCAGACCCTGACTCCAGAGAGAGACAAAGACTGGATTTGTGGTCTTCGTTTTAGTGCCTTGTCTGAGGCTGTTTGCTTTTTCAATGTATAATTTCAGCCACACATCTCTCACTGACTAGGAGGGACACCAGGCAGCTCGCTGTCTGCAGGATGAATTGGAGGCTCACCCAGTGTGGGGTTGGAACCACCGATGGACCCAAGGGGGATGAAGCTCCAAATTCAAGCTTTCAGCCTCTTTGAGCACTGTGTTTAAAACATTACACAGACTTGTTTAAAGCCAGAGGTGCTCCTGTTGACAAGCTGCAAAATGAACACAGCCTCTAACGACAACGTGTAGTATTTGTTGATCAGATACAGGGTGAGCTTTACTCTGAAATGCTTTATAAAATTATGGGAAAAATTGATTTCCTCGACTGTTCTTAGCCACAAACAGATGCTAATAAAAAGATAACCTTCTTATCACTACAACTACAGCAGGGTAATTGCTGGCTGAATTCAGATCCATTCCTTCTTCCATCCCACATAGGAGATAAAACAAAGCTGTGTATAAATGTGTCAAAATGCCAAATGCAAAACTGGATATGGAGAATCTCATTTCAGCATTGTCGTTCTTCAATGCTAAGGAAGCATGCCTGATATTTCTAGTTTGGATATAGATGTTTCTATCCCTTGACTTTCATCACGCACAAGTGCTAGTTAGCTTCAACAGCACATTTAGAGACAAAAAACTCTTATCAATGTAAGTATTTCAAGTAAAGATGCTACGACAAGGAGCTTTATTATTTTTCAGGCTGAAGAAAATCTACATTTTCACAAATTCCTCTATCCCATCAACCCAGAACTAGGTTAAAAAAAAAAAAAAGTTGAGCCATCAATTGCAATATCCAGCCTCCTTTCCAGTTCATATAGAACTTTAACAGGACAGTGTTTTCCCTAATGACAGAGTAATAAAACCTTTGAATACACCTGTCTGAAACCTCTAAAAAAGCCAAAGCATAACCTAATTATCCTTGTTTTGTCCTCTTTTTCTGCTAAAAATTTGAATGGAAAAGCAATGAGCTTTAACATTGGCTCACAACTGTATCAGCAGTAAGTACAGGTAACAAGGTAACCTGAAATCTCTGAGGCTTTGTGCCATATCCACAACAGGAAATTCAGTTCTGAATTTCAGAATTCAGTTCTGAATTCAGTTGAAACCAAGCCAAATCCTTTGACCCATTTCTCAGCTCGACATATTTAAACTTATGCTTTTCTTTTTCTGTGTGTTAACCCTCGCGAATGCAATCTTACCTGGCTGCTTCCTTGCAGATACAGAACAAGAGGTTCAGTCTTGGGGATGGTCACCCACATTTTGTACCAAGTCTTCCCTTTTTCAAGGAACTGGAGGTAGCTGCTGAAGAGGCTGTTTTCAGCTGCAAGGAGGCTTTGCTTCTGGATGAAGGGAAAAGAAAAAGAAAACAGAGCTGCTTCCACTGATGTTTAAGTGTGCAAAATACTTAGAATGAAATATAAAATACTCAAGTTGTGCAGAGTCAAATAACACTTGAGGGCAAATTTTGGATAGGCCATAACCAAATAAAAAATTAATAATTTTTATATACAATTAAGAAATAGTATAATTCCATGTAAAAGAGGCAGAGGCTGAACCACCATTCCCAGCAGACATGAAGCTAAATTCAACTTCCACCCAGTAAACTGAGAATGGTAATTAAGATGATGCAGCTCATTTCTTGCTTAGCAAAGTAGGCTGGGAGATTACTTCAAATTAATGCAAAGGGTTTATTAACAGATCCTCTTGTGCATGGATTGAGCCAAATCAGAACGCAAAAAAAGATTAGAAGAAATTGTTGTGTTCTGATAGAAAGCAAAGGAAATCAAAATTCCTGTTCGCATTAGGATTTGCACAGAAGTCTCCTGAAGATTTCTGGCAGCTGCTAATAACATTTGTTAAGTGGCAATCTCCTCAGCTTCTACTAAGCTTGTTAAGAAAGTCTAATGTAAATAGAAGGAAAAGAAAAAGCCTGACTCTGATCTTTTCTTTCTATACATTGGCTTTCTTGCATTTTACGTCATCCTTTGGAGATTTAACAAAAAAACGAGAAGCCTGAGCAGAAGAGGGAAAAAATACACTTTTCCTTGGGTTTTTACAGCTTTTTGCTGTAATCTGCTTTCTGAAGTAAAGCCATGGGTCACATTTCACTGGTTTGCCTCTCAGCTTTTCAGATTAACAGTGCTCTCTGTTCCCTGTGTAGGTGCAGGTCTGCACCTGAAACTTCCTACTGAAACAGTGCTGCAAAGTTTGTCACGAGATACCACAAATTGGTATTGACTGTATTGGCACCCATGAAGAGCTCATCATCTGTAGGCATAGCTGGAGCATATATCACAGAATCACAGAATGGTTTGGGTCAAAAGGGACTGTAAAGACCATCTCATTCCAACCCCCTGCCACAGAGGGGAATATCTGATACCGTATCTGAAGGTTTTAATGGGGTCAGGTTCGGGATCCAGAACTTTCTCTGCGCTCTGCAGACCTGGCAGCTCAGGGCAGGGTAGTGTGGACCTGCAGCTTTACCCCAATCTATTGCTGAGATCTTGGACGTGTTTGGGTACAAAGCTGACAAAGCCCCCAAGCAACAGAATTCACTCTGGGACACCATGCTGGTCTAAATTTGCCTGCTCAGGTACATTTAGTAGACTAGAACAAAATACAACATGCTGGGAACCACAGCAGAGCAGGAAGCAGAATCACAGAACCATAGAATCCTGAGTTGGAAGGGACCCAGCAAGCACAGGTGTGGTGCTGTGACCACTTCCTTGGGGAGTCTGTCCCTGTGTCCAACCAATCAACTAAGAAAAAATTCATTTCAATCGTATTTTGACAGGATGTGAAATGAGGAGTGCAAAAGTATCTACTACATGGAATTAAAAGTGAAAAAACAGATCTTATTTTTTGAACAGTTACTGTGCACAGCTCAAGACTGGAAATGCACCATAATAAAAAGAAGTCAGAGGTTTTTCCTTCTTTTTTGTAACTTTGGAAGCTGAAGCTTAGCTGCCAAACCTGTGTGCATCCCTGTGTGATCAGGGATCCCTGTCCTATGATGAATGCTCACCATCTACAAACACCATCCAGGCTGCAGGCGTGTTCAATGCAAGTTATAGGTCAGAGGATTAAATATCATGGTAGGGTAGAAAAGAAAACCAATTTGATTAGTTTTTAATAAATACACTAAAAAAAGAGAGAGCCTCGCAAAGTTTCTTAGCCCAAGACTGTACCTCTGCAGCTAGTCTTTTCTTCTGTTCCCCAACTGCTTCCACCCCAGGGCTGCAGGGGCTTGCTGGGAGCTGCAGGAAACACTCTTTACACACTCGATTATGGCGGCTGTTATCTGCAAGTGGCTTAAACTCAGAGCACTTTGCACAGATCACCTGTAACAGACAGATGGTGTTTAATTAGCCATGTTTAAAACACAACCCTTTAGCAAAGAAATTGACTTGCAGAATGGTTGTTAGTAAAGCAAAATTCTATGAAAGCTAATGTAAATGTAAGATGGAGAGATCCATACAATATTCTCTATATTTACCTCCATTAATAATTAATGTGTTTGTGATCCCATGCTGTATACCAATATACCAAATTAAAGAAAACTTATGTCTTTGGGGAAATACTAACTGTATGACTAACATCATGTAAGTTGCTTTTCTTGTCTTTTCTGATAAGCTTTTATAAGTCAAAAAGAGTTTAAGTTGACGAAGCAATTAGTGCTTTTTAATGGTCTAGGAAAGACTGATTTTCAGAGTGAAAGCAGCTCACATTCTTCATCAATAAAGGACATCCTGGAGAACTGATGAATCCAGAAAGCACCAACTATTTTAAGAACATAGTCCAATATATTATCCATTAAAAATTATTTATCTACCTCAGCTGCCAAGAGCATGCAGTGACATACTGGGCCCGAGGAACCAGTGATGGGAAAGAATGCTGGATCGGCAGCTCCAGAACCTGTTTCCATGCTAAAAATGTGTCTCTAACACACCTGCTCTAGGAAGAGAAACTGTCCCCAGGGTGTCAGCCTGACGGATATCCATTCTGAATTTCTGTACAATAATAACCACAAACCTGCAGCACACATATATGTTGTTACATGGTTCACTCTAAGACTTTAATTACTATATGAAGAGGATGGCCTTAATTCAGGAAGTGTTACCCAAACAAAAGCAAGAGAGCATTTTTAGCAACATGATAGTCTTTCCTTGAGACAAATTAACTTCTTTAATTTGAATGCTATTGCCACACCACAAAGCATTGCACAACAAACAATAGTTTAACAGTAAATTACTAATGATGTAATCCTTGTTATCGCTCTGTCCCTGGGGGAAAGCCGTTATGTCATTTCTTTAGTAACACTGACTTTGCAACGGGATATTTTAAACCCCCAGAAATGTATTTCACGATGTAAGCAATTATTAATAAAAACAAACCCGGAAGGTTGAAAATCCCAACTCTAGGATAAAAATGCCTCCTCCACAGCAATTTAATTTCAATTGCTGAGACTGAGGTTTCTTTAAATATCTTAAGTATACATTTAGATTTCTCTGCAGCTGAAAATTTATCTCTATTTCAAATGACTAATGTTATTTAAATACCATTACTCTTAGTTACATTAGGAACAGTGAATGAGGTTTCAAGTCCTCTTGCAGAAATCCGTCTCATCTTGGCTGTGGTTATGATTTACAGAAAAAAAAAGGGAATTCAGGCATCGATAAATGGCACTAGGGGAGGTGGCTAAGGGCCTTTGGTAACCCGGCCCTGCCTTTCTGGGACAGATTTTCTTTGGTTTTCCAAGCAGGAGGAAACCTCTTCTGCACAACCTTTCTTTGGGGAAAGAAATGCAGAATCACAGAGCATGCTGAGTTGGAAGGGACCCACAAAGATCACCAAGTCCCACTCCTGGCCTCGCACATGACATCCCCAAGAGTCACACCCTGTGCCTGAGAGTGTTGTCCAAACACTCCTGGAGCTCTGGCAGGTTTGGTGCTGTGACTGCTTCCCTGCGGAGCCTGTTCCAGTGCCTGACCACTCTCTGGGGGAAGAACCTCTTTCTAATATCCAACCTAAACCTCCCGTGACACAACTTCAGGCCATTCCCTCAGGTCCTGGAAAGAGATCACAGAAAAAGAGATCAGAGTCCGCCCCTCCTCTCCCAGTCAGAGGGAATTGTTGACCCCAGTGAGACTCCCCTCAGTCTCCTCTCCTCCAGGCTGAAGAGTCTAAGTGCCCTCAGCTGCTCCTTACACAGCTTTGCTTTGCCATCTTTGCTGCCCTCCTTTGGATGCTAATAACTTAATACCATCTTTAATATTGCACGTTCAGCTGTTCATTTTAGAAGAGCTGCTCTCTGGGTGAAGTGAGCCTGTCTTAAGGCCATTGCTTCTGCAAACAAACTACAACCCTCTCCTCAGATACACGCCTACCCCCAGGAAAAGCACCACCTTTCTTTCTATCCACTGAGGCACCGAATTTGCCTTCAAAACAGCACAAACTGGGACCCTTGCACCAGTTTTGCTCTTTTCCCCCCTGATACCCAGAGAGTAAAGCAAGTGGAAAAACCTGCTCTGTCAATGACTTGCCATGAACCAGAATGTCTTTTAGTCCCTGCACCGAAAAAATAAAAAATTGTCTTCAGTGGTCTCTGCAGAAGAAATTCAAGAGCTGAGCATGCTGGGATACTTACTGCCCCACACTGCTTACAGTGGTGCCGCCTCTTCGTGATGGAGTTAAAGCTCTCGCTGCAGCTCTTACAAGCCTGTTTCTCTTTGTCTCGCTTGGATTTGGAAGATTTCCTAGAAGAATCATTCTGAAATTATAAGTACAGGTATGTGATTAAAAAATAATAATTTAAAAAATGGCAAATTTGTTCATAAAGTTCTACTGACAAAGATGTCTTTAAGTGTTTGATGAATGCCAGCAATATTTCACAGTATTTCTCAACAGTGTGAGAATATAGTGAGAACATGAGAGTTTGAAACATTGCTATTGTAGCTGCAGAAAAGATAATAAAAATGAAAAAGCCTTTATTACTTGGCAAATTCCAGTGAGCTATCACAGAAGAAAGACTTTTTCAATAATATGTTATTTAACTGCTGACACTGAAAAAGAATCTTTTAAAAATTGGTTTTCATTCCTGTGAAAACAAGGACACCTTCCTGCACTGGCAGTGCCCTCATCCCACGCAGTGATGGCTCAGGTGACCTTGCCACATACTCTTAACACATCATCTGAACAGAGAGGCTTTTGTAGCAAACAAGGACATGCATAGTAACTCACATTGTTCATCGTAGATAAATTTAACATGTGTCCTTTATTACACAAGTGACTTTATTTACTGCTGATGCTTTTTAAAAGGGGTGCTAACGCAGAGCTGCCCTTGCTTCAGCATCTTGATACTAATGAGCTTGAATAATTGCCATATTTCTCATCTTTCTCAGTATACCCACCTCTGTTTTGAAGCTGCTGAGTCTGACAGGATAAAACACTCACATAAAATCTGTTCGGGGCCAGGATCTACTTCTTTCAGACTAGGCTGTTTTGACTGCTAATTTGATCTACTGCATTTAACTCTCTAAATCTTGACCGTTTCCTCCAATTTTAAAACTTTGGTGGAAAAATAGCACATATCCCAGCGAGAGGTACAACTCATGGGACTGTGGCTAGCCTTCTTAGGTAAGCAGATATCTGAACTTAGTGAACTATGCAGCCTCCATTTGCCTCTGAAATGCAGGGAGGAGTCACCAAAAAGCTGGTAGGAAAAGCAAGAAAACCAGTGGGCTTAGGAGACTGCTGTTACCATTATTTATTACTTGCTATACAGTCAGAGAATCACGCAGTCCGAGAATGGTTTGGGTTGGAAGTGACCTTAAAGCTCATCTTGTCCACACCTGCCATGGGCAGGGACACCTCCCACCATCCCAGGTTGCTCCAAGCCCCATCCAGCCTGGCCTTGGACACTTCCAGGGACCCAGGGGCAGCCACAGCTTCCCTGTGCCAGGTATTTCATTCTGTCTGGGCCAGCAGGTAGAAATTCAGCCCCAGTGTTGTTCATGTAACTCATAGACACAGTCTGATGAGACTCTTACACGAGCACACACATGAGCTACAAAGCGGTTTCAATTCTTTTCCTTCTCATTATGCTCTTACAGGTGTATTTTGCATTTATAAATTAACTATTTGGAGCAACCCACAATGGGGCAGAACATCAGCAGGTGCTTCTGGAAATGGTTACTGTAGGTGAAAAATCATTTTAAATCATACAGCAAATTTTGTACTTTGTAATCTTTTAATTTGTTTCTCTACATGCCAACATTATACATGCAAGACTACGTGTAAGACATTTTCCACAGGCTCGTATTTCCTCCTGCACACTGAGCATAAACTGCACTAGCAGTGCAGAGCAGCAAGACAATTCAGCAAAGAGGTACCACGATGCTGTAGACAAGCAGATGATCCTTCCTGCAGTAGGATTTCACTATCTGGTTATGCAAACGTGAACACTGAAGAAAATCCCAGAAGCCTCTCAAGCAGGCTGGGGAAGCACAGGAAGGAGCTCCCAGTTTGCTGGCCACCACTACCACCAAGTGGTTTGCATGTGAAGTTGTTGAGCACACGATGTATTGCTTGTGCTCTCACTAAGCTGTAACTAAAGGGATGTCAGCACTAAAAATTCATATTTTCTGAAGCTGAAACTAACATTTTTATTCATTATTCACATTGATATTATCCATTTTTAGCCCAGAATCAATACTACACAATTTCGGGTATTTTTAACTTTGTCTTTTTGATAAACTCCATTTTTATTTATATATCAGGAATTAAATTCTTCTTTAAATATATGATTTAAGGAAAATTACTTAACGTTTCAAGATATGCTATGGAAATCACTGACATAACTATTTATGATCAACTAAAAAGATACAACTCTTTTATTTAATTACAAATAAAATTTACATTTCCCAAAGATACTTAAGACCAACCAAAATTTTTATGGAGGTTTTGGGTTTTTTTAATACCATAAAACATCTTTTTTTTTTTTTAAGTAGCTCACTCAATACAGCATCTGTAACTCAAGGCACAAAACACTAATCACGAAACTGACTATAAATAAAGAAAAAATTGTTAAGCAAAAATATGAAGTGAGAACAAAAAATAACCATCAAGAAGCACACTAATCACAAACACTTATAACTTGTTTTTTGTATAGGTCAGGTTGCTAGCTTGTTTAACAGCTTTGCATTGACATTGTGCACTCTACCAGAAGGTTCCAAGCTTGGCCAGAGGTCTGGAGGAGGTGCTAAATGGCTCCTTTGTTACTAAAATCGTCATGCTAATACATAACATCCTATGTCTCTACAGGTAAGGGTATTTTTGGGGGTTGTTTGTTCTTGTTGAGGCTAATTTTCAGTAAATTCAACTGACCCTAGGCATTTCCTGAAAATCTTTTAATCTAGAAGAGATAAGAATAGACCCTTGGGTTTGACTCAGCAGCAGTCATAGCAGTTGTACTGAGCAAAATGAAAAATACTTCTGAAAGTATATATTTTGCTTTCGTGGCAGCCAATGTTTTACAGGCCAGAGACATATGAAAGTACTATCATCTCTTCCTCTGCACTAGCAGAAACACGGAAAGCTTACTGAGGAAGAAGTGTTACTCAAAATTTGGTTCTGGAGATGAAATCCTGAGTTACACAATGTGACAGCATTAATCAGATAGGTTTCCTGGTCTGTTTTTGCCCTTCTCTCTCCAAGCAATCAGTGTAGCTCCCTAACACAATTTAAACACATGCACACAAAACCAAACCAAAAAAAACCCCAAAAAACCCCAAACAAACAAAAACAAAAGCAAAAAACAACACAAAAACCCAAACAAAACCAAAAAAACCCACAAAAAAACCCAAACAAACGAAGCCCACACAAACCTCGCCCACTCCAAACCCAATCCTACAAACTGCAGGAACCAACTCCGATGCACGTGCAGCATATCTCCATTACCAAACGAGTTATATTGCTTTAAGAAGTCTATGCATGCTTTGAGGAGAAACCCCCATGCATCTAGCACTGTTAATAAAGTAATGTCAGCTTTCTAACCCAGCAAATCAGTTGCAGAGTTTATTTCCTGGTTTTTGTGACGTATCTGAGCAGGATTCAAATTCCCTGATGCTGCAAACGGCAAGTAGCTACAGCTATAACTTAGCCAGGAAGCTAATGACAGCACAGCTGAGGCCACAGATAGCAGGATATAAACCCTATAAAACCTATATCGAAGTATGATTTTTTTTTCCTGCTACAAAAGAAACGTAACCCACCTCCCAACGCTGCTCTGACTAAAGTATTAGCTTCAAATTACTCACCCCTCCTAATGCACCACCACCATCTGCTCCTGGCATTGATTCCACCGAGCTGGTGCTGCCTATCTGAGGAGAAACAGAATTACACAGAACAGTTTCAACATGGACATTCTTCCTCAAATACATTAAACACTGAAAAGAAAACAAAACAAAGAAAAACAAGGGGGAGAAAAAAGAGAAAAGAAAAATAATTTGCTTTCAGCCCCTCAACTCTTTGCTTGTGAGTACACTTTAATTCATAAAATCAGATCACAGAATCATAGAATGGTCTGAGTTGAAAGGGACCTTAAAGCTCATCTTGTTCCAGCTGCCTGCCATGAGCAGGGACACCTTCCACTAGCCCAGGTGCACGTCGCACATGTGCTCAGCCACCCTCATATATGGGGTGGGCTCTGATGTGGATGACTGTACAGACGGCACTGAATTGCCAACCTGCCTTTGGGTGCAACCTGTGCCTGTCCCCCACGTGCTGCAGAGAGCCAGTGCCATAGTTTGAAGGACACTGCTCTATTGGAGCCTGCCAGCCGGACCAGCAAGGGCTCTGTGAAGGCACTTGATTCTGAGAGGAACAAAATTTACTCCATTCAAACACTACTCAGTTCAGTTTCTCTTCTTTGCAATACATCTCAATCCCTAAAAAAATGCAAAGTGGCATCTCTATTTATTCAATCATCAAGATGTATATGTACTAAATACACATAAATGTTTGTATATCTATATATATTCCTATAGAGTTCATATATAATATTCATATGTCGATATGTATGCCATACATACAGATATATACACATTCAATAGTATTCAATACATATAGAGGGCAAATAATAAGCTTTGTACATTGAGTACCAAAATCATAGGCTACATTCTAAAAAGAACAGAAAACCACCTTCTCTGCAATTAATTTACAGGGTGTTTGCTAGTTTACGTGGGGTTCTCAAACGATTAAATTCTTGATGATAAATTCCCCTGTTATTCCCACAGATCATTCTTCCTTTGCCAATCAGACAACATCTCTTATTTCAAGATTATCCAAATGGCCAGTGCATTTGGGCACTCTGGCTTCATTTCATTTTAAAGCAAAAAGGATTAATCTCTGTTTAAGTAGCCAAATTGAAAAGTTATTCATTCTGATGCCTCATTGGGTCTATTCATATTCTAATACAATCAATCAACTCTTTAGAACAAGGAAAGGAGCAAATGCATCCCCTGGAGCCAGGGCTGTGTCACCCTAGAGCACTTCCTCGGGGAATTCGATTGAATAAAGGGAGGCATCACTACTCAGCTCTAACCAGCTATTTCTGCCTCTGCAAAAACCCAGCAACCCTAAGGTGTTCACATCACCTGTTCCTCAGTCCTCTGCAAAGGGGGTTCTTTTCACTGGAATCCTGATCAACCCAGGGTTTTACTCTGCCTAGTAAAAGGACATCTGTGTGCTGTGATGGGGCTTGGAAAAAGAAAAATGTGGAGAAAAAACAGGGTTTGAAGAAGAGCTCAAGAAAACCCCCAGCAAATTTAGGGAAAAGAGTAAATTTCTCCAGTTGCCTATTCAGATCTCCATGTCTGTTTGTTTATTTGGAATTATGGGCTAAAAATCAAATACCCTCTACTCTTACCTGGAAAATATTTTAAAAGGGCTTCTCCCTGTTATATTACCATTACCACTCATAGTGTCTCAGATCTGGTAAGACTACAGTTATGACATGTTTGTCAGAACCACCCCAGATCTATGGGGACAGAAACAGCAGGGGGAAATAATGATGATTCAGCATCTAACAATCATGATTTAACTAACAGAAGCATTCTCAGTCTCAAATCTTAGGGATGCCACTTCCACAGAGCTCAGCTCTCTGCAGCACTTTTCCTTGCCAGCCTTCCAAGACTGCACAAACTGGGTCCATCACCACACCAGGAGCCTCCAACTCTTCTGAGATGAAGCAGTAGTGAAAGAAGTCCTTTTCCTTGGGAACATTTTTAGATGGCTTTAAAAACACCCTTCACATAGCCTGGAAATGCTGCAGGTGAAAATGGAGGAACTAAAGCACAAAGGAACCTGACAGCTTTCTAAAACGACTTTTTAAAAAGACTACTGCTACTATTACCCTGCCTGGCACTGCTTGGCAATGACACTGAGTATTCCCCTCCTGACAGGTGACTTCATTAATTGCTGAAGACCTGCACAGGCATAATCTTAAGAGTAGGTCAAATTTCAGATCTCTGCACCTCCCGGAAACCACAAGTCTTCTGTAGGCAGATTTCAGGCTGACATCAACCCAAAATGCTGGTATGAGCTTATGTGAGTCAGCAGGGAAACACAAGCATGGTCAGAGTTGCATACACCGGTCATGAAGTGCAACCAGTCCTAAGCACTGTAACATAGAAAATGTATGACCAAGGATGGTAGAAAAACAATTTGATTCTTTTTTTACAGGCTAATTTCTAGTAGCTGTTACAGATCCAGCCATGATCTGGAAAGGAATGGAATCCGTGAGTGCATATCTATTTCTTGACTCATGAGAGGAAAAAAGGGTCACTTTTTCCTCTAAAGTTGCTCCCCAATATTCCATAGATGATATGTCTGGCAGATGTTACTCAGCACAGTGTATTGCAGTTAAGAATGTTCTCAGTATTTGTCCAGTTTTGCTTACAGAAATACCTTCAGCTTGTTTCAACTGACAGCAATTTCTGTCACATTTAGCTGTGACATCGGTTTTCAAAGCTGATTATCTAGCGAAGCTAATCTCCTAAAAATGCAGGTTAGTATTCTGGCATTAAAGAAATTACAGTACAGACTGCATTAATATCACAGCCAGGGATAAACCAGACTCCTGCTCTGCCTGACTTTTATGAAGAGTAGACTATAAATATGTGGCTACACCATGAACACAGAAGCAAAATCAAATTGAATTTACAAAGCAAGATAATAATAATGAAGTTGACCAGATGCTGTGTCTTAATTACAAAGAAAGAAGTGTGCTTATTAGTTTGCTTATTAGCAAAAGATTTTTTTTCCATCAAAGCATCCTGGCTCTGAATGCAGCCATGAGTTAACTGAAAAATATAGGCATGAATTGATTATTTTCTATTTTTTTTTTTCCCCCCAAGTATTTGTAGCTGATGAGCAGTTCAGGACAAGTAAACTATGCCAGATTCTGAAAATGGCTCATTGCTGGCTGCTGTCAGTAGCAGGATTCTAGACTCTATGCAATGTTGAG
The DNA here is from genome assembly GCA_013397755.1 of Cnemophilus loriae. NCBI lineage: Eukaryota > Metazoa > Chordata > Aves > Passeriformes > Corvidae > Cnemophilus > Cnemophilus loriae. The sequence goes on from VZTF01008325.1 coordinate 508,622, forward strand.
AAGATCTTCCCTGTCAATTTGATTATGTTGGGATGAAAGGCATATCCAACATCTCTCCTGAGGCCCCTGGGAAATCAGGCAGATAAAAAATCCAGATTATTGAGTCACTGAATCAGTCCTGAATCTCCAAGGAGAGTTGTCAAAAACAGCTAGATACCAAAACAAAAAACCCCCAAACAAACGTTTAGGAGGCAGGGGAGGGGGAAGATAAAAAGCTCCCAAAGTTCAATCTCTGCAGATGGACCTTCTCTCCCTCTGCTTCAAGATCTACCATGTCTGAAGTCCTAAAGTCACAGGCAGCACTGTATGATATTCCTATATATTTTGCTCTCCTAGGCCCCATTCCTCTTTAGCTGGTAGCAAATGCCTGTGGCTAAGGTTATCACCATCATTTTCAAGTTGAATGGAGAGATACTGTCCTGATGTGAATACTTCTAAAACAAAATTCCTAGCAAACACAACACAGAGTGATACCTTACAGCTGTAGAGAAACAATAAACTTTCAAGACTATTTTACATATTTAGATGAAGAGTATTTTTCTGAAATATATTTACTATCTATAAGGCAGTATTTTAAGATCCTTTTAAAATGCATCATTTTCCTTCCAAGTCTTTAAAATATTTTAAATAATAATAAAATAACATCAAAGAAATAATCCCAACATGCATCTCTGACGAGATGGGGAAAAGTAATGAACAAAATCTCCCAGGGACACAAACGACATTCCAGACAGCTAAGCACTCATAACATTGAGGAGTTATACCTGTTCTGCTAAAAAAAGCCAGCAGCCTGGAAAACATGACTGCTAGGTCTCTGGCATTGAATTGCCCTGGGTAATTTATTCTGTATCTGTACAGCTGAGTAACTGTGACTGATACACATTTGAGAGCCAGAGAAATGGAGATGACTGCCCTGTAATGTCATATAAAAATCTAGAACAAGACTCCACTATTTTAAAGTTAGCTGTGCAAGTCTTAACAAAGTTGGCAAAACTGTCCTGGCAAAGGAGAAGGAAGCACTGGTACTTACTGAGGAATCAGGAAGATGCTCCTCCTCTTGTGAAAAAGAGCTATTGAAAGCTCTGAATGTCTCACTGTTCTGTTTGTGCTTTTCTATTGTGGCTTGAATGACCTGAGAAAAAAATGTCAGCAAAGATGAGAAGCATCACCAAAAAAAAAATCTCTCACAGGAAGAGGGGTAGGATTATCATTTGGTGAAAAATCCTTAATAAATAAAAGGGAAACTTAAAAACCTTAAGTGGTGGCGTTAACCCATTATTGTTTAAGTTAAAAACTAAGACTGCCATCAGACAGCGTCTCTACAAGTGAAACTGGAAGAATAGACAAGGTCTGATGCCTCAGTCTCTTCTCATATTGGGCTTGAGGAATGCAGGAAAGGGGAGCCCAGCTGGAGCCCCCAAATACTTTCTGGGGCCAGCTGGTCAGCACTGGGACCCTGACCGGGCTCCACACTTCTCCATGAACAGCTCCACCAGACTGGCCCACCCAGCTTCCCTGCACAGACACATTAATTCAGAACCCCAAAACGATGATTTCAAATGCTGCCTGCGTAGTGATTGCCCTCCTTATCATTGGTGCTTTGTACTAACATGAATCCATTCCCTCTTCTCCTCTTCTGTCCTGTTAAAACAAAAGAAAAATAGAGAAAACATGTATGTATTCTACATACAATATTTTTGGTAAATCCAATTCACAGCTTTGCAGCTTTATATCCATTAGATTTTTAGCCCTGCTATCCACTATTTTGTAAACACTATCGATAATTATTGACAGTAATTATTACCAAATGTCAAAAATACTTGCATTGTTGACACAGTGGACCCTACAAGCACTACTATAAACACTGTAAGCATTCAAAAAAGGCAATCAACATAGCCCTGCAATACACTTTGACTTAGGACCAACATTCCCTTACATATCTAAGTCACCCACCTCTGCTGCTCACCTCATGATTTAAAGCTTTGTCACACTAGATCATTTTCTCCACACATATTCACAAACCTTCAAAGACAGAACAAGTAACATACCTGGCTTGTAGTTCCAATGATCTCTTTCTTCCTGTTATGGAAAATGTATGAGCCACATTTTGCTTGGCAATTTCTTGGACCTATAAAAAGCACATCAGCTTTTTACTCATTGACCTTGTCTTTCCAACATTTTTAATGACTTACAAATACAGTCATTCTTTGAAATGCTTAGTCTAAAGGATCATTTGGAATAAAGTATAGAAGTAGAAAAACTAAGGGACTGTTTCCACAGTTACCTGTCTTGCTACAAAACTTGTGGGTCTGTGTAACCAACCAGACTCCTACAGCAGTAGGGGGAGAAGGTGGCTCCTATGCCAGCCAGGGGACAGGTGAGGCTCTCAATCCAAACATCTCACACACAGCCATCATTATTCCGCCTCCCTTTGAATGATTCTTATAAAAATTTTAAAAACCCAGCTGTTGGAGACTGAAATATTATAATTTATGGCTTAAACATCTTCATTAAGGACATTTGCCTGTTGTAGCAAAACTGTACAAAAGGTGCAGAGAAAACCACCAAAACCCTGAATGGAGCCCTACACTGCTCGTTGATGAAGATAAGATAAAGTGACTCAGGGGAGGAAGAATACATTCACAGAGGGATCAAGCTTAGCACCTTCGGAGTGGAGACTGCAGCCCCAGGACTATCAGCTGCCAGGCTCGCACAGACTCTTGCACCAAAGGGTGGAGGGAGAGAGGCGTTGGGCGTGTGCTGGAAAGGCCTCTGGTCAGAGGCACAGTGGCCTGCCCACCCTCCGCTGTGCAGAGAAGCCCAGCTGTGGGGCCCCTTCACCCAGGAAAAAAGCCACATCCATGTGAAGGACAGCAGAGGGGGTGTCATGGCTCATCAAAGGCCCTCCCCAAAGGGGTCCCCAGAGCACTGCAGCATGATGCAACAGACCCTCAGTGTTGCAAGGGACAGTGTCAAAGTGGCCCCCTGCAAGGGAGGCACATTGGTGTTGCTACCTGGCCTAAAGGATTTATTAATCCACTGGATTCCATACTTTTCGGCGACGGGGCACCCTCACCACCAAGAAGAGCAGGTGGAGGGGAGCAACGAGATGTCGTTGGGACCCTTGGATGGATGACACACTTCCACCTAATCCCATCACCCTCTCCCTGTCCCCCCACCCATGCACACCTCATTTTCTATTTCTTTCTTTCCTTCTTTTCTCCTTCCTTCTCTTTGCTTCTTTTACTATTAAATAAAATATGTTACTTTTTTTGGCACCAACAGACTCATTTGGTTTTAATCAAGTTTTGGGGTATATTTCAAACCTTTCTGGGTTCAATCCATTTTATTCACAGAGGCTTAGTTTCCTTTGGTCTTCTGTGTTAAACTGGTTCATACCACCAACCAACCAAAAAAACCCAAAAAGAGATACAATCATAGAATCATTAAGGTTGGAAAAGACCTTTAAGATCCTCAAGTCCAACCATCAGAACAGCACCATCACATTCACCACAAAACAAGTGCCACATCCACATTTTTTTGAACGCTTGACTTCACCACTTCCCTGGGCAGCTTATGCCAGGGCTGGACAACCATTTCTGTGAAGAAATATTCCCTAATATTCAACCTAAACCTCCCTTGGTGCAACTTGAGGCCATTCCTCTCATCCTGTCACCTGTGAGAAGAGGCCAACCCTCACCTGGCTACACCCACCTTTCAGGCAGCTGTGGAAAGCGAGAAGGTCTCGCTCCTTATCTCCAGACAGAATCCCCCCAGCTCCCTCGTCAGACTTGTGCTCCAGACCCTTCCCCAGCTCTGTTGTGCTTCTCTGGACACACTCCAGCACCTTAAAGTCTTTCTCATAGTGGAAAAGTTGCATTGATCCAAAGTAATCCAAAGCTGGATTTTAGAATTTTATTGTGTTTTTACATCTATATTATGTTATGTGTTTTCACAGCAGGGATCCAAAGCTATCAAGAAGCATTAAAAAAAGGGAAAAGAAGAGACGCAAACCTGCAGTCCTGCAATGTCCATCTTCTCTCGGACACTGAACTTCTGGCCGATCAGCCTCAGTTTTGGCACACAGTACAGGACCATACTGTTAAACTGCAATGAGGCAAGAGTTTAACTTAGGCAGTTACATGCTGGACACAGACTGCACTGTGAAAGTTTAGGGCTCTGGTGTGTTTTACTCTAAGACATAGTTCTCAAGAAGAGATTTAAGGTGAAAGTGAGGCTGACGGATCATTACTGAAAGAAGTGGGCAGACAGAAACATGTCAGCCAGTCACTTCTCCCTTCTGCCTCTCCCTCTGAATCTGACTGCCTTGAAAGCACAAGAGCTCTTCTCCCAGTGCCAGCGAGAGCTGGCCATCTCCTGCAGCAAGGTGGTTTGGCTGGAAACCACCTCTAGTGGCACTCCGCAAAAACTCAGCCTCTGAGGAGGGAGATAGAAAAGACCCTTTTGGGCCTAACAAGGCATCAGCAAAGGCACAGCATGGAAGAATGAAGGAAATCCTTGAGGAAAAAGCTTCAAGAGAAAATTGCTGCTCAGAAGGAGTAGCTGGGCTCAGCTGGTGAATGCTCTTTGTCTTTGAGCTTAGGAAGATGGAAAAGTACCACAGAATCATAGATTCAAAGGATGGTTTGGGTTGGAAGGCACCTTAAAGCCTATCTCGTTCCACCCCCTGCCATGAGAAGAGACCCCTTCCACTAGACCAGTTTGCTCTAAGGCCTGTCCAACCTGAGCACAACCCTGAAAATAAAAGAGCAACTAAAACACTCACCAGGAATAAATACCTATCCTGTGCTGTGCCATTCTTTGCTGAAAGTTTCTGAATGTGTCCTTCTTTAATGAGCTCATTGGCTGGGTTAACAATATCCTCTTCACCACCCAGGCGCTCATAGACTTCCAAAAGCTTGTGCATCTTTTCCTGCAGGTACAAAGACCCAGCAATTTAAATTTAAAAAATTATTCCATGTGGTCTATTGCCCACTGTATCATTTCTGTGGTAAATGTATGTAAGTTGAAAGAAAACAGTTTTTCGCTTCCACTATAGCTTTGAATTTATATTAAAACCTGTTGCATAGTCTTCAGTGCTATTCCCCACTCTGGATTAGTCATACTGGATTAGTTATAGTTGGATTGTACCATTTAATGACATTTTGAGATGAATTTATTTGATACTTTTAGACTATTACTATTCGACAATAAATATGTGTCACAGAATCATAAAGGTTGAAATATATTTCTGAGATCATCAAGTCCAAATATTAATCTTTGGAACTTTAGAAGCAACATCCAATAAAAGCAATGGCCAGCTGGGAGACCTGTGCATTACCAAGTAATTTCCAAGTTTTAATTTATTCAACCAGTTTCCATCCCATGTTTCAGACTAAGATGTCTGCCACAATATGATAATTTTTCAGCTTCTGAGAAGTGTCACCTCTTGTGTTTGTTCCTGATACAACCAAAGGTAGGTCTCCATCAGGAAGCACAGTCACATTCCACAGCTCTAAGCTAAGTCTAAAACCTCAGCTGTCTAGGGAATGCTGCAGTCCTATGCAGGGGCCTCCATGGCCAAAAGTACCTCTGAAATCGGCCAGCCAAAATGCTTAAAATATACTTTTAATGTCATACAGGCATCCTTATATCTTGGTCAAAACTCTTTATGAAGGGATTAATATTTCCTTTTCAGCAAACCACTGTTTCTGCTGTACATTAAGTCATCTAAATATTAAAGTCCCTCTACACAGTATTCAAATGGATAAAGGTGACTCACTGACCCACTCGCAGCTGCCTTATTAAGCAGTGCAGAAGCTTTAGCAAGTAAAAATAAGGAAGGTATGTACATCTTGCTCCTGAATTACAGCCTTTGGAAAGGTAGAGCTTTCTAACCCCCAGCTGGACAGATGTGCTCCAAATGGCACTGTCAGCAAATGGTCAGGAATTGAGGACCAAGATCAGTCCAATTACATCCAAATATATGCCCCAACACACCTCTAAATCATGTCTACCTACCTATAGATTAAGCTGGAATTCCAGGTCTTTACACTCTTTGTTTACCTCCATTTGAGATGAGAATTCTCACAACAAATATACATCACACCAGTTCCTGTCCTAATCAATTCTTCCAACCAATAATTAAAGAAATGAACAGCAGAAAAAAACAACCAAAAAAGAAACAAAAACTCAAACCATTACAATTAACATACTGCAAACAAAATGGAAGGTGGGGGCTGTGGACTAAAACAAGTAAGTAAATCATCTAAGCCCCAAAAGGCAGCAGATTTTTTCCACCTAATGGGATGATGAGCAAGAGATTCCACTAATCTTACAAAAAAACAAACAACAGTGACCTTATCAAACTACATATTGTTTAAAGGAGAAACTAGAACACTAAAAATAGATCCAAAACCTGAGGAATGTTTGCACTTTTAGGAAAACTCAGCTTTGGAAGTATGATTTATTTCTTCTACTGCACCACAACAGGAGTAAGCAGCCAACAATTAATTCAACCCTCCACTAACTTTTGGAGATTTTGCTACAGCACTCTCTTTCCTTTCACGTTGGCTTGGACCTCACACAGCAAAATAATTATAGCAGCCTTTTCCAATGGATTCATGTGTACTAACAGAAAAAGCAACCGACAGAGAAACCAACAAGCCGGTTGTTTCATAATCCTGATACCTGCGGAGATACCATACACAGCCCCTAGGAAAAGTTGTTAGAGGCCCCAAACCAGAAAAATTTCCACCAAAATATATCCTTATAAAGAGAACATGCCAGACTCAAATAGAAACAGATGGTTTCCTAACTGTGTTTTCAGACATACTGACAATACCCAGACATCAGCTGGTTGCTTCCCCATAGCAGCCACAGGAAATGTGGTCTCATGGTGTCCCCACCAGCTGGGGGAGGAAGTAATGGTCTGATAGGGAAGCAAATATAAACCCTGCACCCCTAAATGGTCACTGGGTGCTAAGCCAGATATACAGCATTTCAGGCCAGTTAGATACAAAATGTCCTGAGACACCAAAGGGTTAACATCTGCAGCTATACAGCTCATTTACTTTAATGGTAATACACTAGCTCTTCTATATGTAAAACGTGTGCTAATGTCCAAAATCGCCACAGTCTGACTGCCCAGCTTTTGATGCACAGCTTTCCAAAGCTACTGATGCATGCAAAATGCCCATTCTGTGTACTTAAGTTGAGCCAAAATCAAATCAAAGCAACCTTCATTCTGTTGAAAACCTGTAGGACTAAAAAACCAGTGTGAAAATCTGCAAGGACACCTTGTGAATGGGCCTAATTGCAATACTTTCAATACTTTTCAAGGAAAAGCAAATAATGAGCTTTATGAAGACTTCCTTTTTCAACTCATTGGGTCCTTAAGAATGAGGGAAGTGGAATTTAAGCCCAACAACCCACAGAAACTGCATTTACAATAAAAAGAACTCAGACATCCAACACATGTTTAAAGCCTGACTGACGGTCAGATATTCCTCCTGAGTTACCATACTGAGCCTGTTGCAATGGGAGGCTCTCAGTTTAGCCAAATGTTTCAGTCAGATCGGGATTCCATTCTGGAATTGCTACTCACCATCTTCCGGATGGCTGCATTGGAATGGTTCGCTGCTGTTGATATCAGCTCCAGTGACTCTGCAATAAAGGTACCAACAGTTATGCATTCTCTAGATTATATCTTTTAATAGCGCCTTGGGGCATGGGTTCACCTCTCTGATCACTGTTTTTCCTTCAAAATTGATGCTACATAAGCAATTATAGACACAATCACTTCTGAATGTTCAGCTGATCTATATTTCATCTTTCTCTCCTAAAAATCTAGATGAGCCAAAGCACACAGTAACAAAAAACCCTCACCTTCTAGGAATCACCTGTTAAAAGTTAAGTCTCACTTAAGTCTTCCCAAGCATATTTTAAAGACTGTTTCCTTGAAACAGGGCTTGCCTGCTCATGGTGATATGGACCCTGTTTTGGCTGAGATCAAAAACTCCTCGTAATCAAAAGAAGTCCATCTCCCCTGTTTCACCATATAAACAGAGTCTAACTGGCTTTCTTGGCAAGAAATACACATTTAAATACAATACAAATTTAAAACCATTCTTCCTTTCTTCCTCTGGCTACTGCAAGGATGTCCTCCTGTCTTTGTCCTCGGCCACACAATGGATTAAACAAAAATGTCAGATGTTCTACTACAGCAAACTTCAACATATTGTCACTGTTTATTTGCCAAAGCTGCTTTCATTCCTAGAGCTGGCATTCCAATCCTTTTCTTCTCAACTCCAAAAGCATTCAAAATCCCTTTGTTTGGCCATGATTTTATTAATTCAAGTCTCCATTTCTACCATAGTCCTGGTTGTAAGTATCTGAACATGTGAAGAAAAAACTGCCCAAGATTTCATTGTGCTTTTAGACAGAGAGGAGTTTACATGTACTTTCAGCATCTTTCCTGTCTGGAGATTCTTCTGGCAGTTTCTTTAAATAGTCCTTCAGGAGAAGCTCATAACGAGGAATCCTTTGCACTGGTTCAAGCATGTGATGCTGCAAAGTCAGGTTTCCACACACCTCCTGTTTCTGTAATGGAGAGAAAACAAGAACAGGAGGGTTTGGTTTTTTCCTGCCTTTGGTGTTTAACAGCAATGAAAACTGACCATTTACATACAGCTAGAGGAATGTACAGGAGCTTCTCAAGCCATCATGGATCAACAGACTCATTAGGTTGGAAAAGAACCTTGAGATAATCAAGTCCAAACATAAATCTAACACCGCCAAGGCCACCACTAAAACCAAGTCCACAAGTGCCACATCTGCATGTCTTTTAAATCCCTCCAGGGATGGTGATTCCATCACTGCCCTGGGCAGCCTGTGCCAGGGCTGGACAACCCTTTCCATGAAGAAATTTTCCCTAATATCCAATCTAAACCTTCCCCTGGCACAGCTTGAGGTCATTTCTTCTTGTCCTGTCCCTTGTTCTCTGGGAGCAGAGCCCGACCACCCCCAGCTGCCCTCACCTGTCAAGGAGTTGTGCAGAGCCAGAAGGTTCCCCCGAGTCTCCTTTTCTCCAGGCTGAGCCCCTCCAGGCTCCCTCAGCCTCTTCCCCAGCTCCGTTCCCTTCTCTGGACATGCCCCAGCTCCTCAAGCTCTTTCTTGTTGTGAGGGGCCCAAAACTGACCCCAGGATTCGAGGTGGGGCCTCAGCAGTGCCCAGCACAGGGGACGGGCACTGCCCTGGTCCTGCTGCCACACCATGTCTGGAACAGGCCAAGGTGCCCTGGTCCTTCTTGCCCACCTGGGCTCCTGTTCAGCCGCTGCCACCAGCACCCCCAGGGCCTTTCCTGCCGGGCCCTTTCCAGCCCCTCTGGCTCAGCCTGGAGCTGCAGGGGCTGTTGTGACCCAAGGACAGGACTCAGCACTCGGCCTTGTTCAACCTCAGACCACTGGCCACGGATCCAGTCTCTCCAGATACAACCGTGGAGCCTTCCTGCCCAACAGCAGATATCAGAGCTGACAGGTTTTATGTGTATCTTCATCCCATGTCCAGCATTTTCTGCCAATATGCAACTATCTTCTTTCGGAAGGCTCAGAAAAGCTCTTCCCATCCATGGCCCTGTGCAGCATTGGTCTCCCAACTACACGAAATCAGAATGCCCCCAGGGATATATTGCTTGCCAGAGCTCACTGTATGAGCAGCAGACACACTGCTCACACACCACCTTTGAAAGGCGGAGCTCTCTCAAATTCTACTTCTTTTTCACTTTGCCAAGAAGGGGAGGAGGTTTGAGTCTGACTACACTTAACGTCACCCGATAAGGCACTGATGTGTTCTGCGTACTGGCACTGAGTGTCGCAGTGTACCTGTTTTCATAGGATCCTGTGAAGCAAAAGAACATTTCTATTTAAAAGAGGAGAGATGAGAATCTCAGTAAGAACAAGTAACTTGCTTTAAAGCACACAGGAAGTTTCTGCTAGCGATGTAATCTGACTCCACAGCAGCATGTTAACCACAGACACACACAAGCTCTTCTACACAGCATTATTTTTACATCAGCCCACTATTGTGGTCTGTTCTAGTGTAAACAGCCTCTCTACAACCATGTTAATCTCACTGTGCGTTTCTCAGAGAAAGGAACTTCTTTCAACTATCTGCAATTTCCTCATAAATATGCCAGCCCACACAACGCTGCTGACTTGCTCCATTCTCACAGGAAGGCTGGAGATAATGGGATGAATGTCTGAGAGAAAAATATTATCTATCCTTCCAGAAATTCAAAGGACTAAACTTGCTTTCAAAAATATCTTGTCACAGTCTAACAGGGAGAGCAATATTTCTGTTTAGGGGAGCTGAAGTGAATTTATTACCTCCCAGAATTTTACAGCACCAGAAAATACAGCTGTGAAGGACAGAATCAGAGATTCCAGGGAACAGAACTTCACACTACTAGCACTTGGATTATATTCCCAAATCCACTTACTATAACCTTCTCCATGGTCCCTTTATTTCTGCAATAGGATGGACCTGAACATGGGACAGCAATAGGGAAGCAGAGGAGGAAGTCACTTCAAGGCCCCCGTCATCTGTATTCACATGCAAATATCTCTTTCTGAAAAGGCAACAGGGACAAAACAAACGGTTCCAAATAGGAAAAGTTTCATGCTATGGACGTTTAAAGTTTACTGAGTTTACAGTGGGATTCTTTAGTAGATAAATGTTTATTCTATTTAATTCATGTGAGAATCCAAACCACGTTAAAAAAGTATATAAATATAAATATATATTAAAATAATATATAATTATTTATTATATGTAGTATATATTTGAAAGTACTTCTGTGGTGGCATAAGGAGGAAGTTGACAAACTAAGTCCTAATAAACTCCCCAGCTATTAAGTTTTGGCCCCAGCAAGTAGATGTGAACTGAACTGAAAGTATTTTTATCTTCAAGGTCAGCTAAAGTAAACCTGGTAAGTCACAGTCATCAACTTATTAGTAACATTTGATTTTTGTTTTCTGCTTTCCCTAATTTAACATAATTAGTAACAGTGAATGCCTTAAGCTGTATATTATATATACACTATTCCATTAGCAGCTTAGGTAGACAGTGGATCCCTGAAGGATCACAACACACTTCAACTGGTGTGTTGAAAACTATCACTGGCTTTTGATAGTGCAGAGATACGTCAGATGAGTGGACTAAGCATTCTGGGTCCAATCTCTGCCTCCTGCAGCTATGATCATTGAGCAATGGAGCAAAAGGTGCTGTGTAGGTGTGACTAAATAACCTACAGTGCAATTCTGTCATCAGCAGGCTTCTGAGGAGCATCTCCTGCCTGCATTGCCAGTGCCCACACTGCCTGGCAAGAGTTCTGCTCAAGCAACAGCAGAACTGTTCATGGTCTGGAACAGGTGCAGACCGACAGGTGACACACATCATTTGTGTTAGAAGCTTGGTGGTGGGAAGAGATAGGCGAATTTAAGGGAAGGGAGTTGCCTGTGCTGTAGGGAAAACAGTCCCAAATGGATTTACCCTGCAGAAAGTCATGGCTTGCCACAGGCTGAGGATAGCAAAACACAGGTCTGCCGTGCATGCCCTTAGTGAGAGCAGGAGGGGTGCAGACAGAAGAAGGGTAAGAAAAGGCCATGTGGAGCAGCAGCGTGGTAGGAAAGGACCTCCCCCACTCCTTGCTTCTCCAAACTTCTGTCTGAGTCTCTGACACAGCCCTGAACCTCCACACAGGGCCTCTCCTCTCCCGGCTTGCTAGGGGATTACTTGATTCCCGACAGCTGGCCCAGCCACAATCCTCCCATTTAGGGCAGGCAGCTGTGCTCCCTGCTCAGCTTAACCCACTCTTTGCCAGCCTTCCCCTCCCAAAGGAGGGTATCTGCTTTCCCAAGACTGGCGCAGGGATGCTCATGAGCGTGCTGGAGCCTGCATCCCTTCAGCTGGCCCAGGGGCCAAGCGGGATAGAGCAGTTTTATGGATACATCAGCATAACCAGAGCTCTTCCCCTCTCCCTGCACAGCTTTTTGTGCAATTATAAGAAAACACGTGCAAATTCATGTTAAGCATCCTCCTGTGGAGCCGTGATCCCGACAGCTGCGTGGCACTTTGCAAGCCTCAGGAAAATCAGACAAACAGCAGATGCTGCCAGTGACGTGTCCAAACTTAAGCACACCCACCTCGGAATGAAAATGTATTTATTAAAAAAAAATTGAAGTTAGAACTGAGGAAGACAAATCCAAAAGAGTGAGAATTACTGGGCCAAGGGTGAAGGTTCATTCTGTGACTTCTGATACTCCTCTTAAACCACAGAATCATGAATGGTTTGGGTTGGAAGGGACCTTGAAGACCATCCAGTCCAACCCCCATCCACTATCCCAGGTTGCTCCAAGCCTCATCCAACCTAGTCTTGAACACTTCCAGGGATGGGGCAGCCACAGCTTCTCTGGGCAGCCTGTGCCAGGGCCTCACCACCCTCCCAGGGAAGAATTACTTTCCAATATCCCATTTAACCCTGCCCTCTGTCAGTTTAAAGCCATATTTTAAAAAATGAAAATAAAAAAATAAAAGCTTGAGTGGAAAAAAGATGTATTTGAAATCTGTGTACCAGCAAAAGAGAAGAAAGGAGTGCCACTAAAATACTGTATTTTTAGTATTAGTGCCTCATTATCTTGACAATGTGCGTCATGAACCGGGAAACAAATAAACACACTGAATTAAGTGAGGATCTCTCATTCCTGGTTCTGGCCAGCACAGAGTTAATTTTTTCCAGTAGCCAGGAGAGGGTGTGGCCAGGGCCCCAGTGTTATTGGATAACACCTCAGGTCACTGCCAGGCTGGAAGAGAGGGTCTCACTTCAGAGAAGGTTCCTTATGGTGGAGCAAGTGTGTGCAAGGGAGCAGTTTGGGTGATGCTGGCCCTTACTGGAGGGAGTGGTTTGGGTGATGTGGCTGCAGCTGGATTAAGCTTTGCACTCTCTCTTTAGTACACTTTTATTATTAATATTGTTGCTCTTACTGTTCATTTTCTTATCTCATTGGTGTTTCCAGTAAATTGTTCTTACCTCAACCCATGATTTTTGCCTTTTGTGCCTCCAGCTCTCCTCTTCAGATGCTGCAGGGGGAGGGGGAGGGAAAAAAGGCAGAGGGAAGAAGCAAGGGAGTGGCAGTGTGGTTTTGGAGTCTCTAAACTGGGGAGTATCATTCCTAAACCGTGACAATCTCCAAGTCCTTTTACGCCAATTAACAACATACCTGTATATTCTGAACAACATCTTTGAAGGGAGAGGACCGCTGCATACATGTGTTCACGATGTCCATTGCCCTGTCAAAGTTCTTTACATATTCTCCGTACATTTTCAGAAAAGGAGCAAGTTTCTGCAGGATATCTCCTAGCCGTGGGTTGACGCTCCTATGGTAAAGAGACAGGTAAGTACTGAAATCTCTGGAAATCAATCGTATCTTCAGAGAGAAAACACAGCTGCAAGATTTCCACAGTTGTCTCCCACATGCACAAGCACTTACACATATGTGCAAACAAGACAGGCTAAATTTAGTTTAAGGTAATCTATACAATACCCTAGATGAAATTTCAGACATGAATCCTGATGTACAAGGGACGATATTTCTGCCCTCACTGTCTTAAGTGAAGAGCAGACTGACTACACGTCATTAAAGGAACATCTATATATCTCTTCTGCCCAGCACAAAATCTTGTGGGAAACTTTTACTTATTAAAAATAATCTTTTCCACCACAGCCAAACATCTGAATCGGTTTTAATGCAAAGACATGGTTCAGTTCAGCTGGGTAATGCCTAGGTGCCAGTAACCCCAGGCTGGAGCAGCAGTAGCCACACATCTCTCTCCTCCAAAGTCATGGCCAGGCAGAGAGACAGCCATTCTTCCCCAGTCTGCCTGTGCAAGACCCTTTTTAGCCAGTTGACAAGCTTCTATCCTCTTCTGACTCTCAGACTCTGCAGTTTTCCTCCCCTTTATTACAGTTGTCCCTGCAAGTGCAAGTCAGGCACAGAGGTGCTGAGACTCATTTATTCCTTCTGGTCACTGATGAATTGTGTGAAGACGACTTAGCTGAGAGAGAGGCAAGCCCTGGTCTTGTCTTGGTCAGTAAGGGTACCTGGAAAGGTCAGCACTATCTGCACCTGCCACTGCAGGACACTGTGAAGCCAATGTGTCCCCTCAAATCAGGTTTCCTAGATATGACTTAAAATTAAGCTTTCTACCTATCACTGCATTTCTGCCTTATCTAGAACTTACAGAATCAGAGAATCATTAAGGTTGGAAAAGACCTCCAAAATCAACAAGTCCCACCTTCAGCTTATTATAGTAGCCAAATTTTAATTGGTATTTGAAAATATTTATATCAGCTATGGGGCCAAAACAAGCAATTTCATTCCTTCCTAGTACTGCAATAATAGGAGAGTGGGAATGCAGTAAGGGAAACAGCTCTAGCAATACTTTGAACTGAAAAAATGCTCACAATGTATTCTGGAAATTTTGAGTGCTCAGGCCTACTCCTCAAGTCAGAAATGTTTGAGAGACTTCATATTAACATATTAAATAACTAATGTAACTACTGCATTAAACAATAAAAAATTTGGAATTAGACTAGGCCTTATGGTTGCTATAGTTTCTTTGAAATGTATTTTTTAAATAATTGTAATGACAGCTACCTACCATTCTTGTGTAATTCTTGTTTTGAGCTCAGGAAGAAGAAATTGTCCATGGAAACAATAGATGGAAGAAATATTTGAGAAGATGCCTGTTATCACTTCAGATGAAATCCCTGCTTCGGACAATTTAGTGCAAAAAACCTGCAGAATGCAACAAGACAGTACCAACATTTCTTTATGAAAAACAGTCCTAGACATGCTGATTTTAGATTGCAATTTTGCAAAGCTGACTGCTTAGAACAGAGCTGCAGATTTTGACCCCTGGTAGCCAGTCCCTGGCGTCTTCAGGAGGTTCACAAAACTTAAGTCCACTGTCACCCAGGGTTAGATATATCACTATAGGCCATAGAAAAACATAGGAAAATCTGAGCTGTAATTCAAAAAAGATTGACATGGCTGAGAAGATCAGACCTCTCATATGTGGGAGTGCAAGCTGCAAAGAACATCCAGTCCCTGAAAAGTGTTTACTGCTGTTTACACAAAGCAAAAGAAACCACGTGATTGGGTTTTTCTCTGTAGGAAAAATTACACTGTACTGAACAAAAGGGAAAGACATTCCCTAGATTTCCAGGGTCTAGAAACGGTCTCTGTTCATCTAATACAAACACTGCAAGTCTTCCACAAAGCTCTAAAAGTTGGAGGGTGAAGGGTTCTCCAAGTTACAGCTTTTGACAACATTTCTAGCCAGGTGACAGTTTTCTATTTTTTTTTCTTCTACTCATTTTCAAAAAGCAATTGGATAGCAATGTGTCTCATCCTCATTTTTATTTCTTTCCTGCGCATTCATGGTTTTTTTCTTTGAGATAATTACAGAAATGCCTGAATTGTGTAGCATCAACTGAAATCTATGGGGAAGAAAGTTCAGACATCACACCAGTTTCACTTCATCCCCATGTGTAGACATGATGGGCAACAATTACAAAACACAGTGGTAAAAAAATAGTTCGCTGTAGGCATGGGGCTGACACATGTGGCCTGATTTTAGCAAAACTTCAACTTCTTGCACATCAAAGAGCAATCACAGATTTCATCATTTCTTAGTGCCTTCATTGTCCCTGTGATTTCCTCTCCCCATACACCCAGGGAGGCACCAAATGCTGGCAGTGTCTGTGTCTTGGGCTGCTGCTTTCTCACTCCCCTTTCTGCCATCCCAGTCCTCTGGCTCCTTCTCAGAGAACCCTCTTGCCCAAAGCTCTCCTCTGGGACCCATGGCACACAGCCTGGCAAGCAAACTCCATCTTCTACCTACACACAGTGTTTGCACTGTATTGAGCTATAGCTTGGGCAATGGACGGGAGACATCATTGCTGCTCACAGAAAAGAAAGGAGAGTTAATTCAAAATAGAATTACCTGGTCCAAGAGATGGAGTCTTTTAACATACGCTTCTTCCGTATGGAGCAGCTCATTGGCGATGTTGAATAGCTTCTGGGGCTCTGTACACTGAAAAAAAAGTTACAAATTACACAATCCATTTGCACCTCCACACCGAAGTTCCACTAACTGTTCTGTTTTTCATTTTGTCAGTGGCCAAAATCCCTACCAGCAGAGGAGCCTGGAGTGAAGGAAGTTAACACATTTCAGAATCTGCTCCACATCTCTCAAAAAATCAGTTTGCTCCAGAGACATTTTTAATGCTGTTTTCTGAAAGAGCAATTAGTAATGCAATCAGTGGGTGGTCAGGACGTCACTTGAGTTCATTATTGCTTAATAAAAAGAACCAGAAACATCCTCTAAACTTGGAAATAAGTCTAGTCTATTTGAAAAACAAGGCAATAGACTGTAAATCAATTGTTCTCCTTTTCGGACTCAGGTCCTGTAACTAAAATGAAAACTAGAAACCAGGCTGTTTGGCCAGATTTCTACCCTGGCCAGCACAGCATTACTCTCTATGGCATATTTCTAAGATTTTCGTGCAGCTTTAAACACGGGCCAATTCCCTGGAAAGAATTTTCAGCAAGGTAACCCAAATCACTCAGTGAAGCCTTTCATTAACCTTATTTAAAAAAATAAAATGAGAAAGGACTCCTTAAAAACTCTAAATACAGTTATAAAGCACTGACTTTAGGCACATTTTAGCCAAAAGCTACATAGACCCTTCACTTACTAAGTGCTTAAAAATACCTGAATTACTAGAATACAAGCTTGAGCTTTCCAACACTCTTTTAAAGTGTTAGACTTTAAACACCGTGCCTACATGTAACAAAACCAGTCCAGAACAGAGTGTTGGCTGGCTTGTGGTCAGGAATACAAGCATGGAAAAGGGGCAGCAAGGATGATCAAATGTAGGGAAACTACAGAAAAAAAATCCAGATAAAAGACAAATGCAATGAAGGTAAGAGGTGCATTAATGATTCTTGGAATGGAGAACATTGATTGGGTGTAATTAATCACTATTTCTATAGGAAAACTGAAGGGCATCAAATAAAATCAACAAGGTGCTGCTTCAGGAGCTGCTTCCTCAAGCAACACAACACTGCCAACAGTAACCTTCACATAGGTTCACAAAAGAACCAGAAATATCCATAGAGGAAAAATTAAGCTGAAGCTTATTAAACACATGGGGCAATTTCCAGTTCAGGAAGCAGCCGAGCCTGTCAGCAGTAGCAGTGCTCCATCCCAAATGCGTGTCTCTGATGCTCGTGTTTGGGGCAAGGACTTCTGGACATAACCCTGTGGGCCACCATCAGATTATTGGAAAATATCAAATAAAGGCTCTCTTTAAGCTTCTTCAACATCACCTTATTTTGTTTCCACATAAAGTTGATGAGAAAAATCTAAACACCCACCCTCCACACACATTCAGACAAAGTGCAGTACAACTGAAGACCTCAAAGGCTTTTAAAAGTGAGCCATGAACTCCAACAAATCAGACTCCCAGTTTTCCTACATGGAATGAGATGCCACTCGGCATGAAGTACCCACAGCTCCATGATGTAAGTATTATTGAAGGAAAGTGAACAGCTTTTCTTTATTTGAAGCAACATCAGACTTCCTTTGAATCAATCCCTCTTTTTCTGGGGAAATAAGGAATCACAAATCATTCCAGAAAATTTTCTGGAATCACAAATCTGGTGATAGGCAAACACGCCACGAGTGAAGTTTTGACATGGACTCTCTCTGCCCTGCCACTCAAATTATTCCAAGTCACTTCAAATATTCTTTTAAGCTGTTTCAACGTGCTACACAACATCCTGCTCTGTTCAATATGTATTAATATTTAGGGAAAGAGAAAAACAAATCAAAGCACAATAAG
This sequence comes from Cnemophilus loriae, assembly GCA_013397755.1. Lineage (NCBI taxonomy): Eukaryota > Metazoa > Chordata > Aves > Passeriformes > Corvidae > Cnemophilus > Cnemophilus loriae. The sequence continues at coordinate 526,590 of VZTF01008325.1, forward strand.
TTTTGAAATTGTTCCAAGCAAATACATCTTATTACAGTTTACACTGAAGTACACTGCTGACCAGTCAGACCCGGTAACTACATGGATCTCTCACTGAGAAAGAATTTATCTGCTGGTTTTGCTGGGCACAAAGGAGCGCTCAACTGAAAGGCACTGACGTAACCAGCTGGCACATCAGCCACCTAGAGCATCCTTCGAGTTGTTTGAATTCGGAATTGGAAAAATACTTATTTCCAACCAAATACATCTGTACTCAGAAGTAAATCTTTACATAGCACAGGCGCTTTTTAACCTCCTGACCTTCACCATCTGCAATTCAGTTTATATTTCAAAAAAACTTGCTGACATCTGCTTAAATACCAAACAGGGGCTGAATAGACTCAGCTTGAGCTCAGTTTTACAGAGTGACTATCTTCAGTTGCTCTACCTGCTAGGCAGAGAGGCAGATAGGCACATTTTTCAGACAAATTTGCAACATATTTGCCTTTCAATGGGCATAACATTTTAAAAGAAATTGTAGATTAACTGAATGTGAGGTAGGCCCATTCTTCTAACTTTATTTTGTGCCATGGCAGGACAGCTTTAACAAAGCCTGAGCCATCACTCATTTCACTAGGAACAAGATATTTCATGGTCCATGTTTCTAAAGGAAAAGTAAAATAAATCTGCAAACTGAGATTATGCTCTGCCTTGCACAGTGCTCTTGCTGGCTGACTGCTCACCACAGCCACAGCATCTCCTGTGCAGTCATTCACTGCTAGAACTTTACACCTACTGCAGAGGCTGGATGGAACAGTTTGGCTGGCAGGGGGACAAGAAAGAAGAGAAAACTGAAGAGGGAGGTTGACTTCACAACACAGAAAGTTCACTCCAGTGCTCGAAGCAGCATGATGCTCTTTCTCTTCTTTGTGGAAGATTCAAAAATTCATTTTCAGCTGCAACTGTCAATAAAACATTTTAAATAAAAGGAAACAACAGCCTGAAATCAAACAGAACCAGCTTGTCATGAAGGTCAGATTCACACTTGGAATGCATTTGCACCTCAAATACTCCAGTCACAGGCACAGACTGGCACACACGGGTCTACTTTGTGCAATTAAGTGGCCACAAGTGTATCGCTGCTTCCTGCTCACTCACCCAACTGGGTGCCCAGGGGCATGGCTGGGCCAAGGATTCACAGAGGCAAAAACTGAATAAGAGGCAGCTGCTCTCTCAGCCTTCCTCCTCTACATGACTGCAAAAACAAGGTGACTTAGTGTAGCTTGGTCAGCCTCAAAACTGCCTTTTGGAAGGGGAAATCAACCCAAACTGCAAGGGAAAACCTGCAGTGCATCACATAAATGCACCTCAGGAAGAAGGGTAGTACAAAAAACCAAAACAAACGAGTTTTCCTCTGGAGATACCTCTCTCATAAATTCACCAGGTGAGCTCCAGAGAATTACAACCTTATAACTCTGTGTTTTGTCATCCTTATTTCCTACTGTATGGACACTTAACCTAAGGAACAAGACTTAAAAACAGCCATCAAATCATCGATATCTTACAAAACATTGGTTTTTGTCAACAAAGCACTTCTTAATCATATGGTAAAGTGTTCAGCTTGGGGTTGTCACAGTTGGTTTGATACAGCCTTCCTAGTCCAAACTGTAAATTTAATTATCAGATTAAAGATTTTTTAATGTAACGTATTGTTTTCCAGGAGTTGGACCTTGATGATTGTTATGGGTTCCTTCCAACTCAGGATATTCTACGATTCTATGGTTTCTTGCTGGCCTGTTGCAACTAATAATGTATCTTTTAAATAATATTTCAGTGGCACACATGCACATACATACACATTATGAATATAAAATAATTAAAGTACATCGCAGTGTGTGTATGTATGTATAAACAAACTTGTCAAGCTCTGAGGTACAGAACTTTGTGCACACCACATACCTGCATGCCATTTTCATCATTCTTTTGTAGTCACCAGCTGACTGACCTAGAAACTAAGAAATGCATTCTAATGTCCACATTTCCCAAGAGACAAGCCCTTGTCAGACACAAATCAAGATATACTTGGTGTTTTCAACAGAACCACCCAATTTGTACAAACTGAGGTGTGGATGCTGCACTTCACTAGCTACAGATCATTAGCTGCAGCTGCTCATCATATTCTTTAAAACACAAAAATCCCATATATTAGCTTTACTGTCATCATGGCTTGGGGGGGGAAAAAACCTAACAAACTCAAACACCCCCAAATACAAACAAAAAGACCCACCAAACAAAAAGTGCAAAAAGTGGAACATCTTGCAGATATTTTGCAATATTCTATTTTGTTTTTCTGGAAAAATCTAATCCCTTTTAACAGCACTATTTCTAAAAATAATTGTCTTGATAAACTGATAATCAAAGGAATCTGTCATTAATCCTATATAGCTGCTGCAAATACACAACAGCCTGGACTACATTAGTCTGGAATCAAAGAAAAATCTGTTTTGTAGCTACAGTTTCCTGAAGAGTAATTTGACATAACTACCATTAAAACAACTTCTTCGCATTCAAGAAGTGGTCATACCAACAAAAGCACAGGTTTCTGTAAAAGAACACTCTAAATTTTGTGTGAGACAAGATTCTGATCCTGCCTGTTCTACTTGGACGTGAGGTCCTGAACCTGCAAGATGCACTATCCAATTAGCTCTCTGAATAGCACAAAGCCCCACAGAAAACAACAAGCTCTAACAAGCTGAACCTAGACAAACCCAAACAAACACAAGGTGGGAGTCTTGACCTACAAAAGTATTTGAATTTTAACAGCTTACCTCTGGCTATGATGGATTCTCTTACATGAAACCTTTTAAAGTAAGCTGGGAACCTTTCTGAAAAAAACTATCTAGGTCAGGAACAAGTTAGGACCTGCATAAAGCAGGAAATAATACTGACTATCATATCATGATCTTTTGATGAAAAACCAACCAAACAAATAATCCAAACAATGTGTGAAAGTGATGCAAGAGACCTCTTGCCAGTGTCAGGAACTGGTTTCCGAGCACTCGATAGCAACGAACAAACTCTCTTACCTTGTTTACATCCAAATACTCTAACTTTGGCACTTCTGCTATCTCTTGCTCCTCACTGCTTCCTTCATCAATGTCACTGTCCTCATCCTGCGTGGAGTCTCTCTTCTGCTCCGCAGAGGAAGGTTTGGTGCCCTTTCTGTCAGGCTCCAACTCTCCTGGGTTCCCAGCCATGCTGGGCTTCTTCTGCTCTGCCCCTTCTTCACTGGGGAATGTTTCCCCAGCCACGCTACAAGAAGGACTGTCAATGCCACTGTCTCTGTTGGGAATTTTACCATTCCCGTTCAGTTCTGCAGTTGAGTCTTTATTGCCAAGCTCCCCTTGGGGCTCTTTGCTCACAGTCACAGCAGTACAGTCGTCATGGCTTTTGTTATCACCTATGCTAAGCTCTTTAATTTTCATTATGTCTGTGTTAGTTAGATCCGTGCTGCACAGTACACTGGGCTCAGCTTCATCCAGTTCAGTTTTGTCATTCATGGAAGAGCCACTGGAAGCCACTGTGTCACAGTCACACGAGCTTGTCTGCTTGGATGAGTCCAGGCCAGGTTCCATCTTAAGAGCTAAATTTAGCTGGTTTCTTTGAAGAATATGCACAGGTTGCCTGTAGATTAAGAGAAAGCACCACAGTCATATTAACACTCAGGTTTCGCAAGTGTCCTGAGAGGGTCTGACCGTCATTTGATTCAAGTGGTATTTCTTGCACCTCACTGACAATCCCAGGAGGCAAGAGTATCCACATTGCAATAATAATGATCACCCAACAACATCTAACAAAAAAACATCACCCCTACATTCTACTGAAATGGCACCACCAGAACCCTGGACCTTTAGTGCTTTCCATGTCACCATGAAGAACAGTCTGGTTTGAGGGTTTGGAAAAGAAGGAATCGCCTTTAAAAAGAAGCAGTTGGTTCCGGGCTCGTTTAAACAGGAACTCATTCTTCAACAGAACCAAGCCTTTGTGGCAAGGTATTTTCTACCAGAGATGATGTACTGAAGCATGAGAAGGCACTACTTTTCCTTTTTGAAAGACACCTGGTTCACCCAGGCGAAAACACTCCAAAGCACAGTATGGTGCCTGTCCCCGTCTCCCTCTTTGTGAAGAAAACCCCATCACTTAGCTCCATCAGGCAGATTTGTTCTTCAGGGAAAGTTTTCATGTGTTTGTAAAATGAGCTGGTTTTACAGAAAAATACATCTATTTTATCCAATTTAGTGTCTTTCATGTACAAAGTTTCAGAACAGCTGCTGTTCTACATGACATTGTTTCACAATACCCTATGCCCTTCCCCGCCTCCAAGAAGCAAGATCTGATGTTTATTGTATCTTAGACAGAAAACTCAATTATTTCATATCACCACAATCAAGTTCCTATGATGCAATTCCCACATCAAGCCAACTTACTGAAAGCAGACTGTGGGCTACTTGCCTCTGTTAGAATCTTACCAAATTCAGCAGGTCTTAAGCTTCTTAAGCATAACTGTATGTTACAAGCTAAAATTCACGATTTTTATTAAGAAGGTACTTTGTCCTGAGTGAAGCTTTGCACTTCCAGTAGAAAACATCCCAAGAGGATTTTCTATGTGATCATTACAGTCTATGTAAACATTACAGTTAATGTTTTCTACTATTATATCCTAAGTTAAAAATGCAGAAAAGGGAGAGGAAAGCAGATCTCGCAAAGCCATATTTACCTAATACTTTCGAATTTCTCAATGAGTGTGTTGACTCCTGCTGATATTGGTATTTCTTCCTCTCCAGGTGCTAAGCTCCTTGATGACTTGGGATCAGCTGGCAAAGGCCGAGATGGTGCAGGAGGAATTCTTTCCTGCCCAGGTTTGAGATGGACAGGCTTAGGAGGTACTAATGAAAGAGAAGGGAATAAACAGGATAAATCTCCATCTTCTTTATCCTAAACCGGAAACAAAATCCAGACCGAGAGGTATGCATTCTTTCCCCATTCTTTATAAACGGCACAGGTGCAGTCCCAAAGTATTGCTTACACCAAAGCAAGCTGCTAAAGAAGAATGACGGGCTCCTATTTTGTGTTTCTACAGCTGGTTTAGCCGTGCTAACAAACCAAGCAGCTTGCAGCACTGCACCACTTCCTCGTTACCAAACAGGATGCACAGCTTACGCTTCAGTTTGCAAGTTTGCTTGCCATCTCAATCACACTAATGAGCTTCCCCTTCCATGACTTCTCAAAATTCTGGCACCCCATTGAATCTCTTATATCGGGGAAAAAAAGGCAGAGGGATGAACCATATCCCAAAACAAACCATCAAAACCCAACCCCAGCATGGATTTCAGTGCTTCGTGTTTGCTTGGTACAAAACGCCACGGGCAGAACATAATGGCTTTTCTTCCGCTCATTCTCCCTCCCCCCTCTCTTCTGTGGTGTAGTCTTCACAAATTTCCTTCCTCTTTTGGTTCTATGTTCAGTTGCATATGGTATAAATAAAACAAGTATTGTAAGAACATTCACTTTCCGCTTCAGGACTCACAAGGAGGCCAAGGTACAAAGTTTAACACAGTATTTCAAAAAAATGGCATTAAAATGTAATGTCATTCTAAAAAATTTTGATTTCATTCTTTGAAAACATTGATTGCAGAGTAAATGATTTATCATACACAGGCAGTAAGTCATGGTGACAGGTTCCCATGCTGTCATGGTTTCACATAGGGAAAGCAGCTCCCATAGGCAGAACTGACACTGGAAGGCAGGAAAACTGACTGTGGGATTGTTCCCAAAGCACACACTGCGTGGAGTAGCATTGCCAAGTGTGCCCTCCAATCTAGGCTATCTAACGAATTGACACGTTAAATGAGGAAATTCTAACTACACGTTGTATTAAAAAACATTTTCGAGAACAGTTTGTTTCAACCGTTTCTGACTCTGATCATCCATTTGGCACATGTGATCAGCATTGCAATGGGGCTTGAGTTAACAAGTGTTCTGAATGTAATTCCAGGGTTACTTGCTTTAGGAGGATAAGCAGAGGCATATGCACCCAAAAAGTCAATTCCAATTGTCCCTTCCTTGCAGAAGGCTCTGCATCTGTTCTAAGATCCACATCAGCCCAGATGTCTGCCCTGCTCCAGCAGATGGGCAGCTGCCCTAGTGTCCATAGCCAGACAGGGTCTGAGGTCAGTGATGAAGAGCTGTAAAAGCATTTTGGAGTTCTGAGTATAGGTCAGATTTTAAACTTCCTACTTTACTGAGTTTACTGCAGTGTGAAAGAATAAAAACAAATTTTCTAAGGATCTGAGCTTTAAGAGGACACTTCCTATAAGACGATTGATTTGCCCAGTCGCCAAAACCATCTGAAATTCCTATCATAAAATAAAAGTGTTAAAGTCCAATTTTGAAAAGACCTCTACAAGCCCTATCTTATGCAGGAATAACAGGGAAACAAGAAAAGAAAATCTTCTTGCATATAAATGGGATGGTGAATATCTGTGTTTTGTTCACCAGGTTTTCGTGTGCACACCATGTGACCAGTGAGTGTCTGGCCGTGTTTCTCCTTGTAAAAATAATAAACCTAAAAACAAGTATCCACACAGTCATCTGACCCATCTAGCCAAAGACAAGCTCTGCACCACTTACAGAAGGTGCACAGTGCAGCAGGCAGACATGTCAGAACCTACCCCACATACCTCACCAGGCCTTCAAAGCTGGCCCTGGTCCGTAACACCCAAAGGTTTTACAATAATACCAAAGCATTTACACTGGGTGTCACTGCTGTCCACGTAAACATTTGATGTCTTTCCTGTTAGTGGATTCATCTGAATCACCTCAGACAACACACTCTCCACTGAACCGAAAGGAAGCAGGAAAACACTTTTGTTAATTCTGAATTTTTACCTACTGAAGTAATGCTGAGGAATGGAGACATCAGCATGGAGGCAAAGCCACTAACCCTACCAAGGACTACTTAGCAAGCAAAATTTCAGCCACACCAGATGTGGTTCAAGGCCAAGTGCACCTGGGTCAAGGCAATCCTAAATGCAGACTGGGCAGAGAAAAGATCAATTTATGCTCTTTCAAGAAACTTGCTAGTCTTTTTTGTAGAATCCAGAAGTGGGGAGACCAGAAGAACAGCTGGAGACCAGCTGGAACATGCTTCTTCCTGGCTTCTCTTCCATCATACTTTGGGATTGCCACCTATTTGACTATTAGCTGGCAGTTCTGTGGAAGTACCACAGCCCACAGGTGATGGGTTTAGCTTCTATTTCATATTTTCAAAATACATTTGCTCCATTTAGGCATTTCCTGTTGCCATACATAGTTCTTAAAATAAAGGGAAAACAGACCAGGTTTAAACAACAAGATGTTATTACCTAAAATACTTCTAAAAAATTTATCAAAAATGTAAACAATATTGTTAAATTCAACTTACACTTCACAGCTGCATGAGGTATAACAAGGACAAGAAATATAAAGTGACAAGTTAAGTAATTGGTTATTGCTGAACCAATTTCTTCTTGAAGGCTTCTCTAAGTGGTTATCTAACATTGGAAAATGAAGATAATAAAACCTTACCAGCTATATATTACAATGTAAAAGTAACTGTTTTGCTGTGACTCAAATTGAAACAATAATTTTAAAATATTACACTTCCTGTGTGATAGAAGCTTGTACCATTTCTAGAAGGAGAAAGCCACTTGCCTTGGGGTTTCTGCAGAGGATGCATTTTGGCCAGTGCAGTTTTGGTTTTGGGCTTCCTTCCAGCCTGATGGAGACATTGCGCTGAGCTGATGTGCTGCAGTTCCCCACATGCTTCCAACACGGGATTGGAGTCAATGTGGCATTTGATTTGAAAAGGAGAACAAGGGCAACCTGAGGGAAGGAAGGAAGGAAAGAAGTCAGTATTTATTTTGTTCTATTGATCCTGAAGAAAATTTGTGCTACTTCTGGAAGTATATCACTCATCCAAGTTCCTGAGGAAGGGAAAGCTGGAAGCAGAGGGGTGAGCCATTCACTCACAAGTTATTACAACCAATATACTCAGCCTTAATAATCCTGTTAAACTGCCTGACTGGTAACACAGGCAGAATTTCAGCAATCCTGTCTTCGATTAATTATTTACTTCTTTACTACAGACACCCAAAATAAAAGAACAAATATGAAAGTTAAAAACCATTTTGAAAGGATTTCTCCAAACAGAAATACAAGTGCTGTAGCATATAATGTTATGTTACTTAGTAAAATACAACTAAATTAGGATGATTTAGAAGTATGTTCCATGTGGTGGGAATGGTACAAGTGCCATTTCTTCAGATTTAATCACTCAAGTTGCATTTTATCCCTATTTATTACTTCTCCTTATATAAAATATTAACATGCCTGCAAAAGGCTCCAGTGTAGAAGATGCCATTAAGATACAATCCAGTGGCAACAGAGAGAAAGAAGTGATTAATATGATTGTTGGTCTTTAGTTTTACATGCTTGATTCACTTCTGTGGAGACTCGGAAAACAAACCATCATGGACCCTGCAGTATTTGATTTGGAGTGTTTTTGGACTTGTGGCAAACCTACATAAAACCCTCATGTCAGCTTTACTAGTGTGTCATGAGAAGGTTAAAAGAAGAGTTTAAAAAGGAACGTGGTTTCAAGTTGCTGCATATGAACATATAAATATATAGGCTTCTGGCAGTACTTAGAAATGAAAAATACATCAAATTTAGAAATTTGATCATAAATGCACTAAAAAAGGGCAAAGAAAACATGACAAACATTCTTTCCCTTGTACTGTTTTAAAATGGGCTAGCTGAATTTACCAGAATCTCGCCAGAGTGGAGGGTGGCCTGCATCACATAGAAAGGATTGATGTAAAGGTGAAAAACCAGTCTTTGCCTTTCTGTGATGTCTTCAACAACATCGCTTTAGCTTCACAAATGCACCCTACTGTCAGCCAGATTCCTATTAAGATCAAAAACCTGAAATGAAAAGCATTCCCATTCACATCAACTAAATTATCCTGGATTTATATTAATGGTATTAAATCAGGATGTGACCTTTTGAATAAAGCCCCCGGAGTCAGCCATGCAGACTGCAGATTTTGTTGTCAAAAATAGATTCAGATGGCACAAATCTACTTACTGATCTCTGCCACCCAAATATATAATCCCCAAATTCCCCATATATGACTGCCAGTTGTTGCTGGTTGAAGTTTCATTAGCATTTCTACCACAAAAATCTTCTTTTCAGCAGCTTTGAGACCAGCTATTAAAACATCCTTCCAGCTAAAAATAGGAAATTATAAGTATTAGGTTCTATTCAAATATAATTTCATTTAACAGAAAAATGCAGAGAAAAGAGAGAAGATTATTAGAGCAGATTAATAGATTATTGCAAACACGTCATTACTGACAGAATTTATGCTGATGGCTCGGTTCTGGGTACCAAAAGCCGCCCGTGCCAGCAGCAGTGCTGCCACAGGCCAGCTTTAAAGGGGAAGGACTAAGACTGCTTCCTTATGAACAGTGGCTCAACACAGCCAGAAATTAAAACAGTGCACAAGGGAAAAGCCTGAATTTGAGAAAATTAAAAGGGCAGCGTGCAGAAAACAGAGCCCAGTGTTTCAGCAGGTATTCACCAGTGTGTGACTGGGATGCAATCTAACAATGTTGTATTTTCTTAAAAATTGCTTCAGTGATCCAATTCCTCAGTGGGCAAAGCTCTGCACCTACCACAGCTCTAGAAAACATGAGAAGACCACTCTAACCCGTGCTATGTTGTCTGACGACACAAGCACGGCACCGGGTTCAGCTCTGGCAAAGCACCGAAGTCCTGGTAGATGCCAGACACGTCCAGAGTCCTCCACAGCAACTGAAGGAGGAGAGCCGCAGCTTCTCCCGCCCTCAAGAGATCCCCACATCCCTGGGAGTCCCCGGCTGGACATCCTAAGCTGAGCCCAGCTACCCTGTGCTGACTTGGGATAAAGTACCAGTTACCCTAAGCATTCCCCAGTCTTCTTCAACCACTGCCACAAAAAAAGGACTATCCTGTTGGTATCATTTTGTGAAGTTTCAAAAGAAATTAAAACCCAATTCTTTTTTCTTTACTCCTGGGATTCATTGCTGTGAACCACCTTACTTTTTTTACTGAAAATGAGTTAGTGGTTCCTTCATTGGTTTCAAATGTGTGGCACCACCAGATACCCCTTTTGTCTAGGCTAAAACCTCTTATGAGCTACTTACGGTACTGCCAAGTAGGGTGTTTTAACCCTTATTTTATAAATTCACACATAAATTTTTCTCTTCTACTCCATAATCCTGTCAAACAATCATGGCACAAGATCCTCCACTGATAATTACTCAACCAACACATACATCTTGCCCAAAATTCGGTTCCGAATGCTTTAGGACTTGTGCTCAGAGGCATTTGCAGAGTAAAAACTTCATGAAGCCTTATGCTACTTTCCATTAAACAAGCGTATCCAAAGAGCAAGTGAGCACAAAGCAGAAAATAAAATTGATAAGTACTAGGAAAGAAGAGGAACTTGGAAAGCCACAAGTCCTTAAACATCAAATGTAGTGCTGGCCCTAAATCAAGAATAAGATGCAGGGGTGAAGCACAGAAGTGGCTTTCATTCTTTTTATTTAATTTAAGCCAAGCTGGTTCTCTCTCTTCATCTTTGATGTGGCCCTTAAGGGCTGCTTTTTTGCACAGAAGTAAAAAATTCCTTACATTTTTTTTAAGTGCTATAAAATGACTTGTGAAAACAAGATTTACTGGATTATTTCACATGAAATTATCTGAAAGTAAAACCCACTGTCTGCTAAGTGCATTACAGGTGCTACTGGGAATGGGAAATGAGAGGGACAACGTAAGTAAGATCCAGGCATAACCCAGGTAACCACTCCCAAGACATCTGGTTCTGCCACATGTTTCCAGAAGTGGAAGCAGGTGGTGGGCCCCCCTTGCCTACTCTCCTGCACCCACCAAACCTGCAGGACTCAACACAGAACTGCCTCCTCCTTGATTTTTGGTGCAGTGTTGGATAAGGAAAACTCTTCCTAGACCAGTGTCCTGGCTGTGGCCAGGACAGAGTTAATTATTGCAGTAGCCAGGAGGGCCATGGCCAAGATCTGGAGGTTATTCCATACCAGCACCCATACCGAGGGAGCGGTGTGGGGTGAGGGGAAGAGGCCTCTTTCAGTCGGGTAACATGGTGGGTAGTTGGGGTTTTGCTGGTTTCTGCAGGGTGAGCTCATGCGGGAATCCTTCCACTCTCTTTTACACTCTGTCATTAATTTCATTGCTGTTATTACCTTTTGTTTCTTATTTCATTGCTGTTTCTAGTAAGCTGTTCTTATCTCAACTCCTGATCTTTACCTTTCGTGCCTCCAGTTCTCCTCTCCAGCCACCAAAGGTGAGGAAGACAGGTAGGGTGGAGTGAGCGAGCGAGCAGCGCATGGTTTGGAGTGTTTCAGTGGAACACTAAAATGAGGAGTACCAGTCCTACCAGTACCACAACAGCCTTATTTGCCCAAAGTGAGGCACAACGAGTTAACAACAGATCTGCCCAGAGTGGGTTGGAAACATATTTAGTGTAAGCATTTGTTGTATTAGGTATGGACCCACTGGTCACAATATTGTGTAGTGTGCCAGCACCTCCCAGGCACTCACCTGCCCTAAGATACAAATACTGCCCTAAGATTCAGCTTTGCTCTGTGCCCTCCTTGTGCTTCTAATATATTTAAACTCAATTACTTCATGGCTGGCTTGTAATTCTACTCACATGAACAATGCTGCTTATAACTCCTCCGTTCAAAACCAATCCAAGCAAAGAGGACCCAGATCATTCTTCTCAGAGGTAATTTTTTGCATTATTTTAATAAAATAATAGGTATTTTAGGCTTTTACTAAGGCAAAACTTAAACAAAACTTCTGAAATGCCTCAGTTGAGCTACAATTTGTGTTTTCACTAAACTGGAAAAGTAATATCAGTCTTTCTGACAGAATTCAAAGCCACCAGGAACATCATGGCACAGAAAACTTTCTAGAGTGTCTCCTCTTATCCTTACTAACTGTTTGCACCCAGAAGAAATCTGGTATTTTTGAAATATTTTCCTTAGACGCCATCACAAACTTGAAGGCTACAATACATTTTTCTAGTAGACTAAGATAAAATACAAGGATTTTGGGTGCTTCACTAAGTTTAGTAGTAAAGAGACCAGTTGAGCCCAAGTGGTTAAACTCCAGTTCTCAGGCTTTTCTACCAACACGCAAGCCGGGTTCAGATCTTGTATTTGGCACTCAGTCCCTGTGTAGCCATGTTCAAAAAATAATCCCAGTTTAAAATAAAAAATATCTTGGAGGTCTGTGATAGCAGCAAGAACCTGCAATGTCATGACAATCTCCTGGTTTGGCACATCCTGCATTAGCCAACTCACACGACCTCTCTTCTAGCCCTCTATTAGAGGAAGAGATTTTGCAGTACTCCACTGAAACAAAGCAAGCCTACAGCTCTTTGGGCTGTTTCACACCTTGTCCTAGACTAGACTAGCTCCTAGCCCTCTCTTGCTGCTCATCAAGGAGCACAAAGCCTTTCCCACTCTGCCACCGGGTACACCCTATTTCTTCCTCTTATGCTGCTTTATTAACTCTAGCATTGTCCTCAAACCCACTTAAAGCTCACCTCTTCCTCCTGCCCAGCTGAGACTTCAGCAGGGGTGTAAGGCAGTGTGTGCTGGAGCTGTACAGCCCTGCTATAGAACTCAGCTCAACGACACTGACAACAATTAGCTTACATTTTTCTGGCATTCCAAAACATCAAATTCAGCAAAAAGAGTGACAGCAAAGTTACTGCCATAAGTTTTCAGAAACAGATGCAATCAAGCAAACATTATGTTCCAAAGCAAGCAAGAATCTGGCATGGACTGCAATTCCCCACCAAAAGAGAGGCATATCACTTACTTGTGCTTGAGCAGAGACTCACGCATTCTTTCTCACTTGCTTAAGCTGTAAGACAACCAAAAAGAAGGACGAACAGCTCCTGCTGCAGCTTTCATTTCATGGGTTAAATGCCATGTTCACAGGAACTGACCTCCCCCACCTCACTTCCGACCACCACTGCGGTTGGTGAGTCAAAGCATATAAACGTGGCAAATGCCCATGGAGGAGCTGTGCTAAGCACAAGTCACAGATAACTGCTGGGTTTGAGTTTCAAACCATTTGAAAGGCAATACAAAGGATGTGGATGGTTTAGAAGCCTGAATCTTTCTGAAACAGAAAAGAGAAACCTAGATTGTGGAATCATAGATTCTCAGAATGGTTTGGAGTGGAAGGCACATTAAGCAAGCACCATCTTGTCCCAACCCCCTTCCACTAGACCAGGTTGCTCAGAGTCCCATCCAACCTGGTCTTGGACACTTCCAGGGATGGAACAGCCAGAGCTTCTCTGGGCAGCCTGTGCCAGGACTTCACCAACCTCACAGAGAAGAATTTCTTCCTAACATGCAACCTAAACCTAAGCTCTTTTAGTTTGAAGCCATTCCCCCTTGTTCTATCACTACATACCCTTCTAAAAAGTCCCTGTCCAGCTCTCTTGTAGGCCTCCTTCATATTTTTATAGAGTTTTTTGCTTAGATACAGTTCAATATTAACACAAGAACAGTCAGTAACAGCAGTAACATGTCATGGAAACGAACAAAAACAGTTCTCAGCACGCAAACCCTCAGTCTGCTCCACAGTCTGAGAAGGGAAATGAGGGACCACAAAAAGTGGCAATAATGAGGGGCCACGAAAGTGACAATAAACGCAATTCCACTAGCATGGGATGGAGCTTGCTAAAAGGTTTATATCAAATGTCTCAAAAATGTTCAAAGCTTCTTCTTCCCCTATCCTGCTCTCCCATCAGAATCTCCATGGAAAATGATAAAGGATGAAGCAAAACCTAAAATTTTTGAATGAACGCTGCATTTCAGGGCAGACTCCATCTCTGATGCTCAGCACAGTGAGGCTGCTGCTTTGGGTTCTTACAAAAAACACAATGCTGACAAACCCTGCCAAATCACTCAGTCTGAGCAGGGCTGCCAGAAATTTGGTATATTCAGTTCACCTCACACCACCACAGAAATATGGACACAAAAAAAGAGTTTTTCACAGAAAGAACTACATCACTAAAATTAACAAATTTGTGCATGCAAAGCACAAGAAGGACCAATAGTTTCACTAGACCTATAACACTAGGATTTGGGATTTGGGGATTTGGTGTACTTTTATCTTGTTCTGACTAATTTTTTATGCCTTAGGTGAAGATGCTTTCTCTAACAGATGTTTCATAGCATCTCGAATGTCACTACTGAACATCATTATCATTGTATCTCCCATAAACCTGCATCAAGATACCCTCCCTTTATTCTCATTAGATTCTCCTAAGGTACCTTCCTGCAAGCTAATCCAAATAAAGGCTGTCTTTTACCAGCACTGGCACACACTTTACATCTTTCATCATCTGAATCACAACAGGCATATTCTGCAGAAAGGAGTTTTCAGCTCTGACTTCCGTTCTTCTTGAACAGGTTTTTACATACAATGAGTAAAAACCTCTTTTACACACTCATTTCAGTGCAGTGTCTGTATCTGTCATTGCAATCTTGTTTTTATTGCCCTATCCAGAACAGCACCGAATCCAGGCACCTGTACAATGCTATTGCAACACTCCTCTGCCTCTGGGACATTTCACACTTAATCCTGCAGCCAGGGATTTCTCCACAACTGCTTTAAAGAAAGCATTACAGAATTTTAATTACTCATTTAATCTGGTATACTTTCATTTAAAGAATTAGCTTTTCAACAGACCTACATCAGTCCTTTCCTCACAACAATAAAGCACACTCCTTGTCCCACTCAATGCTCCCCAGACAGGGTACTACAGCACAGTCCTCATTTTCTATCCTGCATGGTGGTTAAAAAACCTCACACTCCAGACCCACATTTGTCCAGCCAGAAACACTGCTGGCACTGTTAGTTCTACACGAAGCAGGAATGCAGCGTCAGTACAGGCTCTCTGAGCCCCCACCATTGCAGGGGCAGCTTGGTCACTAGGGCCTTTCCCTTAGACATGGGTTAGCTGGAAAACTGCTACTAAAAACTGGCTATAAAAGTGATTCTTAAGTGTTTACTCTTCATTTATATAATTACGATGGTCAGGAGAAGATTTCTGAGTGACAGAAACGAGGCGCTTCGACACCTAATTCTGTATTACAACACTGCTTAACACAGATGTGTAAACCAAATTCGTGCCAAAATTTTCATACTTACCCCACGACAAGGTAAAGAAAAGGCAAAAATACAAGCACGTCTCAGAAATCCTGCTGCTAGAAAGTCATTACATACAACCTTACACTGGGGCAAGAAAAAAAAAACCAGACAAAAAATCAAGCAGGCACTCACTTCTAGTTTTAGGCTTTTTAAGTTGCTCTGAGTACAGCTGGCCACCACATCCCCCAGAGACAGCACAAAGCAAAGATCCTTCCAAGGCCAGTCAAATATGCCCCATTTCCACCAAATTGGCAATGATAACATCTGTTAAGATGTAAAACAGGATCTACTCAACTTGCTGCTAACAGAGAAAATTTAAACTCCTTTCCAGGACAAAAAACCAGAATCTGTCATTAAACTGTATGGAAGGTCATCTTTCCCTAGTAAAGAAGAAAACTGGTATTTCTTATTTTATTTTTATTTTGTAGCAGGCTGCCCAGCAAATTATGGCCAAAAATGAGTCAAGGGGAAAAACACATCAGCTGAATGGGAAGAAGGACCAGCTACCAAGCACGGCGATTCCAAGGGGGCCTGAGGAGTGGAAGCAACAAACAGAAAAGCCATACTGAGAACGGAATAAATTCATTCAAAAGGAAAATGAGAAAGAAAACAAAGTAAAGCACCACAGAATATATTCGCCCCTAGAACTAGCAACAGGCACAATAAAGCCCCAAAAGAAAAATATTTTTCTTTCCTGTATGAAACAGGATGTGGTACTGCAGTTAGCAAGCACTTACCTTCAGCTCCTGGGGTTATTGCTACAAAGTTAAAAAAAAAGCTCTTGTGTTTTTACTGACTGTGTTTTAACCAAGCCCTCTGTTAACATCCACACAGACACTGAGGACACGCCGTCTGCTGTGCACCCCCAGCCTCAAGAGTCAGCCCCAAGTGACAGGGTTGAGAGTTGTACTGAAACCTCTCCGTAGGAAGGCACCCAGCTCATCCAGGCTGGCACTCCAGGGACAAGTCCAGCCTCACCATCTCCCGCAGAGAAGGAGAGACTGTGGGGAAGCAGCTCCTCGCTCTGCATCACTGTTATCAAAGCACTGGATGGATGCAAGTCCCAAGAGTGGAAAACTCCGCATGTAATTATTTCTTTGCTAATAAACTTCTAAGTGATAATAATTTAAACTCTGCTGGAGTATAGATGAGGGCTGATGGATTTTGGGGGGCTTGGGGGATTTTTTAAAGTAGTCATATATGTTCTCTCATGTGGTTTAGCGCAAATATTGTAATTTCTAGATCTGTGTCTGCAGTAGTGCTGAGCGTGGTAACGAACTACACAGTCAATGTCCTGAACCAATATCAACATTGTGTGCTTCTCCACAGTATCACAGGATCATAGAACGGTTAAGATTGGAAAAGACCTCTAAGCTCACTGGGGTGAACCATTAATCCCCCCAACCACCTGCATGTTCACCACTAAACCATGTCCCCCAAGTGTCACCTCCACACATTTTTGAGTATTTTTGAACACTTCCACTTTTTGAACACTCCACCATTGTCCTGGGCAGCCTGTGCCAGGCTTAACCACCTTTTCAGTGAGGAAATTTTCCGTAATATCCAACCTAAACCTCCCCAGCACAATTTGAGGCTGTTTCATCTCATCCAGTTGCTTGCTGCCTAGAAGAAGAGACTGACACCGACCTAAGTGGCAACTCCCAAGTTCTTTCATGCTGTTCTGTGACAAACTTGTACCAAATTTATTCTTTCTTATTTTATTTATATTCGTATCCCTTTGGAGAGTATCAGTCTGGCCTTAGGTTTCCTCTCTCAGTTGACTTGGACACAGGTTCCCATCAGTAACTTTGGCATTAGCATTTCTGTCATACCCCAGAATTTGGGTGTATCTTTACAGATCTGGTCCCAAACTTTGGCATTATGATTTCAAGCCTCCAGTGACATTCCCACAAGGCACACAGGAAACAGATTTCCAATTTGAAAAAATATGTTTAATCTCTCTGTCTAGTGCTGGAGACTGTTCATTGGTAAGCAAATTCTTGCATTTAGCTATAGTCTTTTCAATATTTACATTTGGCCTGCTCTTCATATTGACATACAGAGAATAAACGTTAGGGGATACTGAACATCAAATCTCCATAAATGGAAGGCAGTTGCAAACTTTTATCATCTAACAAAGTATAACAAACAGGCTCTGAAAATCTCGTTCTTCTGGAGGAAGCATTTAGCTGACTTTTCCCCCCAAATGGCATGGTTTAATTAGGCTAAAATAATCACCACAGTAATTTCCTGTGACACCAAGATCAAAGGTAGAAGAGAAAAACTCCTGAGACTCTTCCATCTAGTAAGAAAAGCAGGTTAGACGACATAAAAAGACTGAGGCATAAAGAGTGACAAAGTAAAGGAGAAGGAGCCTGGGGCAGGTGTCAGCTAGCCTGACATTGCAGGTGACAAAAGCCCTGCCAGAACGCTGCTCACAGCACACATCAGGAGATTCAGCCATCACACGGGGCTGTCAAACGCTGTTCCTCTACTAGAAAAAGGAAGGCAAGAAGGGATGAGCAGCCAGACTCATCTCTTTGGTGCATGCAAGTCTTACCCTACTTTTGTGTGCTGAAATGCAAAGCAACTTGTTTAACTTCAGCACCAGATTTCAGGACTTAATTCCTGCATTGGCCAAGGTACAGATACCAAGGTCCAGATATCAAAGTCCATCTTAAGTTGTTGCAGGTGCCTAATTTAGAAGGAGAAAGGAGAATTGGATTTTCATTCATATATTTCATTACAATTAACATGAAACTCAGAATTCATTAATTCGTAAGACCGCGTTTTGCTTTGCTTTTCTCTCTTGCAAAAGAATTCATTGAAGATGGAAGATAATGGGCCTGTCTCCCTAATTTGTTCCTGAGTTTAGAATTGAGTATTGGGCAGATAACATGTCCAGAGTAAAAATTAAGGTAAGCACTTAAAACAGACTAGAAAGAAAAAAAAAAATACAGATGCCTTGATTTCAGGTGACTGTCATTGAGCTCTCAGAGCACTAGTGCTGAGAGGAGGTGGAGTAAAAAGCATCATTTCCATCACCAGAACCCTTACGTACCAAGAATGCTGTAATGGCATTGCCAGTGTCAATCTGCCCTATACCCACTGGATTTTCACATGTTAGAGGGATTTCTTTTGGTTTTGATTTCCTTACAGCATCAAGCTTGACTCCAACCCTAGAAATAAGAAGAGGTTTCTTTTGTTGTTTGTGGTTGTGGTTTTTTGACAGGGAAAGGAAGGGTGGATTTATGTTTGTTTCGTTTTTTAGCTACTCCTAAATTCAGGACTTTCAAGGTTTTGCCTCTACCATTATGATATGTATCCTAACTGTAAGAATCTTGAAAGCAAGGTAGGTAACCACAAAAGTCTGTATAACTAACGCCAGCAGGCCCTTGCTCTTACTTGTTTTTCTCATAACAGATTTATCTCATTATTTGAGCCTCTGGCTCTAAAGAAATCTTTTCGCAGATACTTGAGATGAATTGCTGAAGGACTAGATTTTCTGCACATTTTCTATATTCAAAATTATGACATCAGGTAGCTTCAAGAAAAAGGGAAAATAGGCTACATCACACAGACATGAGGTTCTTCAAAGGAGATAATCCTACCCAACTGCAGAAAATTTCTGTTAAGCATTAATTGAAAATTTAGATCTAGCATAAGACAGAACTCAACATTTTTCCAAATTAAAAAAAGTCATTATATTATTCATTTGACATCAAATAAAACATTAGATTAATGTGTGTCAAGAGGACAATGCGTGGTTCTTCACATTCTCATGTCGAGATGTAGCATAATAATACAAGGTGAAAGTCACTGTCATGTTGTACTTATTTTTCAATTACCTCAATACTGAAACATACAGCTCTGCCACAAGGGCAAGTTAATCCATACATTCTCAGAAAATGTCACAGACATACTTTCCTTCCGAGTTTACATAGGCAAAAGCGACAATCTGCAATGATTTTTACTTTCATTTACCCAAACTACAGTGAGTTTTTTCCCATCGAGAAGTATGATGATAACTGAGAAGTATGTAATTACCCTCCTCTGCTGACACTGAAACGTCATCTCCACAGAACATCTAGTACTACTCATTATTCCACCAAATTCACTATCAATTACATAGGTTGCTGCTACAAGTATAAAACAAACACCTTCTGTCCACCCCTAGAAACCCTGCCAGGAGGAGGCAGAAGACGGCGCCAGGGAGAGTTCTCCAGGTAAGATGTTTCCTCCCCAAAGTAAATACTCTTCTAGAAGATTCCTAAGCTGGATCACCCCAAAATATTAACCACAAAATAAGCACGTCTAATTCCACACACGTGCCTGCAGCTGTGGCAGCGGAGACCAGAAATCAAATGCTGTTCCTCTACAGCTCCCCATCAAAGCCTCTTACTCACTGTGCTGCAGCTACTGCCTTCCCTGCGCACCCTCTCTAACCTGGGGAATCTTTCATTCCCTTCTGAACAGTGCCAGCGCTTCAGGAGAGCTCAGAATGCCCTCTATGGTCCAACTTCTCACAGTCTGTGTTCACCACTCCAAAATATGTGAGTGGTGAAATTCAATGCCTCAGATGAAGAAAGGAACTAAACACAAACCTTACTCCCCTCGGACAGCATGGCTTCACTACGTCCCAACAAGAGCAGAGGAACAGCCAGCAACACATCTTGCAAAACCCTCTTCCTCCCTGAGAGGTACACTCAGCATCCCTTAGCAAAGAAGGGTGGAAGAACTGTTTGTTTCTTGACCATGATCAGCCTTTTTTCTTGTTGTCCCCGAGCTTGCCCCTAACTCCAGCCACTCCTGCACAAAGATTCTCTTACTCCTTAGCTTGGACAGAACTTTCAGGAATCTCCAGGCTCTGGGTCCCACATGGGAGCACCACAAGCACACAGAAAACCTCAGGACCATGGAAGAGCTCAGCAGAAGTTTTCAGATCCGCAACACCAAAACTGTGGGAAAGGCAGACCCTTAACTCCTGCTGGAGGTGCTCATGCCCTTGTTTAGATCCCACCCTGATTGTACAGCAAACTGTACACACTGGACTGAGCTTAATCCAAAAAAGCCCTGCATACATAATTTACTCTAAGAGCTAGATATCATTAAAAGTCCTGTAGCAACAGAAGCTGTAAGATACTCCCTCAAACACCTCAGGGAATGCCTTAATAACAAATATTTTAAAACAACAAAACAGAAAAAGCATGGAGGGAAAGCCTGATCCAGGTCCCCATGTTGTCATGGTGACTTCTCAGTCATTTATGTACTTCAGACACATTTAGGAAAAAAGCTACATTTTCATTCCTCCCAACCAAATAATGTAAGAATGGGAAAAAAAATCCTGCCAGCTTGTCCCAAGCCAATCAAATGGCAACTGAATCCTTTGATCAGTCAGCACCCCTGAAATATTTTAACCAATACTTTTCCTGCACTGTGAATCAGGTACTCAGACAACATGGAAACAGACATCAGCAGAAAATTCAAATTAATAATCCATCCAATCCCTTTATCATACAAGATTCTGACCACACTTGGACCAGACAGGCTTCTGCTTTCAGATTATTTAAAAAATAACTACTTACAACATCATTTCATTCATCCCCCATTTGCAGACACTGTTTGCAAGCAATTGGTTTTCTTTTACCAAGTACTATGCGTTCCACATGCTGCTGTTATCATACAGAGCAATCAAACAGCCTTAGCTAGCCCCAAAAGAATAAAATCCTCTAAACGTCTACACGCAAATGCTGAATAAATACGGATTTTAAAAAGCATAAAATCAATACAGCTCATTATGGAGCTGTATGGAAAGAGCAAATGTTTTACTACCAGCACTAAATTGCTCACACTCAGCAAGCACTGCCCAACACTGCCAAACCCCCCCACTTCCACACCAGGAAAAGGCTAATGCATAACACAGTCAAAGAGCAGGCATCTAGTAAGACACCATTTTCTACACGATACCTGAAAAAGCATTACAGACGCCACGAGAAAGCGCTATTTGAACAGATCCCAGCATGCACGCTTACCGGCAGCTCGCCAGCCGAGCCTAGCCAGCCATCTGCCCCTCACCCGCCCACCTCCCAGCATTCAGGAAATCACCGCGTTCGCTTCACAGACAGACCATTCTGATGACCCCCACCCTCCCTGTTAATCAATTAATGAAGCAAGACTGTTTTTTCCTTACTAAGCAACGTACAGACACTAGGTCACTTGAAGGTTGCCCGTTCCTTCCTGCTGCAGGGCCTCCCAAATAAAAATTTCCCAGCCAAATTCAGGCTTTTTCTTTTTTTTTATATTCATTCAAAGCTGTAGGAATACACTTAGCCCTTGACAATGCCGGCTTGCATGATGAAAGAGCAAAAGTAGTTTTGAGGCTGCAGAATGCCTTCTCTGGGTTACCATGGAAATAAATGTGGGAAGGGGAGGGGGCTTCGCTGATGGCAATTGCTGCTACTCGGTGGAGACGTTCTAAAGCCAGGCTGCGTGGGAGTGTAGTCCAGGAGAAGAAAATGTGTTTTACTATTACTACTATAATTTTACCTGCACTTCCTTTCATTTGCACCAAATTTCACATAGTTGAAAAGCATGAAACTTGCCTGAGATGCTGAGGGGACAGCGGTTGAAACAAGTACAGTGTAAGATCCCTCCCATGAGGAGCTGAAGAAACTTTATTTACGTATTGGAATTTACACAGGTGGGAATTAATGCTCGATGGCAATTAAAACTTCGTTGACAAAGATGAACCTGTTGCAGAGCTGAGGCTGTAGCAAGGAGGACTAGTTTCAGGAAGGCTTGATAAGGAGCATCACCTTATCATTCAAACACAGGGTAGCATTTCTCTTACAAACAATTCTCACACATAGTATGAAACAGATCACATCAATGATCTTGTTGTTCCTTACAGAACTGAGAAAAGTTCATCGACAAAAGCAGGGTGAACACTGTGACACACTGCTCCACGGTGCTCCTCCATGAGATCTTGACTCACACCACTGCCACCATCCCCCTCCTTGGGTCTTGTCAGGGTCCCCATGGAAATAATCCAAAATAATCAACCAAAATAATCCATGGAAGGTGGAAGCCTGGCACCAAAATCCCACTGAGAACAGCCATTACAATTTCATCAAATTGGTTATACTTTATACAAATTTAATTAGTATTTTTAGGTTGGATATTAAGAAAAATTCTTTCATTGCAGCAGAATGGTTAAACATTAGAACAGGCTGACCAGAGCAGTGGTGGAATCACTGGAAGTGTTCAAAAAATGAGCAGACATGGCATTTGGTGACATGGTTTAGTGGCCATCATATGTTTCAGTCAAAGGTTGGACTTGATGATCTTAGAGGGCTTTTCCAACCTCAGAAAGAGGTGAGAGCTGCTCACTACAGCGACATTAACACAATGCTCCAACCAAAGTGCAAAACTCACTGTCCAGTATTTGCCACAAAACAAACCAACTTCCACAGTCATCAGTTTACCACTGACTATTACCAATGTATTTTAATTTTGCACATCAAAACATTCTCCAAACACTGTCTCTAAACACACAGAAAAAGTTTTTTAAAAATAGTTAATTAATAAAGAGCTCTACCTCAGCACCCTAGCCAGACCTCCTCCCTCCTCAGCCTCTCTGTAGACGATGCCAAGAAGGCTGCACCAACACAAAGACCACTTTGATTTGCAAGCACAGCAGCTGAAGGACATCCACTCCAAAATCCACCATTTATTTACTAATCATTTCCAATGGGCTTGTTTAGAAAGTTAAGCCAAAAAGAGAGGAGGTAAACAAGTTATGGGCCATATAAAAGGACAGAGTAAAGCTGGGGTGGAGATACCGTGAGAACAATTACAAGCCAGCTGGGCACAAGGCTGGAAAAACCTGTCAGGATTTAGAGTTTCTGCAGAAAACCTCAGGGCTGGCTGCTCTGCAGCTGCTGCAGCCAGCCCCCACAGCAGCTGCCTTTTCCCTGGAGCTCCCTCATCTCTCCAGGCCCACATCAGAGAAAAGGAGTCACCACCAAGGTCCCAGTGCACCAAGAGAAGTGGCTGATATCTTCTACCCAAGTGAGACCACGGGAGAACTGGTGGGAGAAGTAACCTAGGCCAGGTCCCTTTCTGACTCCTCTCTCACTTGCAGCAATTTCTGCCCCAATCTGAATTGAGAGAAAGAAAAAAAGTATGAAAGCATGGTTTTTGCAACATCACAGCAGTGGAGAAACCCCTCTTGGACCTGAGGGAAGGTCCATCTCCCTGTGAAGCAGAGAGCAAACAGTCCAACCCATATATTTCCACCTGTTTTCCTCCTCAGCCAAATACGAGCTCAACATTTCTTTACAAGGCCACAAATCAAAAACCTTAATATAAATAAAATTATTTTATTTGCGATTTTATGGTATCACAATAAAAATCAGTTTTGCTGATCACACGTGACCCAGATCACACAGTACAACTCTCCTTGCTTTCCCAAGCTCCTACAGGTGGCCTCGCCATCACGTCTTTATAACCACCAACAGCAAAGTTTCACTCACAGCAAAATATCAATTCATACGCAAAGTCAAGGAAGAGCAGAATTAAATGCAAACACAGCAAAGTGCTATAAAACACTAGCTGCTACACACAAGCAATGGGGAAGGCCTGAAAGGGCTTAAAAATCCAAACGGCCAGAAACCAGAGCAGACCAAAGCCATGGAGCAGCTCTGCAGGGCTCATCTGGCATGGGCTTACACGTTTCTGGCCACATCTCCTCACACCATGCCAGCTTTCCACTGTGCCCCTCTCCCAGCTCCAGCAGGCACCAACCAGTGCAGGCTGGGGCTGGTCTGGAGCAGCTCATATGTCCACTGTCCAGCTGGCAGCTGCCATCCTGATGCTTCTGCCCACTTGTCTCCTCTCCAGGGACCAGTCTATCTGGCTAATAAATTTTGGAAAAAACAGAAAGGAAAAGGAAAAAAAATATTGTATAGCTCCTTACCCCTTTTAGTGACCACTCTGAAATGAGCCTGAGGAGCAAGAAGGGACAGAAAGCACAATGCATAAACCTCACTTACTCAGGAAACCAGATTAAAAGCCACACCATCAGCTACCAGGGAAGCTCAACAAGACCAGGGAGCAGCTCAGATTGATTATTCTTTTCTTTAAAAGGCAGCTGCCAGGGAGAGACTAAGCTAAACACTGAGGCTGAGCAGAAGGCCAAGAAATTGCAGGGAGAGCATATACTGATTATCAAAAGTCAAGAATATATTTATTTCTACATGTATACAAAAGTTGCGCATATCCAGGTATGTCTGGAAAGGGCAGCCAGGAGATTTCTTTGAAGCCTCCCTGAACAAACGAAAAAGCATCACTGTTTTAGACTTTCTAACAGTTAAATAGCAACAGACTGACCCGCCAACATTCCCGTGATTATGTGGCTAAAACAACTGTGCTCCAGGAGAGGAACATACACAAGATACAAATCATACCTCATCTCCTAGTAACAAGGCAAGGTATCAGATGCACAAAGCTGAGGAGGAAAACAGAAGTTAGTGTTTTATTGCAAAAAAATAAATGGAACAAAACTGACAAATGACTGGCTATTAATTATTACATGACCCTCCTGTAATCTTCTTGAAGCTTTTTATCAGAACTGCACACGTGCAAAGAAATGAAGAGTTAATCTCATGGTTGGTGGTAGCTTTTAGATGACTGATAACCTCCTATTGGAAGAACAGATATAAAATTACAAAAAAAACCCAAAAACAAAAAGAGGACACTGTTAAGGACAAACTATCATTTCAAATAATGTACCCAGCAAAACAGGGAACAAGTTGATATCTATTATTTGTTTACCCTACATTTTATGCTCTGACAACTACATTCACCTGCCAGTGAAATAAAAAAGTCAGCTTGCCTAACTGCAACACTGATATCTGATGCAGACACTTGTGTTGCTGTATATTCATACTATCAGTAGTTGCATTCACCAAAAATAAATTAAAAAAAACTTAAGAAGATGCAATGAATCACTCGAGCCACAGTGGAGCAAGCAGAAGAGCCTTGTTTTTTTGAATGGAGTAATATCTTTTAAATAACCAACAAAAAGATGTACAATTACTAATCTGTCTGAGAGCTGCACAAGTGCATCATGTTTTCTGGTCCCCAAATAACACCACTAAAGGTGAAATGGTACACCAGCCCATGGAAATGGAGATTTATAGAGGTACCTGTTACATCCGAGGACACTCTGTGGTTTGCAATATGTGTTATTACAATTGTCTCCTGCGCAGAGCTGACTGGTTAGGAAGACAGAACACTCGGGGTACTTTTGAGAGCCATACAGGTTTGCCATATATTTCAACCTAGTCCAAGTCACCTGAAAGGAAACTGAAGTGATTTTTTAAAAGATGACTTTTCACAATTCTCCTTAACTTTCCAACATTTTAAACCCCATCTCTGCTAACACCCAGCATTTCCTTCTCATATAGCAGCAGAAAAATTCCTTGTATGCACTAATAAGGCATATAGGTGCTACCCTACAGACCATGGCTGCTTTAAAATATCAATTTAAAAAAGCTATATGAAACAGTGTTCATTATTTCCCCCTGCATGTGCAATCACTACAGGGGCACTGCAACTTTAAAGCTTGATCATTCCAATCTACTAGGAGCTACCTTAGAGGCATTAAGACAGCAGGGGGGTTTTATCACTGCTCTGTTGCAAGAGAAACTTTTGAAAACCAAATAACTTTTGAGAAAATGGAAGTAGCTCTGCTGTCAATCACCTCTGCTGCCAAAATATATTCCTTTAAGAACTCAACATCTTGGCTCTTTTAGGCTTGAACAAACTAAACAGAAATTTTTGCCCTGGTCATACAAATTTCTGAAACTTATTTTAGAAACTCCCCCTTAAGACCTGCAGTAAAAATAGAGAGAGAGGTTTAAATCACTTGCATGGTTTAAATGGTGGCAAAAAGAGGTTAAACACTCAAATAACTTCAGCTACTTAAACTGGGTAATTTTTCTACTAAAACAACCCCAAAAAAAATTCTTCAATGAAGCTAGATGAATGGGTCTTTAGAGACCTTTGATCCAGCCATTTCATACTACATGTTCAATAAGTGTATTAAATTTCACTGTACTAATATTAAGTTATAATTACTATTATCATCACCAATAACAGACAGGCAGTGCTGACCGTTCCTTTCAGCACAAACGCTTCTGAGTTTCATCCTCGGGCTGCATGTCCCCAGAGTTTTCTGCTCTGGAGCCACATCAGGAGAAAACCCAGAACTGAGCCAGCATGAAGCGGGGAGCAGGGGGAGCTGGAAGTTCAACTCAATGAAATCTATCAGAAACAAATATGAAAGGTATGAAGTGCCTTTTTCCACTTTCATTTTATTTTCATAGTCAGAAAATGCTTTGAAAGTAAATAGAACTTACTTGTATGAGATCACTGATGGGAGCTGTATATTTCTTCCAAAACATTTAGAAAAGAGAAACAAAACTCGAAAGCTGAAACCATAAACTATGACATGCACATTTATTCACAGGTGACTTTGCAAGTTCCAATTTGGTTTTTATCAGGACAAAACCTCATGGTCTCATTTCCTTCAGTTTCCAGTGAACTTCATTATTAAAACACAGGGTTTAAAATAGACCATGACTTCACCCAAAAAACAAAGGTAGTCTTTGTGCAAAGGGAACCACAGTTGTATGCTCTGAATGGTGCATAACACTGCACAGCTTTAGCAAGACCATGAGCCGGGCCAATTATTTTTAATTTTTTATATGTAATTCTTAATTTTTAATATATGTATATATGCACCCATATGTTATACATATATATGTACACATATACACCTTGACAATCACTCCCTTTAAAAACTTCAAACTTAAGGAGACATAGTTTGCTGGTGTTACAGTAACTGTTCATGATTAATTTTATGTATCATCTCTTCAAGAAAAATGTGAATATAAATCTATTCACAAATAACATCGCTGAACAATTTTCTTCCCAAAATCCCTATCACTGCTCCCATAGCAGTCAGTGCACAAGAGCAGCACACTGTGCTCAGGTCCGTGACATTCTGAAGTCATCAGCGAGGAGAATGAATCCCTGCAATTAGCTGAATATGTGTGTATGTATAATGAAGGCAACTTACCATCTGCATTTCCAGGGATTTCACGGTTTTTTGGAAGCTTGGGGATGTGGAACACCAGGGCTTGCTCTCGGTGAGAGTACTTTGATAGCAGCTTGTTGGACCAGTGGCTAGTTTTAATTTTATTATTCCTACAAAGGCACCCAACAATCCCAAATGAAAGCAGAGCCCATCGAGATAAGCACTGTACAAATACTTACTAAAAACAGGCTTTGTTCACAGTTCAAACAAAGAATGCTTGAAAATGAAAGAAAATGAAAAAAAAAAAGTAAAATGTTGCCAAGGTTTCACAGCAGGAACAGCACTGTATCATGGACTCCGGGCCAGTGTCCTCCCCAGCTCCTGGGACAGGGCTAACTCCCTTCAGCACCAGTTAGTGAGCTGGTAGTATTGTTTCAAACAAAAAGAAGTAAATAGGAGCCTTTGTTCTCCCACTCCACAAAAGTAAATAACTGAAGTACATGTATTCTTGGTGCACACAACTCCTCCACACGGGAGAGGCAGGGGAATTCTTGTGGGAATCCCCTACTAAAACACTGGCAGAACATCACTGGCACTACAGAAAGCAAATCTGTGCATTAGTCACAGCCCAATGCAAACAGAATGCAATTCTGCAGGAAAAAAAAGTGAAGAAGCACACAGAGACTGACACCGTGCAGAGAAGTTAGTATCATAATGGCATTTCATGCAAGAAGTAGTGAAAAGAACATATCCCATATGGATTCAGTTGCACTGAGCAGTAAGTGTATCTGAAAGAAATCAGATTTAAATCAGTTCTTCCAAGCAAAACCTCAAGTTTTTCAAAGAATGTAAATCCTCCTCATAGCACGCTGAAACAGAGTCATCCCACTGCTGCCATACAAGGTTTAATAGATCAAAGATTTTGTCTTCCACAAGTAGAAGAGCCTTGGATTGATTTTCACAAGCCCACTAAAAATTGTTTTTAAAGATACTTATTAGCACATGGAAAGAGGCAGGTGGACTCATATAAGGATTTATATCAAGGTAACACTATCCAGAACAGAAACCATATTCCTGTAAGGATCTATAATGTAAATATGGGATGTCCAAAACAAAGGCCAATTCCCATCCAAATTCCATAATACAGCAGCCTTAGACAAAAAAAGTGGAAGATTTCATTGAATTAACATCTATTTTTCATGACTAAAGGTGACAGAACCCTGCAATAGAATCATAGAATCATTAAGGCTGGAAAAGACCTGGAAGATCAAGTCCAATTGCCAACCCAGTACCACCATGTTCACCACTAAACCATGTCCTCAAGTGCCACAGCAACATTTTTTGAACACTTCCAGGGATGGTGACTCCACCACTGCCCTTGGCAGCCTGTCCAATGCTTCACTTTCAGTGAAGGAGCTTTTCCCTAATATCCAATCTAAATCTTCCCTGGTGAGGAAGAAGTCATTTCCTGTCATCCTGTCCCTTGTTCCCTGGGAGGAGATCATGATCCCCCTCTGGCTGCCCCCTCCTGTCAGGGAGCTGTGGAGAGAGACAAAGTTTCCTCTGAGCCTCCTTTTCTCCAGGCTGAGCTCCCCTAGCTCCCTCAGCCACTCCTGGTGCTCCAGACCCTTCCCCAGCTCTGTTCTCTTTCCTGGACACTCTGCAGACCTTTAAGGTCTTTCTTATCATGTGGGACCCAAAACTGAACCCAGGATTCGAAGCACAGCCTCGACAGTGCCCAGCACAGGGGAAAAATAGGAGACTTCCCCTCCGGGCTCCTTTTGGGTTCAGTGCAGCATCTCCTGCTGGAGCAGGCAGAATGCTACACTGCTTTCCTCTACTTAAACATCCAACTGGACCGCCAGAGGTCTTCTTTCTCTTACTTAGTTTCCAAATTAATTCAGAAACACCAAAAATGGTGTTAAGACATATTACTCTGCAGAAATTTGCACAGTAACAAAGAGCCTGTGATTATATCAGCAATTTTCACTTGGACTATTGCTCTACTTCTGATTTATGAAGAAAGCTTTCACATTCAAAGCTTTATTCTGCAGCTTTTACAATTAGCTGTACATATGCATGGTTTCACGAAAAACAAAGCAAAAGTCTTTTTGTTTAATTCTGCCTTTCAATTTATCCTTTGCTGTAAAGAAAAAGGTTACAATTCACTCAATTGCTCATTTCTCTACCAGGCCTAAGAGGTCATGCCCTCATTTCCTTGCCAGGAACCAGCAGCAGCACACTTGCTTGACATGGCAAATCCATGCATCTCGCTCCACACCAAAGGAAAAGTTAAAGCTTTATAGATACAAATTAAAAAAAAAAAAACAAACCCAAACCAACAAAATCCTACTAATTTCAGTATTGCAGCGATCAAAAATCAGTGCCTGTACAAAGGTCTGCAAAATTCAAATCAGCTCAAGCCTGTAGTTTTTAGAGCCCTCATCTTGGATTTTGGAATGTGTTCAATCATAATTAATCAGGCTTAATAATAATCTTATTATAAAAAAGGTGTTTTTCAAAACCCCCCCAAAATCCCAACGCACTTCATGAAGTAACACCTCCATTCACATGGAACAATATATCAATTACAGACATTCAAACACCTCCCAGCTGAGATTTTGCAGGTTTTTGCTGAAGGGACCCAAAGAACTACAAATCAAGAGACTCAGTTTTTTGAATCTTGCCAGCTGCTATTTTGGGCACTGAGCATGGCAATTTGGAGAGCACTGTTCTGTCACCAGAGCCTGGCCTGACATGCTCTGGACCCAGAACAGGCTCAGTACCTGCAGAAGGAGGATTTACTTTTGTCCTTTGATTTTTCAAATAGCCATGAAACTACACCCTGGCTTGAGGAACAAGGTTACAGTGCACTTGTCTTGCACTAACTTGCCTATTTTATGGCACCAGGGCTTCTGGTTTGAATGCTGTTCTTTTAAGCACAGCCTCTCACACGGGTTTAAATGTTTGGCACAAAAGAGTCCAAAGAGCTCTTTGTTGTAGCTTGCTGCCAAGAGGTTTGGATCTGGGCTGGTTATCATTTGTTCCCTCCATACTAATGACATCCTTTAGACAAACATTTGGCAGTGCACTCTTGGCTCAAAATACCCCACATTTTCTCAAGGAAACATCCTTCCATATTGTTAAATGAATATGAAAAATGAGGATCTCTGTATGAAAAAGGTGGAAAAGTACCATACTGGTTATGAAACAAAGCAAAACTTGGACCTGTTGGACTACAGGAAAAAAAGTAGGGCACAAGTGAAGATAGAAAAGGCAGAACACCACTTTCAAGAAATTCCCAAGTTTCCTACAGTCAGAAAATGTGTGTAAATGGAGTCAAACAAACCACCCATGCCC
Source organism: Cnemophilus loriae (assembly GCA_013397755.1). Lineage (NCBI taxonomy): Eukaryota > Metazoa > Chordata > Aves > Passeriformes > Corvidae > Cnemophilus > Cnemophilus loriae. Next base: position 557,390 of record VZTF01008325.1, read on the forward strand.
TCAGTTAATGTCAACAGCACTAAAACAGAGCTGCACTGAACCACCCCGTGACTGGTGTCCCACTCCCCTCTTCCCCGACCTGTAAAACATGATTTTCCATGCAAGTAATTTCATGTTCATATTAAGGTAAATACTTTGTTGCCCTTGGAACATTGCCGTCTTCTGCCTGCCTTCGAGAGCTGTTCAGATCCTCTTTAATCCAAAAGAAAAGAATTTTTATGCATCTTTTGCCCCCTTCAGTAGTACACCTTGAGAAGACTCTGGAGATATATATATAGATATAGATAGATAGATAGATAGATAGATAGATAGATAGATTTTTTTTTTTAAATTTTTTTTTTTTTTTTAGTGAAACAAGTTGATTTTAAGAAGGACAATTTTCTGGACTCTTGTAGTAAACCTTGCACAGCGGACAGAGCCCCAGAATTGCTGGGACTGGTCCTGCAAACACACCACAACGCAGCTCCTCCAGAGTCCTACAGGCACCCAGGAACTGCATCTGAGGCAGCAATAATCCGCTGTCACTTATTAAATTGAGCTTCAACAGATGTTTAAACAGGACTGAGGTTTATCATCAATAAATCTGTCATGCTCGCTTAGCTTTGCCTCCAATTAGGGATGCATAAAACCCCCCTTGTTCAATTTCAAATCTCTTTTGAACACAGTTTAAAAGCTCAGTTTATCTCAGTTACTGCTTTACAGTTTTGGTCTAATTCTTTTATGGGATTTTGAGACTAAACTGAAGTGGAACAAAAGAGTTGACCATGAACACTATAAGAAAAGTTGCGGAAAAAAAGTGAAAGTGAAAAATAAAGGATTTGGGGAACAGATGGTAAGGGAAGAGGGAGGGCAGCAAAGTACACTACAAATGCATACCATGGCCTGTAAACTATTTCATCCCAGCTTGGCTTTTGTGCCATCACATGTGGAATTCCTCTGTTTTAATATAGTACCCAGGTACAAGAGTTGGGGTAAAGTAAAAGGGGAAGAGAGGTGAAGATGTGGGGTTTTTATCTCGTGCACAAGATAAACAACAAAGGGAAACCCAGATTTAAACTCCAAAGGGTACCAGTTATTGATCTCAATTTTGTCAACCCTCCAAACACAAACTTTGATGTCCCTCCAGACTTTTAACAGCTTTCCATGCTCCATTTAGGACTGTCAACCTCTCATGTAAAGGGAGGTACTCCAACAGTCTTTTCTTGTAGCATCTCACCCAGACAGGCCGTGTAGGTTTACAAGTGCCCCTTCTTCACTGTATTTCCAAACTGATCCCAGACTGACCCTTTGACTGAATTAGACAACATCTGAATATCTGCATGGGCTAAAAACAACATATATCATCTGAAAAATGTGGAAGTGTAGACTAGCAAAAGGTAGCAAAAGTAGGCTTAAATTGTGCAACCAAAAATAAAATATTGCTCATTTACAATGAACACGACAAATCTGGACCTCAGCTGAGGGAACTGGCAGGCTGATAGACAATGCTGCTACCCGTGGATGCCTTCTTGCAACTCCAGTAGCCCTTAATTCTGCTCTGAGAAGTGGTTCTCCAGAAAACACAGTTTTCTGCTGCTTTGGGCTGCTCTCGGGGACTCCCTGCATGTCCATGTGCCCAGTCTTTCCCCCTCCTCTTTTTTTCCACCCGCAATCAACTAGAAAGAATCATAGAATCACAGACTGGTTTAAGTTGGGAGGGGCTTTAAAGCCCATCTCATTCCACCCCCTGCCATGTGCAGGGACACCTTCCACTATCCCAGGTTGCTCCAAGCCATATCCAACCTGGTCTCGGACACTTCCGGGGATGGGGAGTATTGTTTGTACACACCCCTCAAATTTTACAAGTACCATATGAAAACATTTTGGAAATAGGTTGTTCTGAATTTTTTCCTAAATCAACATAGAAACACAGAATTTTTCATGCAGGACCACTCATGTTTTCATCCTTAAGCATCAAGTGTCATCTGGTGGATTGACACAGAACTGCACCAAAGAACTTCTCACAAAAAAATTTACTAGGGAGGAAAAAATAAATGAACTAAACAGAGACAATATTTACCTATGGCCTCAGAGATGCAAAAAATAGAAGCCCAAACCTCTGCCAGATGCAGGTATTTAGAAGAGGATCAGCCATAAGATTCTTATAACACATCCAGGGATCCAGAGGCAGCCACAGCTTCTCTGGGCAACGTGTGCCAGGGCCTCACCGCTCTCACAGCCAAGAATTTCTTCCTGAAATCTAATCTAACCCTGCCCTCTGGCAGTGGGAAGCCATTCCCCCTTGTCCTGTCACTCCAGGCCCTTATCCAAAGTTCCACTCTAAATCTCTTAGAGACTCTTTAAGCACTGGAAGGGCCTCTAAGGTCTCCCTGGAGCCTTCTCTTCTGCAGGTTGAACACCCGCAGCTCTCCCAGCCTGGCTCCAGCCCCAGCTAGTACAATTATAGGACTGCCCGCTTTTAACCCCTCTTGTTTATTTCCCATGCTGTATTCATGTGCATAGAGGAATTTAAGCCGGGCTCTAATGAAGCCAATCTACTGGCTGGAGTGGTTGGAATTGCTTTGCGCTGTCCTTCAGGTGCTCTCCTGCTGACCTGCGATGACCTGACAGCCTCTCCAGGCTCTGGGCATCTCTTGCTGTCACTGCCATCAAACCAGAAGGAGTGGGATGGATTGAGGTTCTCCTACTTTAGTTTTTGGGTGTAGTGGCTGAGTTCTGTGTTAGACTGGGTTGTTCTGTGCTATGAAGTCAGACTCCATCAACTTCATCATTATCCAAAGTCAATTTGATGAGCAAAGGACACCTCACAGACACAGAATTAATCTGCTCTCTGACACTTCTTTCCTGCGTGGGATCAAAGAGAAGAGTGGCCAAGGCTCGGTTTGAGTCTTGAGCCACGGCCCCACCAAGCTGGCTGTCAAACTCCACTGTGCAGGTTTTCCAGGGGCTGACAAGGGATGTGTCACCATCCCCATTTTAGTGCTAGCCAGAGAGCTCCTCTGAAGCTATCTCCCACCTCGCTTCATGCTGCTATGTTTTGGTTTGTAGCTAAGCACAGTCTCGGAGCATATAACCTGTTCTTTCTCAAGAGGAGAGGCATTCAGTGAGTGCATCAAGCACACAACAGCAGCTGACAGGCACGTGGCCTTTCAGGGCTTACCATGAGCTGATCTAACATAAAAGCCCTTCACACTCACACCCAGGGCAGATGGTGGTCCTCAGCACCACCTTCCTTCCACAGATCCAGTTCTATAGGCTGCAGTAATTACTGATGTAGACATAGCAAATACAAGGTATTCTTCCTTTCTTTGATATTTTTAACTTCAAAGTAAACGTTTTACCTAAGCAAAATCTACCACTAGATATTAAAAACTAAGAATACATCCTAAGCGGAACAATGTGAACTATAACTGCTTCCCACTCCTGAATTAGAAACAGAAATACTCCAAGAATTGTTTATGCTCTTCCCTTACAAGCCAAATCCAGTCTTCCCCCAAACCTGACACATGAGAGAAGGCAACCACAAAGTCCAGTCTATCCAGGAGAAGGTGAGAGCAGACTTCCCAGCAGGAATTTCTAACAGGCAGCACCCACTGAGAAAAGGTTTGGAAGAGACTGTTAATCCCTGCATCCCAAGTCACAGTTGCCACTCATAAATGCCGATGCTAGAGGTAGAGAGCAGATCCATCTGACTGCAAGGGAGACCGTGTGTCTATGCACTCTGGATCAAGCTGAAACCTTAAACGTTATCCAAAACACCACTAGTTCTTCATGCAAAGAGCTGTCTTGCTGGTAACACACTAACCTAGATCCAGCCCAAGCTTTTGGGCAGCCTTAAAGCTGAACCAAGTCTAACAGGGTTTTCCAGACAGCTCAAATAACCTAATCCTCTTTTTTACAGACTCCAAATAGAGTCCTCAACTGACCAAGATGAAGTATGGAAAAGACAAAAAGCTTCAGGAGGTCAGAGGAAACAAAGCCAATCCTCTTCTTGACTTTCTCAACTGCTGTCAGAGGTCCAACTGAGCTGACAAAGACCAAAAAGCATTACCCCAAAGCTCAATTCAGAGGTAGCTGATTCAGTCAAAGTGTAAGCACTGTATACTAACATCTAAAAGTTCAGTTGTTTCAATTATACACTGTAAGTCAGTACTTGAAACAGGACAAGTTTCTGATTCTCCTGATTAGAAACCATCAAGCAACCAAGTGCAAAATATGGTCTGCCTAACTGCAGAGAAAGCTAGAACACTAAAGGAGCACCTTACCTCTCAGTAACCTCCAAGCTCCATGTCCAGTTGTTTTGGGTGAAACCTAAAAATGCTCTAGGTGACTAAAGAGGTTAATACAGTTATTAAAATTTAAAAAAAAAAAAAGAAATCAGTATACTGCAATATACCATGCATTTACCCCTGGTGCTCCAAGGTAAAGATATGATCTTGCTATTAGTCCTAGCAGAATAAAAAGCTCCAAACTCTCCATATGTAATAAGAGGAGCCCTCCTCCACAAACTGCAGGGAAGCAATGGTGCCGAAATTAAGTTGTGTTACAGCTCAAGGCACCAGAATGTCTTACCACAGTGCCAAGTAAAGCCACTTCAGTGAGGAGTCCTCATGCCCCATTACGGATTGCAAACCCTGTGTTTAGGAGCATGGAAAGAAGCTGAGAAATTTACAAGAATTATCAGGGCCATATCTTGAGTTTCCTACAACACCCACTTTTTCCAGTGAAGGAGATCTGTGGTCTTTTGAGGACTCAATAAAATGCCACTTTAGTCAATACAAAAAGATGTAATTCCACCACGACACCAGCTTCTAGCTAAAGGAATCTTTTCCTGACATACATCTTACAGATTCCTTAAACACTCATCTTTCTAGTTTTCCCTTTAGTGCTGGTGCCAAGACTGCTGGCTGCCAGCACAGTGGCAACTCAAGTTTGCAAAGGGGGGGGCGGGGGGGGGCAGGGGAGCATTCCTGACAATATTTGCAATTAGGAGTTTCCTGTAACACCAGCAGAGCACTTATTGGTGAAAATTACTTTCTTCTCTCAGACTTGATCAGCCATTACAAGATGCCAAGACAACCTCTGTTACCAGTGTGACTGCCTGCAAGACCCCCAGAACTGCTGCAGATCCAACAGTTTAGCCTATTCCCCAGTGAATAAGACCGTTGCAAAGCTCCTTCCCTTGGCAGAACCCAAATTCCCCCACTTTTCAGCATCCCATTTTGCCCCTGCCCTCATGTAACCACCTGAGCCACTGACCATAAAACATCTTATATTTTCCTCAAGAATGACAGATACCTTTGACTGCTGCAATTTTTCCTAATCTCCCAAACTGAAAGAAATCTAGTCTTTCCAGATGGACCCATGTACTTCACAAGCTGAAGCACAAAAGGAACTTCTTCAATCAGTTTCCACTAACAAACACATCCCCTCTGACAAAGAGGAAAATGAAGGGGAAAAAACCGAAGTTTTGTTCCTACTTTTATTTTCCCATCAGAACAGAGGGGTGTAACATGCAGTAAACATTTTTTTTTTCTGTCATTTCCTGCTCTTACGGACCAAAGTCTTTCATGCCACATAAACATTAACACTCTTATAAAGCCTGTAATTAGAGATTGGAAAAGATAATAGAAAAACTATTTAGAATAGCCTGGGCTTTTTCCTAATGAAAATCCTCAACTGTTAAGCACCCCAGATCTTAAACTAAGATTACTTTACAATCTGTATCCTCAAACACTTTTAAAGATAATCTAAGGAAATTACCCAACATTTGAATATGGAGAACACTCATAACATGACTTGCAGGGAACTCTACATTTAGTTCAGATCTCTAAGCATACTTGAGACCTAAATCTGGGGAAAATAAATATCCATTTTCTTACAAAGCTGAATCTAACTGCAAGGGAATATACTGAAACCCCAGGAACTCAGAAGAAGATTTTTTCCCCCTAATAAGATGCCGGTCAGTATTTTTCCTCTGCTGTACTGGGTCTGCTTAGTATTGCAGGCTGACTACAGCACCAAAAATTCAAGTATCAGTGCTTGTTTCTGAAGTGTCATCCCAAAAAAAACCATGTGTCCTGGTTCCAGCCAGGATGGGATTAATTTTTGCTGTAGAATCCAGGGGTTATTCCATACCACTTCACATCATTTTCCAGGATGCAGGAAGAGGTCCCTTCCAGGTGGCACAACATGGCCAGGTATTGTCAGGGGTCCTGCGTGGCAGTGAGCACTCATGTGTGAAATGTTGGCCTCTTTCCTGTTCATTCTGTATTACTATTGTTGCCTTTACTGTTAATTTTCTTACCTCATTGCTGTTTTCAGTAAATTGATCTTATCTCAACTCATGATCTTTATCTGTTGTGTCTCTAATTCTCCTATGCAGCTGCCACGAGGGAGAGAGCGAGTGGAGCATGGTTTGGAGAGTCTTGGTGGAACATTTAATTGGAGAGTACCATTCCCAAACTATGACACCATGAAACTAAGCATGACAACAAAGAGCAGAAAACATGTCACTGTTTATAGTCATCCGGGCTACATGATATCAAACTATGGTGTGCCCACATTTACAAATACTGCAAGCCCACTTTTAAAACTGGGTTAGCCTACCTGAACTCAGAAGATAATGCTCCTTTTCTAGTGGAAAATCCATCCAAGGATCCAATAACATATAATGCAAACAAAAGCTGAGCTCATACTGCCAAGGATCTACTGTTTGCCTCCACTGGGATGAAGCTATTCCAGCACGTATACAACACATGATGTTATTTTTTAAGTTCTTAAAAACCAAACACACAAAAAACCCCAAACAAACAAAATAACCAAACCAAACAAAACAAACAAAAGAAAAACCCAAAACAAAAAATCAAACAAAGCCAACCACAACATCCCTCCTCCCCAAAAAAACCCCCAGAAATCCCCCAACAAAAACAAGAAAAACACCCCCAAAACAGTACTTGCAACAAAGATTTCGGTATCTTCCCAGCCAGAAGACCCTTAGCCATACTGGCCAGACCTCAGATGAGTTTACATGGACAGCCCCAAAAAGGCAGGTGCTGACTACCTGCAAGTTGCTTTAGCAGAAGAGAGCTTAAAGAGTGCTCCTAATTTGGAGACTAGCCCAGGGAAACGAATTAAATCTAAACACAAATAGCTCTTTTTACATGGTCAGTATGACAGAAGTTGAGGGAAAGAAGAAACTGGAGGTGTTTGCATTAACTTTCTGGAATAGTTAGTGTGCTGGGAATGTATTCAGAAGAAGGTCTGGCTGATGGAGTGTGGATCTGTCAGCTCAGACCTAACATTTAGAAGACAATTGTCAGCACTGAAAAACAGACTGGAAATAAGGAAGTCATACTCTTGAATTCTCTCAAAAAGCAATTAGTTTAAAAAAAAAATCCCAAACCTACAAGACAAAACCCAAGCCAAAAAACACATTAGATTTAATATCAGTAATCAACAAAACCTGAAAATCCATTTAATTCAGTTTTAGCCCTTGTATTCGGACTACACAGAGAACAGATGTAGTGGGTGGGACTGACAGACCAGAGATGTCGATATCTTTACTGGATATGCTACATATTTTGGCCAGACAACAGAACCAAAGGCTGCCACTATCTAGCCTCTACAAACATTTCTAAGCTATCTATAAACTGCTGTAGAAATCCACAGCTGAGCTACACTTCAAATCCTGCATAAATCAGCCTTTATCATGACTGCCATTAAATAAACATAAAAATAACAATGTAGAAAAAATACAGACTTCCAGTTTTTGTGGGTTCTTTGTTTAAACAAACCAGCTCAAATCCTGCAATTGTGACATCCAGCTCTTGAAATGCATTGAATGCATTTCAAAAGGAAGAGAAAAAAAAAATTGGACACTACAGTTTAATCAATACCAGCAAGTTACTTTGAAGACTCTACACCACATCTTGAATAGGCCAGCTGGGTGCAGGGAGTGGGAACGAATTCAGAGTCAGCTGAAGAGTCAGCTAAAGATGCAGCAACACATTTTCATCACTGAAAAGCAAACAAAGTCAGAGCCAAAACAAGGAAGTGTAACAATCTACATCCAGTTTCTGCATATTCATAGAATTATAGAATCACATATGGTTTGCATTGGAAGAGGACCTTAAAGACCACCACATTCCAAACCCCCTGCCACGAGCAGGGACACTTTCCACTAGAGCAGGTTGCCAACATAGAAAAGACAAACCTATTTGACAAATGCGGTCCTTATGAAGAAAAATCTTGTTAATTACCTTTCTTTTATTCTGGACATTAACTACACATCCATTCAATAGACACATTTACACAAGTCTGTTACCCAGCTGTAACACTACCTAAAAATACATATAATTAAGAAGCATCATTTTAAGCAGAACTCTGATTATAAATCCAACAGTAACTTGAACATTATCACCATATTTCCAATTCAGGCTCCCTTTTGGATGAGCATTTTTCCAGCCGATTCCCTTTCTCTGGGAATCTCTGGGCATGCAATCTGGTTGATCAGCTCTAGTCCTGTACTGGTTACCCACTGACATTAGAAGACATCCAAGAAGCAATACCCAGGCAAAGCACTGCCTACTCTGTTCACACAAGGCTTTATCTTGCTCCAGCCTCTGTTAATCCCTGGAAGTGTGACCTCCCTCCAATTTATCTATCTGGCAGCAGAATCATCAGCAGGACAACCATAAAATTTCTTTGGGTCATGTCTTTTAACACCAAAGTTGCTGAAAAGCATACTCTGGTTCTAAGTGAAATAAATGACACTCATCAACACTACAGCAGACTGAAAAATAAGGATTTGGATTTGAAGGTCTGCCACAAGCCTTCTCAGCAAGGGCACACCACTGCAATCCCCAGCATCAACTTAAAAAAATCCTTAAACCACACACTGATTTTCAAGTCTTAAAAAAATAAACAAAAAAAACCAAAATGGAAGTTACAGAATCACATTTGAACTACCCCCCTTTTATAACTGTGCTCCCTTTGAAAACTCTTACTAACATTTTAAAAAGAAAAAACAATTTTATTTCATAGAAAAGTATTTTAAGGCCTTTACTGCAAAGGATGATTCTGCAGTATTTTTAGAAACTAAGGTACATGTCATTTAAACATCTTTAATGCATTTCAAAAGATAGATCAATATATTGATTTACTAATCAAATAGATATTAGATTAAGTCTCATCTTATTTTCCCCACTACCTGGTGAAATAAAAGATCAGCTTATAGTGCCAAGCACCTCCTCAGTAGGTGCCTGAAGGATTCCCTGTGGGATGCATGGTTCTAAGGAATGACAATGATGATAGATTTTGTTATTTATCATATCACCACACCCAGAATTCTTCAAGCTACACCAATAGATTACATGCTCAAAACTCTCATTTAATACATAAGATCACTTCTTCCATCACAAGATAGAGGAACATATATTCAGTGAGGGGTGGGGATTATATTAAATAAAATTAAAAAATCAGAGAAACAGCAGCACAGAGTTATCATAACTCCACAAACACAATCTATCTATCTAAACCTCAATGTTTTGGATATAAAACTGAAAGTTTTAGAGGACTGAAAGTAATGCACAAAAATGTGCATTTTTGCAATCTGGTCTCCAAAAGGATCTGAAGATCAAGGCTAAATTCAGCTCAAACTGCAGTAACTCAGGGTTTATAAATTTTTATTAGTTAGCCAAGCAGATGTCACAGCAGAAACATCTTGAGAAAAGATGTCATCAGGAATATTCTGGAGCTTCGACAAAACTAGAATATGTCAGAGGGAAGAGACCAAGAACAGTGAGAAATGGAAAAAAAAAAAAAATGGAAGGTTGATGCTGAGCCACATCAGTAGTACTCAAGGATTCCTCAGGCACTGTGAAGTGGGACAAACCGATGACCAGGACTCAACAGGAGTTTGATGTTCATCCAATAAAGCTGATGGAATAGATCAGGAAACAGGAGACAGGATAATCTAATGTGTTTGGCAGATTTGGAATATACTCTTAGCAGCCAATACCTTTGTGGCTGGGAGACCCAAGCAATGTAGGCGCAAAAGCAGCTGTAGGGGAATCCAACAGCCAGGTTTAAAACCTGAGCATTTTACCAAGCCTCTCCCAGATTACAGGCACTACCTATGACTCCTGGGTTTCTGACCTCCATCGAAGAGAGAGAAAATCACCACCCTATAGAGGCTCTGCTGTCATCAAAAATCATTCAGCAAGATCCTGCTCAATTCTGCACAGTGAAACCTAATCCAACAAAGAGGAAGGAGAAAAAAGGGAGCAATAAAACAATGCACACTGTGCAGTTAGAGGCAACTCACCTGCGGGTTCCCTACAGCTTTGGATGAAACAGCTCAAACCCAAAATGCAACACTTTGCACAGAGGAGTGGGGTGGAACATCCACCCTCAGGTATATTGTCACAATACAACATTTTAACACTTCACACATACAAGTAAAACAATAGCAAAACTCTGTATACAGTTTCTGAACAACTAGAAATTCTGTTACCAGCCGTAAGAAAATTTCAGTTTCCGTGGAGGCTGTGAATTCTGAGAGTCCATGAACCCTTCAGCTTTAAAACACAATTGAATTTTTAAACAATTGAGTGTAGGGGGAAGAAAAGAAATAATAAAACCACCTCTTGCTGCCAGCTATTCCATAACCATTTGCTACAAAGGTTTTCAGTCTGTGGCCAGAACCCCGAAGTAGATGGACAAGTGACACAGCAGCTCTCCTATCCTCAAAATTTGCTTCGGCAGTTTCTTTGTCCTAAGAAGAGGATTAGCAGTTTTTAAAGTAACTTTTGGGACTTGCATGGTCTGAGAAATACCAAAAAACCACCAGACTATCCTTTCAAGTGAATAAGAAGAGCATCTGTTCTGCATTCTAAGTGAAGCAGCTTTTTTGACTGCACAACCATCAAAATGAAGCCACCCTAACTCCAACCAAAGACCCAGTTCCAACAACTCCACACAGTATGGATGAGATGGGATTTTTTTAAATTATGATTTTTATTTTACTATTTTGAGGAAATCTTATTCTCCCTTAGCTGTGAACACTTACACTTCCACCAGTAAATTAGGAATGGCAAAGCAAGGTGTGTATTTGCATAAGATGAAAAAAATTCTAAATGCATTTCTCAACCACGCAATAATTAGAGGGGGACTTCTCCCCCCAGTGTTGATATTTGGCTCTGCATTTCTACAGCCAAGAAACATGCTGTAAGAATTTCAATAACAATTAGTAAAATAGATCCGGGAGGTCTCAGCAGGCAGCACTGTTTGTTCCTCCATGGGAAACTTCACTCTGCATGAATGACTCCCACAGCCAGTGAGAGCGATTCACAGAGGTGGAACACCTGGCTCCAACAGGAAATTGGAGTGGCTGAGATTTTCCTTCAGGCAAAATTCATCTACCCCCAGTCAGGGGCTTTGCAGATATTCAACAAACAAGGAAAAAATGGGGAAAAGAATTAAATAGAAAAACCATATATGTTACTTCAATACAAACCCGTAAGAGTTCCAAGATGCAGCTGTACACTACTACAGCCTGGGGGCTGGGCCTTAATCACTATTTTTGTAGGTTCAGCCACAGCTCCAGTACAACCATGTCAACCAAGAGCACAATTTTACCAGTGGGGGCACAATCCCCTTTCCCATCAAATTTAAGAGGGAATACAATGCCCAGCTTGCACTGGGTTATGTGTTCAGCAATCCCATGTGGGTGCGCACCCCCTTGCTCTCCTGGCAGCTCACAGCAGCATGGAACTGCAGTGGTTGACTCAAGGGCCAGACCACTACCAAATCCCTGGGGCTCCAAACACATTTCCAAAGGTGTGGCCAAGGTGGGCTTGTGTGAGGAAGCTCCATCCTCCACTGAGAGCCTCCACGAGGAACCTTGCATATTTCTCCCCCAAAAGGTGTGAGAACTGAGTACACTCTCATCCCCTGTCTTTCCCAGAAACACTGCAGCTAGCATAGGGCATGATGCCGGATTGTAACATCAAAATCTAGGAAAAAAAAACAAACCCACAGGAAGCTGAGATCTGGTAGTATTTTCATTCACTGGTCTGCAGAGAGATCACTCTTTCCTTTACTGTAGTTATTCAGCTCTCTGTTGGTGTTACCCTGGAGAACTTTTCCCTTACTTCTGCAGTGCCCACAGATTAATCTCCCAGAGCATTTTGTACAGGTTTCCTCTTTTACAAATTTCAGATTACTTACTAATTTTGACTTTAAAACCCTCTTTCTTCAAAATCTCTTCGTATGCCTCTATCATGTTTTTTCACACTGTACTCACTTTTTCCTTCTTTTCTGTTTCAGTCTTCTATTTTACTACTTCATTCCCTCCAGTTTTTACACAAACATTTTTATTCAGCTTTTTAAAGCTGTGGGTGAAATTCAAATCACAAGCCCCCATCAGACACATAGGGCCAGTGGCAGAAAACAGTATCTCTGTAAATCTCATTCTGGAAGTGACAACCAAATGACACTTAACAGGTGATTCATATCAAACATGGTAAACCCATGTTTGGAGGCTTCTTTGGTCTTCCTTTCACAGTTCCTTGCCCCAGTGTTTGGTACGTTAACTTTCACCCTGTTCCAACCTCAAGGCCCAAAATGATTGCTGAAGTAGCAAGAATTTCATGAATGTAAACATTTGCTCAGGGTTAAGTTACCAAGAGAGAATTTCTGCTCAGAGCCTGCAAGCCCAAAAAGAAAGAATAAAAAGAGGCCAAGAGTTTAACAAAACTAGAGCCCAGTGTTAAATTCCTTCATTATAGTCAGACACCTGCCTGTTTTTCAGAAGTATGAAATACGGCCTGCTTTTCAGAAGTATAAAATAAAGAGGAGAAACCTCTGACATCCAAGTGATATTTAGATGTCATCCTGTCTTCCAAAAAATACTGGGACTACTGGGTTCTTTGGGCTTTTAGAAATTAGACTCTTTAATTGCAAGACTGGTATCCTCCAAAAATCTCTGTCCGGATTGCCATGATGCCATGTACAGATGTGTATGCTGCTTGCACACACTGTATCCAAATGCTCCATCCCAAGGATAGAGGCTGGGCTTCCAATAACAGGCTGACATCTAACCAGTGTCAACTCTGGACTCTGTGGTAGTGTTTTAGCCATTCCCATTAATTAACGAGCTCAGTGAGCACCAGAAATTAACAGTAAAGGTACTACACTTAAAGCAGTCGTTCTGTACACTTCAGCAGAGATTATTCAAAATGCTGGAAGAGAGAAAAATGGCTCGTTCAACTGTCCAGTATAAAAATGCTCTCTCCTTGAATATTCATTAAACAAAAGAATTTCTATGAAGCAGCATCAAGTTAGATGAATAAAGAAGAAATAAAGAACTAGAACAATCTTTCAAAAGGGGACATTTCAGGATTTTAAAATGCAATTCCAGTAAAGTAATTGCTCAAGGCCAATTCCTGAAATGCATGAGGACCTACAACATTTCAGAGCACTCTCACAGCAATGGCCAGTGGTCTGCTCTGTCCCTGTTAATACCTTGAAGGTTCTGTCATCCCAAAAGATGCATTTTTCCTATGACTAACAACAGATTTGAAGACCATTAATTCTACATTACTCTATTCACTGCTCAGTGACTGCTTCTGACCCAACCTCAAGAGTGCCCTCTGAGCAGCTATCAATACTTCCAACACATTTAAATGTACTCTAGAGGCCTATGAAATTTAAAAATTTAGAAATGGTTATTCTTGCCTTTAGTATCTCTGAGCTCTCTAGAAAGTCACCAGCATTTAAGACACCAAAGTTGGTAACACTTGATATATTTCTTCAAGACACAAAACGTCCTTCTCAGGCTATTGGTGTCCAACATGATACAGAGAGGGTTCAACAACAGTCATTCCGACCAGCCTCTTGGGGATGCTGTGTGACAGTAAAGCCAGATTTACTAGCCCCACCACTAATACACATTATATCATTCAGGCAGTACCAAGCTTCTTAACAAAGGAGAAAAATCCCATTCTAGTACTCCTGCAACTTTTTTATGATGATGGTTAACTGTGAAAGAGCTGTTGGTTTTTAGAGTTCATAGCCACAAAGTTAATTATACTAAGAGGGAGAGAAGAAAGACTGAGGGACAAAAGTATCGTGCACATATCTGAAAGGTTATTCAAACGGCCTGGCTTCAAGGTAGGAATTTCATCCCTCTGTTGATGGAGGGACTATAGATGAGGAGTTGATGAACTCACTTTACTGAGCCCCTCAAGGATCTTGCAGGGAGTCCTGCATGAGATGACTGAGATTATGCTATGCCTACAACCTCCTCTTCTCAGCCTTCCACCTCAATTCTTCACCTAGCCCTCTCTCACAGCAGTTAAATCACTGGCTTTCTGTCCCATACAAGGGTCTTAACCCTAGGCAAATAGCAAGAAAAGTGCAACCCAGAAAATAAGGAAGCAGGTAATACCAATAAACTCTTTCACAGAAAGACAAAAATAGCAACAAAAGTCAGTAAAACCAGAAGAAAAGGCAGGGAGAACAGCATTTTGTGAGGCAGCGATCAGGGACCACAGAGGCAATGTGCTTTAAATAATGCCACTTAAACTCAGTAAGTTAACCCTGAGAAGCCAGGCCACAGCTGCAGATACGGGTATTTCTCGTAGAAGGACACGGTGACCGCTGCCAGAAGAAGCAACGGCCACACCACCAAGGGAGCGGAGATGAGCATGAGGCTGTCACTCCAATCAGCATCACAGGCGGGGACACCATGCACCAGCACATCTTCTCTGCACAGGCTGGCACAGCACTTGCCCAGTGCCCAGGTAAAGCAAACACTCGGTATTGTAGTATCAAGAACTCCTAACAACAGGCAGCATAGATAGAATGAACAGCCACAAACTGTGAAATAAAAGCCTAAGACTCACAGAATTTTAAGACACTGCAAAGTGTCAAATGCAAATCTAGTTATACTAAGCTTTGCTTTTAGGGGCTGGCTGGGAATGGGAGGGGGGAGAGTAGAGGGAAGGGAAAAAAAGTTCACTTGGAAGCACTTTCCAGTGTACCTCACTATTGTTCCACCAACAAGGCATCTCAAATTTCACCACTCATAACCTCCAAACCAGCCAGAGCTCCATGCTGTGACTTGACTGCCTCTCAAATGCTCCAGAGAATGCAACACTGAGCTGCAGACATCTATTTTCAATTTCACATGGATTTTCACTATGGAGGTCTGGGGTCCTGTGCTCAGGGGTGCCACCCTCAGCTCTCAGTGGGGAGTTCGAAGGTGTTGGCAAAGGACAAAAAAAATGAGAGCCCTGAGAGCTGGTGACAGGCATGCAGCATGGCTCGAGAGCTGTCACATCATGGAAAGGAGTTCAACAATACTCCCTCCTATTTTCCCTCACCTCTCTCTCACTCATGCCCAAGTCCATCTCAGCTCAGGCTATCTCATATACTCTGTTCCCACATCCGAGAAATATATGAAGTCACATTATTTTTTACTTAAAAGGAACTTTCAGCTAGTTCAGAGAATTTGGAACAAGAGACATATTTTCAAAAGAGTATCAATATTCATCATTATGTAAGAATCGCAAGTCTTTGTCTGTCTCTTGAGTGAAACATCAAGTTTCGCATTAAAATGTGATAATGCCAACACAAATGGATACCACAGTAGTTACTGCTGCTTTTAATCTGCCACTGTTCACTCTACTCAAACAAGTTAACATCTACACAATCAATGGCTCAAATGTCTAACACAATATCTGTATCCAGGGAGCTAGAAACATTCCTTGCTTAGGTTTCACGAGTCACCTGTTTTAGTTTCAAATTGAGTTTTCGGTAAATTAAAAATTTAAATTTAAAAATTAAAATGTAAATTTTAACAAAACAGCTTGAAGAAGAAAATTAATCTTACTCAAAAGCATTTCACAAGTTCATAGCTTTAGTAGAAACCAATGTGCAGTCAGAGGAATCAAAGCATTAATCACATCATTGCTGCACGTACACTCCCTGCCCTTTCAATTCTCACACAGACCACTGGGTCACACTCACTGACCAAAGCAGGACCATTATTGATCCCCAGTAATCTTCTCAAGATCCCTAAAAAAAAAGGTCCAGACAATCTGGAAAAAACCCCATGCATCCATAATTATTGAGCTTGGTCAGCAGGAACAGACATGCTTCAGTCAGGAACATTCAGTGTTCCTTGAACTTACAGACCTGTGGGAAGACAAAGCTGTTCCCAAAACCTCCTGCAGAAGTTAGCTGTTCGAAAACCAGTAAGAAATGGTTGGACTTTGGGTCATATTTCAGAGGGCAGCACTGCTCACATCACTCCAGCTCACATAGCTTGTTTGAGAACAAAGCTTTCTCAAAACCAAACACATTGAACCTGATCAGGGAGCTCAGAGTATAAAACCATCAAAATACTTTGGAAAACCTAGCCACAAAAACTGCCTTGAAAACACTGCAGTGCAAACAATGCACGAGTGAAAAATCATCACCTGGGATTCTGATTTCCCAAGTCTGTCGCTCCTGGTATCACAAGCTTTCAACATTCCCCTTCCACCACTACCGACCTTAGGCAGTCTTCCTCATTCTGGATCACACTACAGAAGCTCATCCCACACGAAAAGCCATGAGGACCGCCATCACTATGATTCTACTCTTTTTATTGTTTTGAATATAATATCCTCTCTTGCACCTCTGAGACACTCCAAGACCAAATACACTCTGCAGTCCCAACCTTGTCCTACATTATCACCTCAGCCAGTGTTGGGAGTTGGGGAGACACCCACAAGAATTGTGTTGGTCAATATTTCTGTGGCATTAGTACACCACACTGGATTTCCTTAAGGAAAGGGCAACCTCGTATCAACTCCGTCTTTCTTCCCTGCCTCTGTGGAAGACACCTGACAGGCCTTAGATCTGCACACTCGGCAAGAGGCAAAGGGCTTCTGGAAAGAAAAAGTCCTGGCTTCACTTTCAGCAAGAGTTTTAGACATACATTTAAATACAAGAAGCTACACCAAATAAGACTGGACAACAGCAATTCCAGCTCCATTCAAGAACGATTCCAGCCAGGACTATGCAAGCAGGGCACATCAGATCAGAGCCACAAGAGCAAGCAAGCTCTACAGATTTCCCTTAGATCACCACACTGAGTGCCCTGACTCTGAAAACAGGAATAAAACTCACTGAAGAGCATCAACCACACTCAAGAAAATCACAAACACACACATACAGAGAGTTACGTATTGCACCAATCTACAAGCATCTGGCGTTGCAATGACGTATTGCTTGTATTGCAATCTACAAGCAACTGACATGAGAACCCTGGCTCCTTCACTAACAGAGCAGGAGGCTGCTAAGATGGGCATTTCAGCTACTGCAGGCTCCAGCCCATGTGGGAGGACCAGCATCTAAAAATTAATGTACTGAAGATTGGTACCCAAGGAGCTCAGGAGGTGCCAGAAGTCAGATTGCCTGAATAGCTCTGGATCCAGGGCAGATGGGGAACTTCAGCAGCTCTGCAACTCTCCATAATCTTTCCTAGGTTGATCCAGCTTTTACCTACCCAAGAAGCAGAGCAGAAAACTTCCACTTTTTAAAAATAAGAATTTGTTTCTTCAAAAGAAGGAGTTCCTTCAAACTCAATCTCATTTTTATAATTTTTCTTTATTAAGGTAAGAACACATACAATATAAAGAACTGGGTCACAGCTAAATCAGAAACAACCCAGCTTGCGTATTTCAGAGGATATTATAAACACAGCTCTGTTAGATGGAGTATGAACTCTAAAACATCCTCCCAGCATTGTGAAAAACAGCTTTCTATGAAAGATAAACTTCTAAAGAATGCAAGAATACTTTTATCAATGTATTGGTCACCATACATAACCCCTTTCCATTCTGCATGCTTCTCAACAAAACCAATTCTGGTCATTAACAACTGCCAGTAGTCTCTCCCATTCCTTGGTGCTGCTGCGTATCAGGCACTGCAAGATTCTTTTATGTTGCAGAGCTATTTTCCTTTGTGTTAAAATTCCCTAAAGCTTGCAATGGAACTAAGGTAGAGAATATCCCTTTAACATAGTTAACCACTCTTAATATTTGGAATGGAAAATGTGACATAGGTACTGAGGTTTAAAAAACAGCTATGATGCATGTGGCCAGTTTTCTAAACATGAATCTCATGAGGGGTTTTAGGGCTTTCCCCACCCCTTCCTTTTTTTTTTTTTTCCACGAGAATGCTGGTCTTACAGAGACAGCCAGCTAAACATAACAGACCATTATGGTTCAGAGATTTCCAATTTGCGACTGGAAATGGTTTACGTTTAGAGTACTAACAGTTCCAAAAGGTATTTAAAAAGGAGCAAGGGAAAAAAAACCTCAGCATTTCATAAATGCCTAAATATGGATTGGCAGGCTTTAAATTTAATCTATACAGTTAATGGCAGTCTTACTGAAACGAGTATTTAACAGAACTGATTTTGTGTGGTTTTAGAAGAACTAAAAATATGTCTACACAACTCAATGCTGCATTTACTCAAACATGGATGCCCCGGCCATTGTGACCCACACAGGGAGCCAGGTCCAGGGTGCCTGTGCAGGGGCAGCTCGGGGTGAGCCCGCGGCCGGCGCTTGGGGGGCCGTCGATAGCGCAGCCAGCGTCGCTGCCGGTCCACCCTGGGGAGGGCGGGCCGGCCCCGCGGGCGATGGGTTTGCNCGGGACCGCGCGGTGCAGCGCCCGCCGGCCGGCGAGTGGAGGGGAAGGGAGGGTAGGGGAGGGCGGCGGCGGCGGGGGGCCTCGCACACCTGGAGCGAGGCCGGCCCGGGAACCAGGCTCCCCTGCCCGCGCCGCAGAGACCCCGCGGCCCGTCNGGAATCGCGATCGGGGCGCGGGGGGCTGGGCGCAGCCTTACCCTCCGGCTCCATCTGCTCCCGCCGCTGCGCTCCGGCGCTCCCCGAGCCGCTGCGCGCTGAGCTGGGCCGGGCGGTTACAAAGGCGGCCGCCGAACGAGGGGGGTGGGTTTCCTCTCCCTCCCACTGCAGCTGCATCGCGCCATAAGGCGCCGCCAGCGGGACGCGGCGCCCCTGAAGGCGGCGGAGGCGGGATGCGCCCCCGCCCCGGCCCTCCTCGGCCCAGGCGGCAGCGGGACACGCCGGAGAGGCCGCTCCTGCTGCCACGGGACCAGGTGCTGCTCCCGGCCCGGGGGAGGCGGAGGGGAAAGGACGCACCCGCCGGGGCTGGCCCCTCCTTAGGGCCGGGAGCGGGGGCCAAGGGTGGGGGGAGAACGCCCTTTCCTGCTCCCTTCCCTCCCGGCCCTTGGGAAGCGGCGCCTGCCGTTTGCGTGGCCCCTGGGTAGCGCTACGAGGAGCTCCCGCTGAGCCAGACCCGTCGCTGGGCTAACCGAGGGCATCCCACTCCCCACAAGGGAACCACTGGGCTCCGGGATGCAGCTGCAGGGAGCAAGGGGCGCCCAAGTTCCTCACCACTCGCATGCCACAGAGAACGTGTTTATGGGTCCCTTCGGTAAGAAAGAGGACGAAACCAGGGCGAAGCTCAAAATCACGTCACAAGCAATAGAAAGGGAAACTAAGGGCTACAGGCTCTACACCGGCTGTTGCCCTTGGAGCCAAAATCTTCTCGGTGCAGCTGCTGGGGGCGGCTGTGGGACACATGCCGAGGCCCAGGAGAGACCCCGGGCTGTGCATGGCTTCTCTGACTGACCTGTTCTTCCCATGTACGCGTCAGAGAGCAATTCGGATACGAATTTCGTTTGAGGGGACCAAACCCTGCCAGCCTCTTCCCACCTCTCAGAACTACTCCAAGAAAAAAGAGCTTCTTAAATAATCAGACCTGAAGGCCCACCTGACTCACTACTCTGTGCCCGGACAGGGAGTAGGACGTGGTAGGTAGGAGGGATTGCAGCTGAGTTGGAAGGTGATGCTCTCTTTTGTAGCCCTGGTGAAGTGCTCCTTTCACAGAGGTAAAACCCTGCCTCTTCAGGTGAGGCACATATCTAAAGGAGAGCTTTCTGAGTTTTAAGATGCCAGCTTCTCATCACAAGGAGTAAATAATACCAAGGAAAAAAAATGTATTAAGCCTAAGAGTACCTATCAAGCAACCTATCTCTGAAAGCACAAAGTCATGTAAAATGGTCTTCACAAAGGCATTTACCTTCAGGAAGAAACAGCAAAACAGTAAAATGAAAAGTTAGCTGTGTTGGGCTTTAGACTATTTTTTATTACCCAGTAGTTCATTACTGCTCCTTATCTTCCCCCTGAAATAGCCAGTGTTGATGCAGGCATTAGTATGGAAATATACTGTTGAGGACTTCAGTAGTGTAGTGGAATGGAAATGCAGTTTTGCAGTGACATTCCCAAAATTAATTTCCATGGACTAATCACTTCAGAATAAAAGAAGTAGCTGTTCTAGATCAACTCTATGGATAGGGTCTAGGTAAACCAGAGTAAGAAAGCAGATGTAACAGTGATGAACCAGTCTGGATTTCTTGACACTTTGAAAATCCTACCTCTTACTTTCAAAATCCTACCTTAAAGCATTAATATAAATACACAAATTTAATACACAACTAATGATTTCAGACATTTATTGCTGTAAAAATGGATATGGTTCTCCTAGATTAGTCCTGTCCTTTAGGACAATGAGGTGGGTCTTCTCTACAGCATTTTCACCAGAACAGATTCAACCTCACCAATCATTGCTGCATGGTTATCAGGTATAATGGAGACTCATTAGCAGAAACAAACTTACAAATTGTTGGAAACTTCCCAGGTTCTTTGCTCTCATGAAAGCAAGGTCCATGCTACAAAGTACGAAGCTGAGACAAGCTTTATTTTAAGCATTTAAACTTGTTAGATATAGCACCAGAACACCAAATAACCAGCATCCCTTAAAATTACCTATTTATTTCCTGTTCAATTCTTTCCCCACCCTAGCCAGCATTTTGGTTTGATTTGGTTTTTAGGTTTTTTTTTTTCTAGATAATTGTACCATTTTTCATTTTAGGCATTCAGTATCTACAGTCTGGCTGTATGCAGCATTTAATTTATATCTCTGACCAGAATCAGTTAAGTTATTCCGGAGTGAGTTAACAATTTAAGTGAGTTGTTACCATTGCTTTTGACCAGCAAAATTGTAACAGAGGGCCAGCATCAGTTTCTTTACATCTGGGAAATAAGCCATGTCTCCAACCAAGGTAAATCCTGTGGAGTCAGAGAGAAGTTTCAGCAGATAAGCAACAAAGAAAAGAAGGACTCTGCTTTGCAGCTCTGCTAGGGATTAGAACGAATAAAAGCTAAGAAGAAGGTGGTCTCATACTACCAGCAAAAGAGCAAAACAGCGCAGATTTGGGTTGAGAAGACAAAAGAAATTGCTGGGGCACCTCCCCTGAATACTGGAACTTTCTTCCCACCTGAACTGAAGGGCATCCAATCCTTTAAAACTGTGAGGAGCAAAATGATCCTGGGATCGTTTATGGCACAGTTTGTGACTCTTGAATAACAAGCATGGGATGCCACCTTTCATTGAGTTGCAGGCAGTAGATATATATCCAGCTCTGTTAAGCCCTTTTCTTCTAACCTGTCTCAGGCACCTGAGCTGTTTCCTTTCATGTCTTATGAAGGAAGTCATAATAGAAACGAGTCTGCCTTGTCAACATTTCCGTAATTTCTGCCATTCACAGTGTTAGTCTCAAAGAAGTTGAAGATTCTCTTAAATAGATTAGAAACTGGCTGGAAACCTTCTGCAATGAACTGGACCTTGCTGAGCACCCAAAGGTCTTAGTTTTATTAAATCTTAGCTGCAAATTCTACTTTGTACCCAGTACAATGAACTTCTTTAAGCTTTGAAGCACTGGGCAATGTCCATTGAATATGGTCTTTATCTTGGGACTGTTTTAATTGTTTTCAGTCCCTTGGTATCTAATGCACATGTGTGCAAGGGTAAGAGTAAAGGGCCAATAAATGCAGTGTGAGTGGTTAGCAAAGTTTATACAAATATTCTTTCTCTCAAAAAATAAAAAAGTTGCCTGTCATATTGCATTAAAATTCTGTTACAAGATGAGCTCTCTCAATACAAAGTAATTCTCCTTCACGGTAGGCATTGCAGTTCAATGAGGATTACCACTGCATGTCCAGGAAAGATAGATTTAATGAGGATAAGAATAACCTCTTCTAGATTTAATGAGACATTGGAGACCAAAAAGCCAAGGCTTTGCAAATACATGGGGTCTGTACGACATGCTTTTCCTGTAGGAGATGCACGTTGTGTTTCGTTCCAGATCATGTAATCCTTGGGGTGACCCTCATGTGCTTTTGCCATCATATGACACTCTACAGCAAACACAGAGTTCCTTTGTGCACAGAGTCCTTATTTATAAATCTTGGAATTTTGATTGGCGTTTTTTTTCCTTTCTGAAAAGACTACTTTTCATGGGAAAATGAAGATTTGAAGATTACTGTGATGTCTTTTAAGCATTTGTGCAATCTCATTCTCATGAATTTGAAGCTGGGCCTTTACACTTGCAGATAAAGCAGAACTGCTTTATTTCTCATTTACAATGAGATTAAAGCAGCAAATGCAATAAAAACAATGAAATTTTACAGCAGCACTGAAACTTATTCTGTTGCTTTTAAATTTGAAAAAAAAAAGTCAGAAAGAAATGATTGATCAAAGGTTGTTTTCAAGGGAAAATAATGTTAAGCCAAAACCATATTGAGGTAGGGTTTGGGTTTTTTTTTTTTTTTAAATGATATCTTAGGCAAAAGCAAGCCTATTCCATATTCACCAACCCTGCTTACCACAGCAGCCAAGAATCCAGAGGGAAAAAACCCACAGAACAATATACAGAAATAAGGAACTGCAGATAAAAGTAAAGCAGCCCTCCATTTGGGACACAGGTCCTGTGGCAGCTTTTAAACTCTGGCATGAGATTTTTATTCCAAAGTGAAATAGTATTTCAGCTGCATATCATAAAGTAGTTGAACTTCAATATCTACTGGGGCTTGAATGTTAATTTTTCTTAACACTGAGACATTTCCAATCCTGGACTTTCTAATTTCACTAGTATTCTTTATACACTGACTTAACAGGGGCTTTTTCATTTAAATTGATTCAGATCTTTTTAAGGTAATATACCTCAGAGTTGTTTCTTGGGCTCTCTGAAAGCAGAATTAGGTTCATACAACAGGTAATGAATGATCAGTGCACCACGTGTTTTCAGAGCCTGATCTTCACAACTGAAAATGTCCTCTATGTCCAATGGCACAAGAGCCATTCTTCATCTTTTAAACGCTGGGCTGGGGAAAACAGTAATCCTGCTGCCATTGCTTGACAAAAAACAATGAGCTACAAGGGTGGTGGATCCATTCACTTCTGTCTCTGAGGCAGAACAAGAGTGGATCATTAGGGGACTTATAATGTGCTGAACAGAAAGGCTACACTTGATGTGTGACTGTCCATACTCACTGGAGAGGATGATGAGGATGAGGAAGTGTTGCTGACCACTAGCTAACAGCCAACATGTGTGACAGCCAGCAGAATCCTCACCTGCTAGTGGGTGTCTCTCTGTTTACTGGCTGTGACCAGAATACCAGGGTTGAACTCATGACAGAGCACAGTAGTGTTATAGAAACCTCTGTGCATAGATTAGGTTCTGTTTACTGCGGGTTTGCATTTTTATTTTTAGATAACTTAAAGCTGTAGGCTTGTCAGACGTGCACATTCATTTGCAGCAGTGGGGGTGAACTCAGTGACCCAGGATGTCCTTTCAGCTCCCATGTTCATAATTTATTCTTGTATCACATTATAAAGCAAACTAGAAGCTATAGCTTGTCACCATTCAATTAAACATTTTCAAACAACACTGACTTTTGTATTACCTTCAAAAACAAGATGTGCTTTATGAATTGAATTATGGAACATGGTGCAGATGCATCAAGGGTGATGCATCTCACAATCAATGTCTTTCAGGAACACAATCCCATTATCCAAAAGGAAAAGCACAGAGGTACCTAAGTGCTTTTAACAATGAGAAGGATTAGAATTAAGCCCTTTCAGAAATTAAATAATCTAAAGGGCATTGCAGATTTTACCCAAGATTTTCAGTACCCTGAAATCAGACAAACTGAGATTCTGTCAGATTGCTGCTTTGATTAGAAAGGTACTAAAACTGGAATCTCTGTCAGACCAGAGAGGGAAATACTGTTTTTTCCTGGGCACCACTAGATTAGAAATTTACTCCAGAAATGTTGACTTCTAATACATGCCACAGTGGTCTGGCAGACGTAAGGTATAGCTTTTGAACAGAAAGAGGGAATTACAGCACTTGATTTTTGTCACCCTAGTCACTGTTAATCTGGGTTCAGAAACAAACACTGACTCATTTTGGATTCTGATAAAAGAGTTCTCATCTTCTTTTTTATGTCACTCTACATACATTTTCATCAATTATTGAATTATTCCATTACTTAAGGGTGACCCAGCAAATTAGTTGAAGTCAAAATATTTAGTAAAACTTTACTCTGAAAAAAAACCAAAACAAAATGGTTAGTACAATACTTCTGTCATCTATTATTAAATTATCCAGAATACAAATGTATGTTCCTTAAAAACAGATTCTCTATGACTCTTCATGAAAATACTCAAAGGTTCTCGTAAAGTTTCACACCAGCCATCATCAATTGCTCTACTCACAGACCTGGTTGGTCTATGTGTTACCAGGATCTTGGTGATTGCAAGAGTGTCATGAATTACCCACAAGCTGCTCCTGCAGCCCTCAGAGCTGCCCTTGCAGCCACATGTGCTACGGCCCAGGGTGATCACCACAGTCCTGGCCAGCTTGGGCTGGGCTTAGCGGAGTCATAAAGAGGAGGCGGAGGGAAGGGTCTACATACAGCTCCTGCCCTGCAATGACATGCCTGTTTTCTGTCACATGGGAAATCTCATGTCACATCTGTACCCAGGAAAGCAGGTAAGTAAACCTCATTTATTAAAGCACAGTCAATTTGCATCTCCTGTCTTCAAAGAGTCAATGGGCCAACCCTCACACAGAATGTATTGGATATGATGGATCAGCACAAACACCTTAGGTGACTTTTTCCAAAAAAGGTTTTTAAAATCACAGAATCATAGAATGGTTTGGGTTGGAAGTAATCTCAAAGATCATCTAATTCCAACCCCCATATATATATATATGTACAGTTGTATAAAGCCTGAACTTCCTTGAAAGTCAGAATCTGTGAGTGGCTTTTTAGCCAAAGCATTTTTATTTCTAGATATTTATCTACCGAAGTATATACTAGATTTAGTTTTTACCTTGTGCAGACATTTTGGATATACTTAATAGACAGGAGACGTTAGACTATCTGTTTTTCTTCCTACCTATATTTTCTTAGCTGTCACTATGATGAGCAAAGGCAGGCTTTAAGTAGTGTGGTCTTAACTAGGAATCCATTTGCGAGGCTTAAATACTTTTCCACCAGCAGCAACTGTTCCACCATATGACTTTACTCACAAGTTAAAAAATACAATCAGAGATGAACTGCAGATCCAAGAGTGGAGTTTCAGGTGGAGTTCCTTCAAATCTCTGAGAGAAATCAAATCTTTCCAGGAGTGCTATTAGCCTTTAATTGTTGATTAAATAATAGAATTACTTACTACTTTTCACGTAGCAAGTTGATCTGCTAGTGAGAAATGACACCAATTTTAGCAGGTATGCCACTGGGACTAATTACTGTAGTTTCCACATTAGCTCTTGGCAGCAAAACTTCCTAAACTAATGAAACTAGGCTTCTCATTGCAGTACATAGAAATCAGTCAACTCACTTTGTTCAACTTAGGTTACTCAGTTATTAGTAATAATGGGAAGAAAACCAATCTCAGACTTTTCTCCACCAGTCTCCAGAAAGGAACAAAACACGTTCCTTCCTGTGCAGAAGAGAGGAAGACCACCTCTGTGAAGACTGAATAATTGAAAAAGGAAAAAGTGGCAGTGGTAGCGCAAGCCATTTAGGTCCTTTCTGTGTATTTATCAAACTTGAAACATTCTTGGGCCAATTTTTGCCCACATCTCTATGTACATCCACAGCTTACCAGGATTCAGTAGTAAAGTTTCATCCACTTTTTCTTGCCTTCATGCCTGAATGCTCCCTAATGTAGTCTAGGTTTTCACCCAGTCCCATCACAGAACCAGGCTGTTTGGCACTGGGAAATGTTTTACATCTGATGGTAAAAGCCTCTATGACATTATTTCTTTTTGTGAAGAGTGATAGTAACCAAAAAGGGACACCAGGAGCTCAGGTCCGCTGCAAGAGAGAGCAACCAGCCAGACATATCTTTGTTCAGAACTTCTCAGACTGGTTGATCATGTGACCATAAACTGGGTTTTCCTGCAATCACTGAAAAAGGGAAAAAAAGGATTTTTAAGTAAGAAATGCCATGGAAAGCATAATGAGTAGGACACAACCAAAACCAAAGCAGCAAAGCACATAGCATTCCATAAGCAAATCTACTCTTTCTCCAAATGGTTCCATGCATGGCAATGCCCTGAGCTGACAGGTACACGTTTTGCAAAATCCATGTTAAAGGAAGCTAGAACAGAAACAGAAAGGACCAAAAAGCAGAGCAGAGATGCATGAATTTACCATTGCTACTTAACAGGAAGTAGCTCAGCCCAATGCTCTCCCATCAGTTCTAAATCTTTTCCCATCCAGTCGCAAAAAAAAAGCAGATTCCTGGTTCTCCAACTCCTAAATACAGTGTGAGATCCCAAACAGTGATGACATGACATGGAAGACAGACAAAGCATGACAACTTCTATAGAATTCCATATTTAAATTTCTCCTATCTGCCATGTATGTGGCCATGCTATCCATTACATAATAAGATTTTTGATTGATTTCAGTAGTTTTAGCTTTGTTACTCTCTGTACAATAGCATGATGTCTGCTGCAGGACCCTCGGCATTGTCTGCCTGGTTTCTTACCTTCCACAAAGCCTCCCTGCAAGCTGGCAATGCCAGTGAGTGGTGAGCTGAGAACGTGCAGAAGTACTCACTCATAGGTAGCCACATCTCCCAGCCTGGCCACTGGCTGCTGGACTCAGCCGGGATGAAATCTTGGCCATGCCGATTGAAGCAGTGCTCTCAGATTCGGGGTTATGGATGGGCAAAGGGGAAGGTGAAGACTGAACTCTCTGCTGGTTGCCATCCACTCTGTCAAACCTGTGAACTAGCACACAGCTGAAGATAGCTTTTGCTGCCCCAACCCATTCCTGCTAGGCATTGAAATTAACAAGCAGGGCAAGTTCTGTGCACAACAGATCCTGTGCAAGCCCAGAATAGTTATGTGACACACGGACAAATGGTGAAAGCTCAAGAAGTGAACTGGGTTACCAGAGCAATCAAAAAAAAGAGAAAAATAAAAATTTCTTCACAATTGTGGTTCCATTTATTGTCTGTCATGTGACTCAGGATAATCACTTGCTGCACTGGTGTCCATTCATAAAGCTTCATACTCCTGAGCTGCCAAGCCAGTGACTCGCTGAAAGAGCAGGAAATACATCCAAGGTGAGCTGTACAAAACCATGGGTAACCATGGCAAACCTGAATGAAAGGGAGAAGGGCAGGGGTGGAGGGGAGAATTCTTGAGACAAAAGTCAAATCTTTTAGTGTGGAAGAAGTGTGACCAGCTTTGATCTGCTCTCAGCTCCCATCTTCCTTGAAGCAGCAGAAGGTCCTGTGAGCAGACGAGCCCCACTGGCTGGTGCTGCCTTGGCCCTGCCGGGCTCTCTCTGGCCCTGTTTGGCTCTGTCAGGCCCTGCCTGGCTCTGTCTGGCGCTCTGCGTCTCCCTCTGGCCCTGTCTGGCACTGCCATCTCGTGTTCTCTGCCAGAACTGCTCCCTGATCACACACAGCTGCCAGCAATTATATTTTGCATGTTCAGGCATAAGGGTCACGTCCCTTTTATGTTTCTTACTATTTTTCAACTCCCACCACGTATTCTCCTCCCTTCATGTAGACCACAGTCAATGTTATTTCTCGAGCTGACTTCCAAAGGGAGTTGCTCTGGACAATTCAGCAACTGGGTAATTGTGTGTACTGGTGAGACCTGAAAGCTGGGAATTCTGTCCCTATGGAGAAAGACAAAACCACAAGGAACTTACTTTTACAAACGGAATCTTATTTTTGAGACCTGTTACTAAACAACCTCTTGATTACCAGCTAAAAAGAATTAATGCTTTTCCTATCTTAATAAGGCAGGGTAATTTTAAGATACTCCTTAGAGCCAGGTAACACCACACAATAAAACGTCCCTCCGACACTGTCCATGGCATGTCAGCACTCTGCTCCCTGATGGAGACATCGGGCTGCTAAACACGAGAGAGATTTCTGCTCCACCCCCAGGACACTGATATATGGCTCAATAAAAGTTTGTTGTTCATCTGGCAATAGCAGGAAGCTGATGTTTCACTGCTGGATCAAATATTTCATTCTTTATCCCTTGATAAAGCTTTGAGCTGCATTAATTTGAATTCCAGGGTAGAAGCCACAGAGCAAAAAAAAGCTAAGGAACATTTGAGATTAGTAGAAGCTGCCTGAATGTTTAGTCAATATAATTAGAAATAACTGTCATAGTTAGGAGCAGTCTCACCACCAGAAATTAAGGGGAAAAAGTTTGTTATTACAGAACTGCCAAACGGAGTGTTTTGCCTAAATTTGAGTTAGCATGTATCTGAATGCTGAGACAATGCTGAACCTAAAATTTCTGTGTAAAAAAATACGGAGTAAGGTTTTGTAGAGAAGATATAGAAGAAACTATGTCAAGCAATATGAAGAAGTGTATGGTTACATGAATTGTTTCTTATTCTCTCCTTAAACTTAATTATTTAGAATTGTAATTCCTCAAATAGATTACTGTTTGAAAAGCAGAAATGATCAGTTTCAAAAAAAAGATTTTAAAATGCTGTTATTGAGAATGGATCATGTAATTGCTAGTGAGAATTTCTTTTTAAAAGTTTTGCTCTTTTAATATTTTTTTCCTCTTATGATTGCTTTAAAACCATATACTAAATTGTCAGTATGGAAGTTTCTCCTGCCTGTTAAGCCTGCTACAATATTTTAGCCTAGGACATTCATAGCCCAAATGTCCATCTGCTGACATTTATTTAAAAAGTAAAATCAGAGATGATCCAAATACATAAAATTGTTCAAATTTCTTGCAATATAAAGAGAATCACACGGGTACATGTTTGGCCTACACAGACTGTCCTTCTAATATGACCCTTGATTCAGTCAAAAGCCACAGTATGTGGGGGTTCTGCCCTGAAAGTAATTTTCAGCTTAGTTAAATTCTTATTCTCACGAGGCTGGTGGAGGTCTGGACATGCACTAACTCACTTCAGCCTGCCTTAAACTCACCTCATCTACATGTAGCTAACTCAAGCTTTGCTCATGTATGTAACTTTCACCTGCAAGTAACACATTACATACCTTGTCCTAGTTAGGTATCAGTATAGATTTGGTCTAAATTTTAAAATTTTTCTGAGGTTTTCTCCAGCACAGTCACAAAAATCAGCTTTCATTACACTGCTCCCACTCAGTGTATTACCTTTGCTTCAGAAGTTCTCTAACATCTAGAACCAGCTCCAGCTTGTTAGTTGGTTTTCATGAGTTTTTTGAGTTTTTAAAACAGTTGCTGGACCTAGGGCATTTTACAACCCCTTCACTTGATAACTATCAAACCTTATGGCTTAGTTCAGGAGCAGCACATTCCAAAGTCACAGGGCTGGGTAAGGTAAGGGGCAGATCAGCTCTTAGGTTACCTTTGAGATACCAGTCTCACTAGTGATGAGGAAAAACATTCCCTCCCTGGCTGTGACAGCTCCTTCTTGGGGAAATTTGCATTTGCACTGGGAAGCAGCATCCTCCCCTCCTTTCCTGGGAAAGGACAGATGAAGCTATCTTTTGAGTGGTTTGAATACGAGTGATTTTTCCAACAATGACTAATGAATGTTTGCTCAAAGCTTTTATAGATAAACATTCAAAATAACACTCAAAAATAATAATATAGTCAGAATAATCACATTAACTAGCTGCTTTGCTTGGTTTTGAGCTCCCAGAGGTGATCTTTATTGTTTTTAATTGCTTTTTTCCAAGTTCTTGGATGCAAAAATACCTTTTCCTGATCCTGTAGGTCCATCTATTACATCAGCCTTTAAAAATCACACGAATGTGAATATATTTTTGAAATTCTAACTACTGTAAATATTTGTCTAGCTGCATTTTACCATGTTATCTAGTGGGATCTCCAAAAAGCACCTCTGTCTTAATTTTAATTGCCTTCATCCCCCAAAAGCAGGTACCTGGGAACTTCCAGGTCTCCTATCTTTAGGCATCTCAGTACATCCAGAAATCTGCCCTGTTCTTCCTTTGGGAAGTGAGCAACTTGTTTTCAAGCCTCACCTGCAAGAAACAAAGGATCACTGCTGGATTACTGACTCCATAGCAAGCAGAAGTGTGACATTTGCTGGCAGATTCCTCTCCCAGAGACTTAACTCCAGCCACGTCTGCAGCTGGAATTCTGAACCCACCCTCCATCTCTGCAGAGGCAACATTTCCCCCAGGGCTTAGGGAGGGGATTTTTCTACACAGAAGAGAGTCAAATAAAGGAATGTTTTAATTAATAGCCATTCACTAGACAAACTTTTAGTGTAAATATTCTCCTTTGACTGTTTTCTCATTTTCTTCCTTACTAAAGCATTCTTGAATCACCCTGTTTTACTATATCACAGGTCTGCTCTCATGTGCATACAGATGGATTCACATGTTTCTTCTGTAGGTCATCCTGCAGGTAAAGCTCCCGTTATAGAAAATGCAGACCTCTACAATCAGGGCAAGTGTCGCAGCACATGTGCTCTGCTAGTTCACTGCATACCCCTGAGCAAGTGTTTTCAATGCCCAAGGAAAAACTGGCATCTTGCGCTCCAGCTATAAATTATGTTGATGAGCTGTTGTAATGCAGCTGACTGCTACCAGATAGAGAAACGATCAGCAGAATGGTTCTGGGAATCCTACCTGGGGGCACAAGAGTTGTTAAACTAGAGTATAAAACCATATTTAATGTTTTTAGGGGACAATATGAAGTCATCCATCGAGGAGCATCTTTGTATTGATGGGGTAAACCTCAGCCTTACCCTCAGAGTTTTGGCATCTCCTTCAGGGGGTTTTGTGAGTTTGTTTGCTGATTCTACTGGACAAACATCAACTTAATGCATTTTCACAGAATCCCTGACTGGTTGGAAGGGACTTTAAAGACCATCTTGTTCCACCCCCCTGCCATGTGCAGGGACATCTCCCACTAGACCAGGGTGCTCAGGGAACACTGCCAGGCCAGGAAATACTTCCAAGGAAGTGTTCAGGGCCAGGCTGGATGGAGCCCTAAGAGTACCTGAGTATTTTGGAGAGTACATGAGAAATTAAGATGTGATTTCAGGATGACTTGTCACCACTGACACCATAGCCTTAGTCCTACCCTTACTTTCTCTGTACCAGTACAAGTGTTTGCAAGGCTATTCAGTGACCCATATTAAACCAGGATGATCCAGGCCAAAACTAACCCACAAAGATCTCATGTAATAAGAGAGGATGGTGCTCCCTGAATGTGAGCACAAATAATTAATTTTCTAGTTCTACAGAAAACTTCATGTGAAGTATTCAGTTTCTTTCAGATAAAAATTAGTATTTATTTGGCCCCATCAGCAGACTACATAAACCAGCACCTTCTTAAACCACAAAACCAACAGGCAGAACACGCAATTCCTTTTCTGTTTTATTGCTCCTGCCAATGTGACTACCTTTATGCAGGCACATTGCTTTCCTAGATTAAAAACTGTTTTATTAATCTGGAAGCAATGTTTTGTCGTCTACCCCTCCTCCTAAGTTATCCAATTAACACACAGTTATCCTTTTAAGAAGTTTAACTTTTTTTTCAGATCTGTGTAAAGGTTACTTGGCAAGAATACATGCACAGGACGTTAAATGGAGACCAACCCACCACTAAAAGGTAATGCACATAGAACATAATACAGTACTTTGACATCATTTCAAATAAATACCCACATACAAATGTAGTAATTTTAAATGCAACAATATTTCTTATGAATCAATACTGTAACAGAAGATGGAAATATAAGCCCCCACATCTAGGAATAATAATGCTTTCTCCAGCAAACAGAAATCTTTTCCGCACTGTCAGTATTAGTTCAATTTGTAGTTTTTTTGAGAAGTGGGAGGGCTCCCCTCCAGCAAGGACCAATTTAATCATCCACATGAGCCTCACCAAGCCATTGAGAGCTTGGCATGACTTGTTGATGCGCTTCTCTGTTTCTGTTTACTGAAATCACAATTAGATACAACATGCAAAGGAGATCCCGATGTGCTACGGTTCACATCTGCACACAGCGCCGTGGCTCCTGCACCCACCACCGCCCACAGACAGCGACATTCCCGACAAATTCCCGGACCAATACCATACACGTGGTCATACACTGCTCATCTGTTCAACATGAGTCCGTTTGGTTCTCAAAGTGTAGTCGGGTTTGTTCAGGTTTGTGGTTTTGTTTTTTTTCCCCTCTATACCCCTGAATTTGCAAGGATTTGCACGATGAAATATCATTGACTAACAGAATTTTTTACAATTCCTTGAATATATAATCTCTATAGTAAGACTACCATTAAAAATGTGCGAAATGGGAGTTCACTTTACACTTATTGCTCCACACCTTTAACAAATTCCAAACCAGCCATTCCATTCCTCCTAAGTGACAGGACTTAGCCTACGCTACTCTAAGAGTCTCCTTTCAAATGATTAAAGGCACTACTGGCAATAATGAGTGACAGAAAGGCGCTGACAGATAACACCCTATCACTGACCACTTTAGAATTTTTCTTTCTAAATGTACCATAATTTGGCACAATAAAATGAAAAAGTAACAAAACAATTCCAATTTGGAATTTAACTGGTATAGTTGTATAAAATTCTGTTAATCGATAATACTTCAACTTCCTAAAACCCAGGAATTCTGGAATTTATATGTAATACTACTTATTTAATATTTTTCAAGTGCCTTATTACTGTTTTAACCAGAGCAAAGTCAAGTTTTCTTCTTGTTACATTGAACTATTCCTAAGAATAATAATACAATATGAAAAAAAACCCCAGAATTTGAATACCCTGGATTTCTTAATGAACATGGCAGTTTAAAAAATCAGTAACTTAAACATATAAAGCATAACATTTTAATAAAAAAAAGATGCCGAAGCACAGCACATAGTTTAGCAGAGCTCCTGCTTTTTGTTGAAACTCTTTTCTAATCACAATCTAGAGCCCCCCCCAAAATCTCTGCCACATGCTGATATATAATTCAGAAGTCACAAGTTTCAAACTGGAGAGAGACTATGAGCACAAACCACTGCATTTATATAAACTCTTCTACATAAGGAATTAAAGAAGCTAAAGAAAAATATCGAAAGTGCACAGGTTTAACAATCAGGTAAAAAATGAGCATCTGCAATGAAGTAAATTTCCCCCATCCGACATTTCTAGGAGAGCACGGACTAATATGGTGAGTGTTACATTTGAAGTAGGTTTCTTCAGCACTTGTAAGGTTTCTTACTGCAGCAGCACTTATAGGTAAAGCTTGTTTGTTTTATAGCTTCAGGCAGAAAGGGAAGATTTCAGGTAGTACATAGGAAAAGGTGTTTTCAAAAGTTAGGATCGGGTCAGTGGTTTCCATTCTATGTGCAATGGGCCACCACTTTGAACCAGAGTGAGGAGGGCTAAGAAATGCTGTTGCACTGTTGGAAAGGCCTTCTCCAGGGACTACTCTACAGCTGAAAAATGGAAAAATAAAATAGCATTAGGAAAAAAAAAAAAAATCAGTGTTTATTTCTCAATCAACTGAAAACTTAACCCCATGTGCTGCACAGGCAGGTTAGTTGGCTGAGGGTCTGTTAGCTGGCTGGGGGAACAGCAGCCACTCCAGCTCGCAGATGCCTTCCCACTGGGTGAACAAGGCTTTGTGGGCTCAGCCTGGAGGCAACAGCTTTGCAGAAAGAAGGATTCTTACAAGTACTGAATAAAGCTTTGCTCTTCAAGCATAAGTTAAAAGCAGTGAGTGCGCAAGAAATGTTTTCAGTGAAGCCTCAGGTTCTCCAGAAACATGCAGGTCAGTATATCATGCAGGCCTATGCAGAGAATCATTCAGAAGAGCCTGCTTGCAGAGGTAGGTGATGGCTTAAGGAATTTTCCATGCTTTACCCCAACCCATTGAGACTGATAATATGAAAGACTTACAGCAAATGAACGTCTCAAGAAATTGTTAATCAAGAAATAAAAGACTCAGTCTTAAATATTACCTAAAAATACAAACGGCAGAATCAAGTCACTTTACACCATTCCTCAGTTCTTCTTCTGACAGGGCAAACCATAATGGTGATAGACTTACACAGGCTGGCTCTTAGGGTTTTTTAAATATTTGCAGAAATAACTGAAGATGGAAATGATCACTAAGGCTATTGGACTAACAGCAAAATTGCTCATACTCAGAACTGAAAGAATGAGCCAAGCCTGATAGCAATAGTCACTGTCTGGTAACACCAAAATAGTTACAGAAAATTCCAACTAATTTGAAAAAAAAACTAACAACGCATTCAATTAGTTTCTCCAGTTTACCTTTTTGCCATCAGTATTTCGCAAAAGCACTGTCATTAGAGACACAGAAGCAGTGAAAACTGTGTTAAAGCTCCCTACTATGGTGGAAGCAGAATTGTTACTGAGTCTAATAGAGCAGAGAAAGTTAGCACTCAAAAGCCTGCTTTCACCATGTATTTTTAAATTGTACTTAATGCAGGAATGAGAAGAATAAAGGCCTTTCGGAAGATTGTGCAGCAAAGAGAAAAGCAGGATTGAAAATTATAAAAGATGTCTCTTCTAAAATATCAAACCTGCTATTTAGCAATATTAAAGCTCAAATTCAGGAGAATTCAGTATTTGCTAAAAGAAGTAATAACAGACACACAGGGCCTAGTTTCTAAAACCAGAATTGAAATTTGTTTAAACCCCAAGAAGTCATGTTTTAGAAATGTATTAGAATTGAATCACTTGGGGTTTTTTTCTTCCTCTCAAGATCAATAAATGCAATTCTGGCTCTGGGCTGCAGCATTTCCATGGTTCCCAGCTTTGTAGCAAAGTTCCATTTGTTTAAAATCTCACTGTATTAATTTAGAAGACTTCCCCCCAACATGCCTAAAAATATCTGAGAAGCCAAAATCTCCCACGGTTTCCCCTCAGCGGGAAAACCAGCCATGCTCTTAAGTAGCTTCTGTTAGCACTGGGATGTCTCCTGCGTGTGCACGGGCAGCGCATAGAGCAAGCTGTGAGCATCGACAGGGACAGGCAGGGGAGCACAACCACAGCACAGGGTTAGAATGGCTTTGGGAACCACGCTATGGAGCACTCACTGGCATAGGCTCGCATTGCTTTTAGTAACACTACAGGCATACAAAAGTATTTGACAGAGTACAAAACGAACAGGGCTTTACATTAAAATAAAGTCTGAGGCTAGGCACTTCAAACTCTGGGTTAAACAAAGAACTGTGCCTTTCAGTGCTCCACAAATTTTCCACAATTTTAGAAGCAACATTTTCAATCTTTTTTTCTTACGCAGGCACCAATTAGAAAGTACACTTTTATACTATCAAACTTATTGTAATTAAGTGGGTAAAAAGGCCCCTTAAAAGTTCAATATCAGACAAAGGTTTATTTGTCTTTAAAGATTAGTATGTGCACTAAGCTACTTCATAAATCATTATTAGCAGGATGATCTGGATCAATTTCCTATGCCTCTAATGTAGAGCCCTGTGAAACACATGGCTTGCATGTGGAATGCAGTATCTTCTGTGTACTTAAAAAAATGATCAGAGCTCTGAAATGCTACCTGCTTAGGTTAATACTGAGAGCTGAGAAAAACTGTTTGTGACCAACAATGCTAGACCATAGTCACATTAATTCTACACATATATATTGTGTGGCTACAGGTTCTTTCCTGTACAGGAAATCTCAGACAGTTTCTTTCCAAAGTGTTATGCTTGCAAGGAGCAACATAAGACCAAAAAGATCCTTTCAGGACATAACTTCTTAAAGAGGAACTGTCTACCAGGTAGAATCCCAATTCTTAACATTTTAAATTTTGTATCAGATGGAGTTAATATTGCATATTTTTAATATAAATGTGCAAGTTTCTTCTGATTATCCCTCTGAAGAAAGGGATGCAGAGTGTAAATAATGTCCCAAGTTTTTTTCTAGCTTTTATAGCCTATAAAAGCTTTAGGACTTTGGTTAGTGGTGATACAACAGCAAGTATTTAACATCCGCTACAACCGGCAAATTAAGTTTGACTCCAGTTTCCGAATGCTCTGCATTCCCAAGACATAGCTCTAATTTTAACCTTTGCTTTTCACCACTTAAGCCACAGTAACAAGGAAGGTTTTCTGTTTGTTTCTGCCTATGAAAGCATTTATTGAAGTATGCTGCAACCCTGGAGAAAGGATCACATTTGTGCTATACAAACTACAGTCAGTAACACCAGATATATACTCTATCAGGTGTACTCTTAACATTTACCATAAACAGAAAATCCCAGACACGTTAATTGTGGAAAAAGCTAATTGCTTTCCACTGTTAACTTGTTAATAGCATCCCCATACTTATGCATTAGTTACAGTTAAGACCACCATAATACGATCTGTATTACCTGGTTCAACAACATACTAGTACGAGTCAACTCACTGCGACGTTAGATAGTGGGGATTTACGCTGACAATTACAGCATAAAATAAGATGCAGAATATGGTTTTTCTAGACATGTGTCCTAGTCACAACAGATTTTATATTTCTCACTACAAAACACCTGGTTGTTCAAGACAGATCCTTCAGACCTGTCTCCACAGGACCGAATGTGACTTACACTGGGGTTACTGCCCTTGGCTTTGGAGGCAGACTTTGTGCGCACCCTTTTGGACTGCTCGTGGTCCAGTTCCAAATGTTCCAGGCGCTGGGTCAAGGCCAGTTTCTGCTGGATAGCCATCCGAAGCAAGGAGTTCAGAGTCTTCTTCTCATCCTCAGCTGCTGCAAGTTGCCGCTGCATTTCATCCAGCTGTGTGACATATTCATCACATCTGCAATGAAATACATCGATCTTTAGCAATCCTGGTTCCATTATAAACACCTTCCAATATAAGCCCTTGTGTCCAGCCCATACAGCAGTGATAGCTTTGCAGCTTCTTACACAGACACCCTTAAACAGGAACTTCAAACAAACTTGTAGAAAACCACTACTTCTCACTCGGGTTCTTAAAATCCCATACTCAGCATTCAATGTTCATGCCTTTCAAGATGGTGTATAATTAACAGCCTCCTTGGAGAACCGAAGTATGGAGCCTGATGTAACTGTACTCATGTCTGAATGTCACTGAGATGTCCTCCCATAGCAAGTAGACCCCATGCAGTCATACTACTTTTGTGTTTGCTTACAGAGATCACAGTGGTTCTAAGCTTCAGGTTGGAAAAGGTCTGAGGGCAGCAACAGGAGTGTTGTGAAATGGCCAGTGCTGAAATGGCCATTAATACTAGTTGATGAGCACCTGAACTGTGCTGTTTGTTACCTCACACAAAGTCCAAGTAACAAATCTCCAGAGGTGACTGAACAGCACTATTAAAAACAAGCATCTTTCAGAATTCTACTTTAACTCACTCGACTGTAAAAAGCAGCAGCTTTTTACAACCTACAAGCACTGACACTTTCTATGAATTGTCAAACAAAACCAGGACTTGTTAGTCTAAAACACCATGGAGACAAGTAATTGCTGCTGCAGTAATCTCCCATATTTCAAAGTAACTCACTTTCCACTTTGATTAAAACCAAAAAGGCAGACAAACTGCCAAACAAGAGCTGGCACAGTGTACTGTGAGGCGCTCTCTGCACCACTATTATTTCACAGGAATGCATCCTATGGTTCACTCTCCTTAGCAGCACTGTTCAAGCAGAGCACCAGGAACGTGGGAAGGTGGTGTGGACTTACACTTCAACCAATCCCTGGAAGAAGACTGTTACAACCCAGGTCCCGGGCCTGTCTACAAGAGGCACTTTCACCACGGTTGAATCTCCACATATGCAGCATTACATTTTAATTCTCAGACACAGAGTCTAGAGCAGGCACTTCAGTGCTATAAATGTGAATGTGTGCACAGCATCATTTATGGGGTTTTGTAGCATGCCTATAGGATAGTGAAATGCCTTTGTCCTGCCTGGACATCTCCTTGCTTTCACACGGGTGCTGGCAGCCCAGGCCTTTTTTTGTCTCTAGATGCCATTCATCACCTCTAGATCTAGCGCCAGGAATAGGAGGAAAATGCTGTTACTCCCATCTGGGAATCCCATTCTGGAAATGCTCAAAGTCACATCTGTATCGGCTCTTCTGAGCATTAATGAGAAACAGCTGAGGGAGATGGGTTTGTTTAGTCATGACAGGAGGAGGCTCGGAGGGGACCACATTGCTCTCTACAACTGCCCGAAAGGCGGTAGCGAGGTGGGGCCAGCTTCTTCTGCCATGCCTGCAGTGAGAGGATCACAGGAAACGGCCTTGAGCTGAGACAGGGGAGATTCAGAGTAGATATTAAAAAAAATGTCTTCATTGTTCAGGTGGCCAGGCAGTGGAATAGGTTGCTCAGGAAGGTGGTGGAGTCACCCTCTCTGGAGGTGTTAAAAAAGCATCTGGATCTGGTGCTAGGTGATGTGGGTTAGGGGTTAAGTGGCAGTGCTGGGTTGACAGTTGGACTTGATGATCTTAAAGATCTCTTCCAAATTTGATGATTCAGGGATTCTATGTGTCAGCAGGGTTTTATGTCTGTTAACAACCACAAAGCACAACTAAGAACCAGAAGCAAGTTCCAAAGACAAAGCAACCAGATCAGCTGACACAGGTCAATGAAATGACAGATGCCAACTGCAGGACAGACAACCTAAGAATACCAAGATGTCTGCAACATCTTTACCTTTTTCTAGATCATCAAGGTAAAGCAGAGTCCCATCTGGAGTGTATAATAAATGCTCATTTTGCATTGTTAAATGTCACTCCTTCTCAGAGCTAATGGCTTCAAGAACCAGGGATAACAGGTAATCTCCTAGCCAACTTGAATAAATACTGTGACAACAGCTTTATGTTTTGTAGCAGCACACTATATCCATGCTGTTCCTCATCAGTAGGAGCATATCACAGACACCCACACTGCAAGCAACGATCTTGGGAAAAAGCACCCACTGCTCCACTCTCTCCAGAGTGGATGGGAAGGATGTTCAACGCTTCCCCACACAAGCAGGGAATTAAATTTTGCGGAGTTCATTATTACCTTGTAGCAAACATAGCTCTCAGGGAAGAGAAGGTGGCAGCATCTTCTTTCAAAGCCTTCAGCTCATTTCGCAGCTTCATCATGGTCTCCGTAACCATTGCTTTCTCATTCTCATACTTGCTTTTTAAGTTGGCAAGGGCTACTTCTGCAGTCTGTTGGTTACCAGGGAGAACAGAAACACAACATTTAATGAAACTCTTGATCAAATGGCTGGCTAAAAGATTTTTAATCACTATTCACATAACGAAACATTTACTTTGTACTGGAATGTTAAATTTGTGGCCAACTTATCTTGTATAGATAAAATAAAATTTCATTTCTGAACACTGGGAACAGACACAGTCGTCTCCTACTCCCGTTAACCATGCAGCAGCATCAAGGAAGTTACAGAATATAGATGTAGTGAAACCTATCTACTAGTAACACAAAGGAAAGTTTCTTGATACTTAAATGCATTTGTCAATCACTAGCACAGTTCTCTAATCCTTATCGCATTTTGCCTATCTTACATTTGGGACACCTTCATTAAAATGTGCAAAAGAAAACTTAATGTGTCTATTTCATTCTTAAACAACACTATACCTTTTTTTAAAGACAATTTCAATTTTACCGTAGAGAAGAAGACGAAGCATGTCATGTGGTGCTTTAATGGCAGTTATTTTCACCTACTGTGCTGCTAACATTGTTGTATGTCCAATCCCAAAAGACTAATTTTACCTTTTTAATTTGACCACATTCTTATATCACATTCTCATCTTGGAAGGCTCTCTTTTATTTTGCAGTTTGAGAAAGAATAGTAATTAAATTTCAGAACTCTTTTAAGGGTAACTACTAGAATTCTTTCAAGTAGAAAATAAGATTACCTCTTCATTTTAGGTGTCCTACATTAAGTATAACCCGATCTAATTCAGACAGACAGTAGATCAAAGCTACCTTAACATTAATAAAGTCTCAGGAGTATGTGAGAAGCCCCAGTGCTTGGCTTTAAGTGGGACAGCTGGGTGCCTCTAATGGAACAGCCAGCTTCAGCCTCAGACTAGCCAAATACCAGCAACGAAAGCCCCACAGAGCTGAGAGAATGGCAGAATGATCTCAAAGATAAATTCTCTTGTGCTTATGACCTAATTCTCTGATGTTGTAACCTTCAAACCTCTAAGACCTGGTTACCTGTTTGTTGGCTTTCAGCACAGTTCTCAGAGTTGCTATCTGTTCCCTCTTGGTGCTCAGCAAGGACTTCAGCTTCAAGATTTCTTCCATGAGAGCTTCCTTGTCTTTGTCCACCACTGGCCCAAGTTCTTGAGTGGCAACACGCTGCCTGGACAGCTCGGTTGTTCTGTCCACAGCAGCCTGCAGGTGTTTGATCTGATCCCGAATTATAGCAATCAAGTTGTAAATATTCATCGGTTCCTTCCGAGGATCTGACACAGGGGATGGCAGAGATGACACCGGGGATGGGCTGCTGTCACCACTTCCATTCTCTGCCTTTCCCAGCTCAATAGTTAACAGCCCTTTAGAAAGAAGAATGGGAGACCTTCTTCCCTTGGCCTCTGGACTACTGCGTCCACCTTTACCTTCCTTGTAGTAGTCCAGCATCACTCTGTTTGGAGTTTCATTGTTGCACATGCAGACATGGTGGTATAAATTGGCCAGCTCTTCACTGAAGGTGACTAGTTCATCTTGGGCCACACTGAGGCTGCCCTGTGTTTCTCCAGCAACATCACTGACTTTCTTCAGCTCCTTCTCCAGCCTGGCCATCTGTTCTCTATCGTGCCTACTGGACTTTTCCAGTGAGGTGATCTTTTCAGTGAGAGTTTGGCTCTCAGTCTCATATCTGTTCTTCTCTTCCTCATACTTAGACTCACATTCTGTGTATTTTGCCTTCAAATTTTTGAGCTCTTCTTTCAGGTCAGTAATTTCTGCCACAGCCACTTTGTACTTGCATTCCAGGATCTCTGGCCCATTGATGTCAACTTCATAATAGTCTCCATCTTCATGGCTATCTCGGTCCTTCTCGTTGTCAAGGGCAGACTGACGCTCCTTACTGGCCTGGAGCTTCTTCATGGCGTTCAGATTTTCAGTGAGCCTGCCAATTTTCTCATGCTGCTCTGAGAGGGCCCCCCGCGTATTTTCCAGCTGCTTCTGAGATTCCTGCAGTGTTGTTAACAAGCTAACCTTTTCTCTTTCCATCTGAAATGCAGGAACGCAGACATCTATGTTAAGGGAACTGTATCACTTAAATGGTTTTGTTCTAAGAGACAGTAACTTAGCCAATGGTCCATATGGTTACAGAAATACAATCACTCGCACGTTATGGGAAAGGCTATACCATGTATTCTAAAATTATCTCAAGTACAGTGTTCACTGCCAATTCTTTCTTATCTTCTCTTCAAAATGCACATTTTTACACATTTATTCCCTAGCTGATGGTCTCATTGTGTAAAACTTCCTTTCAGCTACTGACAAGCTAAAGTTTATTGCTATCTTCTAAATTATCGAGTAAATTCTAGAAAACACACAGCTAGTCTATGGTGAAAGCTTGGAACTTCATGAAAGACTCAGACCAAAACTTGTTCAAGCTTTTCCTCTTAAATTTACCATTTTTAAAAATTCTGTCAGTTTTTTGCACAAGGGCTTTTTCTTATAGAAGATCATTTAAAACATGCTTGACAAAATATTAGTAGGCAACAGAAATGTGCACCTTGTTCTAAACTCTCCAACCTCCTAATTGCACAAATATAGCAGAGAAATGCTTGATGCTGATTAAGACTTCATGCTCCTCGAACTAATTACAGAAAATACAAGTACAAAACTCCTTTTGATGAAGGTGATTGGAGGAATTTCCAATTTTGAAGCAAACCGCTATTGTTCTCTCTAGTGACATAATGAAGTAGACACAGCAAATACT
The DNA here is from genome assembly GCA_013397755.1 of Cnemophilus loriae. Classification (NCBI taxonomy): domain Eukaryota; kingdom Metazoa; phylum Chordata; class Aves; order Passeriformes; family Corvidae; genus Cnemophilus; species Cnemophilus loriae. Next base: position 599,770 of record VZTF01008325.1, read on the forward strand.
GCACAGGAGATGCATTAGAACTTTTCACCAAGGAAAGGACATGACTGCCAATTCCATTGCATTAAAAAAAAGAAAGGAAAAGAAAAAAGCTGTGGTTTTCCACTGACAAACATTTAACATCCTCAAATTCTAAATCAAGTGAAGCCTTTAAAAATACAGTATAAACAGTACCACGTGAAATACCGAAAAGACTGAAATTACATCCCAAATTAACTTTAGGAGCTATTTGGAAGTGCACAGCTCTTTAGGAAACTCATTTACCTGCACAAGCTGCTGTTTCAGCTTCTGGATTTCAGAAATGTTTAATTCACTCAGAAGATCTGAAACCAGACTTGGGGCTGGAGGGAAGCTTTCATTTTTCTTGGGCGTTGAAGTACTGTTCTTGCCATTGCTGAGTTTGCTGAGGCAGTTTTGTTCAAATCCATTCATGATTTCATCATTATTGGGCTCTGTGGCTTCATCGCTGAACTTCAGCCCATCCAAAGAGATGTTTAAGTGGCTGTTGTACATGGAATCATTGATGTTCATGTAGTGAGACAGCTCCTTCCGAAGGTTGTTCTTCTGCTCTCGCTCTGTCTTCAGTGTCTCCAAGGCCTCCTCAAGCTGGCGCTCAGAGATCTCCTTCAGCCGGATGGCATCTTCCAGCTGGCTATTGAGAAACTCGGTTTCCTCTTCCAGTCTTTTGATTTCATGTTTCAAGCCTTCAAACTCCACCTGGAGATATACAAATGGGGGGAAAAACCTCTAATGAAAATGTCTGCCTGCAAGGCACCAAGTCATTTTGCTTTTGAATGTTTGATTTCACTTAAATGTTGTAGTAATAAAACAGTTTTTCATTTCTGGAGTCCAGTTTTAGCACTATGACTGTAAACATGGCTTATGTAATTTACCTTCACAGAGACCACAGAATAAATTCATTAAGCAAACTGTCAAACGAGCTCATCTATTCCAGCTCAATCAGGACAGGCGAGAGACACAGTGTGTCTGATACAGAAGCATCCCAAAACAGGCTTTCCTAGCACTGCATGCAAACATTTGTTTGATTAACAAATTCCCTGGCCAGCCTTCCCGCAAAGTTAAGCTTCACATTTCCCAAACCTGGCGTGACAAAGGTACACTTTGACACTCTGCTTCACTGCCATTTGAATATACCACCGGGTTAAAACTGTGATCAAGACCTGCTTTTATACATTCAAAATAAAATGCTTTAGCATTTCTCTCATCATCATTTCAGCACATCTTGAAAGGGCTACAATTCAGACTCTACACTTGGGACTCACATTGATGAGTTTGATGGCATGCTACCTATTACCTCTAATACTGCACTTTTTTAAACCTCTCTTGCACTGAAATTACGTACACGAACGACTAATGTAAAATTTTTAATCACTTGGGGGGAGCAGGGAGGAAGCAAGCAAAGAATATTTTTCCTTACCCTGAAAGAAAGGAACTCATACCACATGATAGGTCACATTATTTACTTTTTTGCCAATTGCTAAATGAATTTTAGATGCCAACTTAGAGCAACCTGGGGGTGCTGAACCACACCCAACTTACGAACCAGGGATCAAGCATGTAAATTCGGTGTTGCCTGGGAAAACCTGACAGCTGCTTCTAGCTACATCAGTAACTAGAATAATTATAAGCTAGAATAATTAAAAGTTCATCAAGTAGGATTAGAACAGGGTAGAAAATTAAATAATCCACTGCCATGAAAAGAACAAGCTCTTGGTTCTGTATACTTCCACTGAGATAAAATATTTCAGATTGTAGTCCGCTTTCAAAGTTTCCAGAATAAAAATACAGCAGTCAATAACTACTAGCAAGTATCGAGATAGCATCTGAGGTTAAATTTGGCTCAGCCCAGAATGGCAACATTCTCCAGTGTTGTTATTCTAGAATGTGAACATGGAGTTGGGAACTTTCACCTGCTGCTCTGAATATGATGAATGAGAAAAAAAGGTAAAACCCAATATATAGGTTTGATTTTACCAGCTCCCTCTCTCTTCCAGCCTGCATCTAGAGCACAACAGCCCCTTTTGTCCCTTACTACAGGATGTCAGGGCACCTAAAACTGCGTAATTAGACCAAATATATGCAGACGAGAACAGGTCCAACCTGGAACCCCATTTTGTGCAGTGAGGCCCAAAGTAATAAACACTGACACGGAGTTTCACTTGGAGATAAATAAAATACAGTCGATATCCCACAAACCTAGCTTGGCAGGGCAGCTTGTGTTCAGAACACAGAAGGAGTTCTGCAGCAAATCCTAAAGAGATTTTACTATGTGCTGACGACAATAGATGGTATTAACACTGAGTTTTCTGAAGAACTGTTCTATTAGGAATACTGTCATGGAATTGTAGAATCAGAGAATAGTTTGGGCAGGGAGGGACCTTAAAGTCCATCTCATTCCTCCCCCTGCCATGGGTAGGCACACCTTTCACTAGACCAGGTTGCTCCAAGCCCTGTCCAGCCTGGCCTTGAACATTCTCAGGGATGGGGCAGCTGCAGCTGCTCTGGGCAACCTGTGCCAGGGCCTCCCCACCCTCACAGCCAAAAATTTCTACTCAATATCCCATCCATCCCTGCCCTCTGGCAGTGGGAAGCCATTCCCCCTTGTCCAAGGTCCCCTTCCAGCTTTCTTGGAGCCCCTTCAGGCACTGGAAGGTCTCCCTGGAGCCTTCTCTTTTTCAGGCTGAACACCCCCAGCTCTCCCTGTTTCCAGAGCAGAGGGGCTCCAGGCCTCGCAGCGTCTTTGTTGTCTACATCCTTCACTTTCCCAATTGAACCCTGAGCTTTATTTATCCAATGGGACTGACAGCTACCTGAAGAATAAAAATAGCAAGTTCCACACTGATAGATTAAGATAAGTGAACCATGCCAAAAACCACATCTAATCTAATTAGCTCTACAAATAATAACTCAGAGAAGTTCTTAAGAAGTTCCAAGAATGCAGTTTTCTAAAACTCTGGAAATAGCTGGAACTGCACAATTAAATGTGACCTTTCAGACAAGCAGTCACACAGATGTGACACTGTAGAGCAACTATAACAGCATTCCAAGTTTATTTAAAGTAGCTAGAAGACAAGAGGAGCACAGAAATGGAGAGAGAAGGTAAGGATTAAGTAGCAATTAAAACATATGTTTCAGAAACACCCCCATTTCCAGATACTGTAGAAGGGGAAGGATGGAAGACAGATGAATGGAGGGCATTGCAAAGAGACACTGAAAAACTACTGTAGCAAAAGGACTAAACCAAGTAACAAAGCAGAGTGATAGAGACCTTTCTTTGATCAGAGAAAGAGAAGGCAATGGAAGGACTTGAAAGTCAAAGCAGAAGCAATAAAGTACTATGACTGTGTATAAATAGAGTCAGAAAGGACAACTCTTGGTGCTTAAATATAGAGCTTATAGTCTCAAAAGCAGTACAAAGGTAGAAAATAAGTAGTTGGATGTTCAAATGAGACAGAACCATACTGTAACACAGGAATTAACTGGTGCTACCAAAGCAATGCTCACTGGTTGAAAAACTTGCCTGATTTTGCTTCAGAACAGACACTTGTTTCTGGAGACAGATGTTTTCCTCTTCAAGCTCAGTATAGTCTTGCAGCAAACGTGCTTCTCGGAATTTATATTCCTTAATATCATCTCGCAAGCGGGCCCTTTGGATCTCCACATTCTGGTTGACCTAGAAAAACAAACAAACCCCCAAATGATGGTGATTGGGTCAACTACAATTAAATTCCAACATTTTATATCTTTTATATATTTTCTGATGGGCACTAATTAATTAAACCCTATTGAAACAGAAACTCTTCCCTTCACCCCCTGAAATTACAGAAAACCAAGTAATTTACACAATAATTAGATTTTGCATTCTTGCTTTTCATACAAATTCTCACTATTGACCCAGAAAAAACTCAAGAAACAAGCAGGGAAAGCAGCATTCACACCTGTGTTGTTTCACTGGCTGTAGTAACCAGCGAAAGTTTTCCAGACCAGAAGTCAGTGCCCAAATCTGTTTCCACTTTAACAAGAAGGGCCTTTTCACAAGAAAGAGACAGATTCAGATGACTCCAGATGTTCTTATTTGGACATGTATTTGCTGCTGCTTTTCAACAGCCATTTTCTTTATGCCCAGAGCAATAAGTTGAAAATATGATACAATGAATCAGTTTGAAGAGAGACACGGAGTTAAAACTCATGAAATCTAAGATCCCAGGTAGAAAAAAATAGAAACTGGTTGATATAAAATATTACCCTCCCTTAGCCCCAAGACTTATGCAGGACTTAATGAAAGACTTCAAAGAAGAAGTTACCATTGTTTTGGAATAGATAAGAAGTAAAAACCAATATATTGGTGTAGTGTGAGCTTGGGATCTTTCATGAATATACACAGACACTTGAATAAATTGAGCTGGAACATATACAGCTATAGGAATGGCTCACTGTACTTAGCTTTTATTTTTTCCAATATTATTTTCCTTCAAGCCCTATCTTCAAACACTTAATTCATACAAAGTGAAAAGTATGTTCTAAAATATTAACAGAATTAGCTTCAGATATAGGCAAACAGGGAACACAGTTGCCTGGAAGAATAGTATTTTTGTAGCCATGCCCATGATGAGATAGGGTGGTTTTCCACAGTTCTAAATCAAAACCACTGCTAGCTGCTGACAGAGGCAGCCTGTCACTTCAGCTGGCGTATGGGACCTGCTGCCTCACCTCACCTGTCCTGCAGCCCAGCCAAGCAAGCTTCAGCCTCCGGCCTACAAACTCAGATTCCCTCCGAGCTCTCCACTCCCGGCCAGACACAGGCATGTCAGTGATGACTAAATACAGTCTCAGCCCTTGAGAGCGTGCAGCAGGGTCCACTGAGTAACCACACAAGTACCAACAGGCACACACAGCACACTGAGATAAGGGAAACGTTTGCAGCTGGAGCACGTGCCAAGACTTGAATCTGGCATGTTCTGAACACAAATACTGAAACACCTGCAACTGTTAAGACTAATAAATTTAGATTACAAGTCCCTCACACATCAGGTAAAGATTAGACTATATAAAATTGGCTGCTTGTTTTTAGCCGCAAAGAGAGCACAACTTCACAGCACACCAAGAAATCAAAATTGCTGCAATCAGACACTACAGTACACCAATGCAAATTATAAGTTACTATATCCCATATTCTATACCTGAGTAAGTGCTGTCTCTATCTTTGCACAAACCCAGGGCCACAGGGAAAGCTGAGGGCTGATGTGAATTCACATTTTTATGTCTCTTTAAAAACTGCAGAGGAGACCTCTTGCCTTTGGCAGAAAGAGCCTCCAGCCAGATAATCTAAAGTATTTAACAGGATTGCAAAAGCCTCGATCAAACAAATCATCATACTATTTTCCCCATTCCCAAGCAAGTGAAATGCAATGGAAGACCTCCCACAAAGCTACTGGAGAGCTTCTTTCCCCACCACTCAGGCTGCTTTGCTCTTCTTCCTCCCTGGATGATCTAATCTTTGCAGAGGTCGAGGCCTGGAAAAACCTTTGGAGACTGTCTGGTCTGAAGAAAGAATGGTTTCTGTCCAACCCTGCCTGTTCCATTCAAAGCAACAGCAAGAGCTCATTATTTAGTGTGAAAGTATTGTCCTGTTTGTCTAGCACAAGAAAAATCATTCTATTTCCATGTGTGCAGGAAAGCCAGATTTAAAAATAGCTCCCTTGTCTCCTGACCAGAGACAGGAGATCTGACCTAGATTTATCGGCTGTTAGCAAGCTGTGCATTTAGCTTACTCTTAGAATTTTTTTGTCAAATAAATGTGCATGCTTGCAAGCTGCAAGATCCAATTGGATTCCATGTGATCTCATATAACTGACCGAATCGTGGGACTTTCTCGCAGGCAAGAGAAGCTAAAGCTACTACATCCTTCTGAGATCAGATTTTTCTATTGCCAATACAGAAAGTGGTATTCATGTACTTTAAGACAGACGTACATTGCACACGTTCTCTCTCACAGGTTTCACAGTTCCTCCAGCCTCTAGAAAAGGTGAGCTGACCTACTGAGGAGTCTGAACCTTCCTTTGACTCTTATTGCTTCAGCGACTCAGTGGCATCTTTCCTCCTCCTCTGCCCTAACCACACAGGAGAAGAGGGGCTGAAATACATGGGAATGTCTGACCAGGTGCTCAGCCAGACACCTCCACCCAAAGCAAATCATATAGTGATAATGATGTACTAAAGTGCTAGGTGGAGAATTCATGGCCATAAAATCCCACTGAGAACCCTTCAGCTTCTCAACCCAAAGTACATCGCCACTATGCAAAGCCTCCCATCCATCCTGCCCAGGAAAAGACCATGATCTGAAAGTGATTTTGCCTGATCAAAAGGCCACAGACTGCCCTGTTCCTGCTGCTAGAGGGACTGTCTTCATCCTTTTCACACTCTGAGCTCTGCCTCAGAAGGGTTCTGCAAGAGGCCCCTCTGGGCAGCACTGGTACTAGAAAGAGCAGGGATTCCTTCAGGACCAGTCTGAATCTGCCCTTGCCTGCACGTGGAAAACACAACTACTGTGGGGCAACACACACAGAAGCCTGCTCCGTAGCACCTGCTTTTTCTATTACACCCCAGCATATAAACAAAGGTGTGTGTACTTTGACACTGAGAATTAAAATAATAGAGAGAAAAATCTCAGGTAGCTGATTCCCTCCTTCTTCCTGGGCACTGCACAGTAGCCTCCAGGTCACCAGCCAAAGGGTGATCTGTCAAGCCAAGCTGTGTCATTGACATGGGTTCTGGTACTCTGAACTCCACCAGTTCATGAAGCCACGGGTCAGTTTGAGCTCCCCGCCGTAGTAAACACGCTTACACCTGATTTTACATGTTGTTATCATCATCAAGAGCCAAAGCTTAGTTTGCCCAAATTTATTACTAATTCTAGGGCTAGATTTAATTCTTCACGCAATAAGTATTTCTAGGTATGATCATTCCCTCTTGCGTTATTCTTGGGAAAGAGTCACAAAAAAAGGATGCAGACGCTTTGGAAGAAACACAGTGCAGTCAGACAGGACAGCAACTCCTATATATCCTGTTGCTGTGGGTAGAAGAAAACCACAGAATCATTTAAGTTGGAGAAGACCCTAAAGATCATCACCAACCATTAACCTAAAACTGTCAAGTCCATCAAAACAATCAATAAAACATCATCTCTTAGACATTTGAATAAATATAAGCATGAAAATTGGGAAGACTAATTCTCAGACATGTAACTTCCTGCACAGAATTGCTTGCTTAGAGCAGTTAAACTGCAGTTGCTTTTCAAATCTCAAATCTAAATGCTTGGCAGCTTTCCATGTCCTTCCTTTCCACAATGAAAACATTTAACCCTTCTGATGCCTGCCAATGAGCTTTTAGGTCGCTGTAATTTTTCACCTCCAGAAGTGCTGGTGGCACCAAGCCTCGTTCTATGAAGGGTCACTGCCACCCAAAGTGTCCCCAGGTAGCCATCTGCAGGGATGAGCAATGCTCAGCAGCAGCCTGGCTCACCCTGCACCCACTGAGAGCTGCCTGCCTGCAGCCTCAGCTGACACATTTGGAAGGGCTCTGTGTGCTGGGTTTGTATTTTCAGGTACTAAAGAAAGAAGCTCGAGGTTGTTTCATCAAGAATCCCTTAAGCTGAAAGAAGAAGGAAGAAAATTGTTCAGCAACTGAGGCAACAAAAATGCAGGTCCAAACTAGTTATTAATGAGGCTGAAATCAGTTGTCTTTTCAACCTCTACAGCAACGGAGGGTCAGAATAACCTGAACAAGAATAGCCAAGGACACCTTTCTGGCTCCCTGACCTATGCTACCCAGGGCAGCAGCAGCTTGGATTTCATTACACGCAATAAGTAGTTCAGTGTTTCCCTCCAGCCTTGGCTGCATCAGGAAAAGCTCGGAGCAGTGCCATCTGACATGCAGGTAGCTCTGGTCCAGGGAAATGCCAGTTACTCTGGGCTTTTCCCATCTGCTCAACTTTGGAGCAGCAGACACCTTCCTGTAAGCAATCAAACACTAACAAGTAGCAGGGCTTAATGCGTAGCTCCACTGACAAATGAAATAAAGGGAGAGAATACTAAGCAACATCAAATAAAAAAAATCTGGACCCTCTCCATCTGCAGATTCAGTGGGCATTTATGGAAAGCTATGGAGGGAGACTTGATATGTTACCACCCCAAACTTATTTCACCTAAAAATCAAAAAAAGGTTAAAGAGGAATATCAGTGAAGTACATCAAAACCAACTTGAAAACCAAACCATAAGGTAAAAAAAAGGAATGGATTATGATAGAGTAACAAGGACAGCAACAGCAGAGCACTGTTATTTGGGATACTACAGGCACATCCCCCAACTGGCTCTTTGCACTTCTGCCCAAGAGATGTTTTGTCACAAGTTATGTTCTTAAAACCTTCCATATGTTACCTGAAAATAAATCTCTGGCACAGCTCTGAGCCAGTCCATCCACACAGCACTACAGAACGAAGCAAAGGATAGTTCTGGCTCAGCACATTACAGCACCACTTTGAGGCACATTGTGGTACATACCCTTTCCTATTTTCAAAAAATGCCAATCTGACCCAAGCAAACCCTGCTTGGATGGATTTCCAAGGGTCATCTGCTTGAATGGCAGCAGTGCCACACACAGGCAAGACAAAGCAACCTCCCGCTTCTGCATCCTAAAATCCCACTGACAGCAGAGGTGAAATTTTCGCTCAGTGAAGGAAGAACCACACACAAAACACACATGACACAAACCTCTTTAATTTGCACTTCACACAGTAACTTCAAGCTGATTCGTGTGTCTGCAGCTCCTCTCAGTAGTACAGACTGATTTTACGTCTGTTCAAAGTTTGCAAGAGGCTTTCTCCCTCTACTGCTCACACTCTCAGAAACCATGAGCAGACCAAAGGTCACCATGAAGGTCACCAAGAGCTGTGGCTGAAGAGACAGAGTAATCCAGACTCATCCTGCCATCACTGTGGAATCCACACGTGCCCCAGCAACTTCATTATAGCACAGCAATGAAAAGCTCCCCAGCAAGTGTGCTGCCAGGCCAATTCCCACACAATGAGAACTGGGAATCTTCACTGGTAATTAAAACTTCAAGGATGATATTTAGAGTGTTGTAATGTCAAAAGAACAAGAGTTTATTTTAGTATTTCTTTAAAATCTGAAAACACAGTGTTCAAATGGTGACTTTCAATGTCCCCATTTTCAGTATTAGTTCATGTTGGACACCGAGTTTCTAGGCAGCAGCCACCACAGCAAGGGAAACACTGCTGTTAACATCTTCCCGTGGAATATATCACTGTACAACTACAATAGAGAAATCAGGAACAAATGCCTCCATAAGTACATGCAAAGACATCAACTCAATTTCCACGACAATTTCCCTTCTTCAGAATGGATTTTTATTATGCTTCTAGTGGCTATAAACTACATACAGTACTGCCCTTTCATAAAAATACTCAGCTCTCTCTAAAAAAATACTAAACAATTAAAAAACCCAAACACTACCAAAAAGGAAGCTGTCGGTATAAAATCCAACTTCAGTGTAAATAAAAAGGGGGTAAGAAAGCAGCAGCTGCCATCTGCAGCCATCTGCAATGTGCTGAGCCAGCACGCAGCAGCCACCACTATGGCTGTTATCAACCGCCTTTGAAGTTCCAGCATTGCACAAAAGGCAAGTTTTTGTAAAAAAAAAAACCAAACCAAACCCCAGCTATTCACACTGTGACCCTTTTAATTCTTTCAAGACACCAGAGGACAAGAAACCCAGCCCTGCACACTAACTGTGATGGGCTCAGCTCCTTCAAGAACCAGGCTCATTGCTGCTCGGCTTTTAGAAACAGAGCTTTGCCAACCTGCAAACAGCCATTTTTACATTTGGAGCATGTCCAGCAGCTGACTTCCAGTCATGCTGCTCAGTCCAGATGTAACTTGTGTATTTTCACATCAGTTTTAGTATTATTATTTTTATTATACACTTATGTACACACAGTTCAGAAGACCAGCAAGGAATCAAGAAGTATTTTCTGCACTGCTTTGGAGTATTGTTTGAGCATTACACCTGGGCCCAGAAGGCACCAAAAAACCCACAGCTAATCAGTTCTGCAAGAGCCTTTAAGCTCAGACACTTTTCAATTAGAAGATAAGGGTTGCCACTGAATCCTTTAACAAGAATAAATGGCGGAGGTGGAAGAACAAAGCACAAGACAACACCCACTCCGAAATCTTGCAAACCCACAGGTCATCCAAAGGCTTCATAAAGAAAAATGCATTTCCAAGCAAAGGTGACTGGAATGTGGCAGTATCTGGAAAGAAAAATCACCTCCAGTTGCAGCGACACTAGAAGCAGACTGGAACTGTGCCGCTCAGTGCACTTTGAGAAGTGACCAGAATCCCTCACAGACACCATGCTACCTCTGGGATGGTCAGCTTTTACATTAAGCTGGTCTTAAAGGTTGGGAAATACAGACAAAAGTTGTGTCTGTGTTTTTAGGAACTGCTTCCCCGTCTAAGGACAAGGCTTGACTCCAACTCCGTTCAACAAAGTTAAAGGAGAAGTTGACCGGCCTGTTTGATCACTTGTGGTGGTTTGCACCACAAATCTTCTCTGCCATACCCCAACAAGAGGCACCAGTGAATCCCCACCTCTCCAGAGAAGTAACGCACATTTCCTCATTGATTTTACCACCAAATATTATCCACGTATTTGTTCCTATGTCCTAAAGAAATTACATGAGACACTTGCAGCTGAAGTCACATGGAGTAAGCTGAGATTCAGATGTGGGCTCTTGGATTGCCTTACCTCCTGGCAGGGGAGGCCAGTTGTTTAGCTTAGGACTAGACAAGACTAGTCCCCAGTGCTTCAAAGGAAGGTGCAAGAAAGCTCAGGAGTAATAACTGCTGACTGTTTTATCCATCCATCTGTGGCTTACAGTCTCTGTAGCTTTACCAGTCTGAATTTAAAGCAATGGTTTGAGTTCTCAAAACAATCATTTCTGTGCCACAAAGACTTCTGCTGAGCTACAGATTTTGTAAGTAATTAAACTCTTTAAGTAACTTCTCAGCAATTATTTCCCCTTAAAAATGTGTGGTTTCAATAATAGAACAATAAAAGGTTAAAGCTACTTTGAGGTATTATGTTAAGCAACCTACATAAATGTAAAAGCCATCACTTCATAAGAGAAAACACAAGACTATAAACATTACTGTCCCTCTCTTTGTGCATTTCAGTGTTTTGCTATAATCCCACACCTTCAGAAATTAGGGAGGGAAAAGGGATAAAAAGGGAAATTATGGCACAAATATTTTGCAACAAGAAAATCTGCAATGGGAATGAAGCAGAAAAAGTACATCCAAGGGTCTCTGTGCTTGGCCTGAACAGGTTCCTCTGCTTTTTAAGGCAGCAATTCTGGAACTGAGGGAACTGATGTGCACTACCCACATGACCGGCATGGCCAAACATGCAGCCACGTGTCTGTCAAATCACCGTTCAGCTCAAGAATCTCCCCTTTTTTCGTCACATAGCACCAGAAAATGTAACAAATCCAAGCTGCAGTGCACCCTGTGCATCTTCACTCACCTCCTTCAGTTCCTGTGCAACAGAATTAAGGCGTTCATTTTCAGACTGTGTGTTGGCAAGGACATTTCTTATCTGCTTCAATTCTGTCTGCAACTCCATAACCTTCTTCATGTAGTATTCTTCTTTGGTAGCTGATTCTTGAATCAAGGTCTCCTCTCTGCTCTCTCCATCTGCTGCTACCTTCTTGTGGTTGGTATGGGCCTGTCCAAAAGCCTAGGACAGTCAGAAAACACATCTTTTATCAGTAAACCTATAACTCTGCATAAGTAACTTCAGTTTTAAATAGTTGAAAACATTCACCCTCACATATTTCTTTGTGGCAAAGGAACGTAACCTTTTCCTACACCCTCCAATTCTGGGCTCAGATTTACAAATACTAATAAGTGGCCAACACTATGCTCTTGAAAGTAAACCGAAGCACCCAAACAGTGCTTCTTGTGATGCAGAACGCTTAAGTAGAACTTCATATAAACCCTTGTGGGAGGGAACAACAATGCAGCGACTCGAGTCTGCTGTTAAAACATGACCGGCTTTCAACCAGAGGACTGCAAGATGACCAGACACTACTGCACACGCATATTCTCTGTAGTGGGGTCAGATTCACTTCTGCAAAACCAGAATCACTGAGAAAACATTTGGTATTAGCAGCCTGTTCCCTTTCCCAGGCTAGGAGCTCCCAGCAGCTGCCCCTGGCTGGAGATTACAGCTCTCCTCCCTCGGCTCGGCAACATCGGCAAGGCTGCTCTGGATCCAGGCTAAGCCAGCGGGGTCACGCTGGCTGAAGTAGGTCAGCGGACAATCCTCCAGCCAGCTCGAGACATCAATCCCCAGCAGCGTGCCAGCAAAGGCACTCAGAGACAGGTCAGAAATCCAACCCACTCAGCACAGCCTGCCTTTGGCTAGTCCTGACATTGGCATTTTTTTGCCTGCTCACATTTCTTTTTGAGGGTTTTCATTTTGCTTGAAACCCTTCCAGGTGATGGTCCCTGTGGTAGTGTTCTCCACACGTGCCCCCAGCCCACACAGGCACCCCAGCTGCTGCGGTACGGAACAGCCTGCGGCTGTCACTGGCACACGCTGGAGAGCAGAGCCGGCCACTTCCCGTAGTTATATTTGCAACACACCGCCTGGCAGATCAGCCATATTCAACAAGATTAAAAATGCGATCTTCTAAGTGTTGCACACGCTTGCATCACAACCCACCCCAAGGCGTATTTGGAGCTTTCAGGTGCCACGGTATCTTTCTGGGATGCTAAAACATGACAGATTTTCCTAGTCAACATTAATATCAGGCCAAGTCAAGGACACAGAAGCATCTCATTAAACTCCTTATCTAGTCATGCATTTTCAATTGACCATCTTTTGCCAGCTCTTCAGAAAAATACTGTCAGAGAAAAAAAAAAAATCTGCTTTGAAGAGAAACAGATTTCAGTGTTTTATTACTTCTGTATATTACAGCAGGCGCATTAATAGCACAGAAACTACTGACTACACCAAAGCTGAAACAGCTGATCAAGTATGCTAGCTCTGCCTATGATTAAAGGCACCCAGATATTGCTCCTATCAGACTAAATTTTATTCCAGATAAGCAAGTGAGAGATACAGGAGACAAATATCCATTGCAGAAATTCTAGCCAGATTCATCAAGATAACCTAAGAGAAATTAAAAAGCATCATATTTCAGACAGAAAGCACCATCTGTGCAAGTCCTTGTCAAATGAATTTCAACAAAGCAGCTTAAAAGCCTAATAGCCAAGATCTCCATAAATGTTAAAGGGATAACAAAAAGCATGCCAGCTCTTCAAATACACTCACTAATTTGTTTCCCGTAATAAATTAAGATCCACCTTTTATAGACCAGCATGTATGACAAATCTCTGGCACAGAGAAAGGGACAATGGGCATCTCTTTGCCCAGTGAAGCAGCACCATTTGCTCAGCTGCAGGATGCCAGAACAGCAAATGGAAGCTCGGAACACTTAAAGCCACAGCTGATCAGCCAGACCTCAGAGTCCAGGCATGATTCCATCGAGGAGCTCAGTAATGCCACTAAGGGAGGGATTCTTAAGAATAATGACTAATTTGCTCATGAAAGTTCCAAGGCAGATGCTAGGCCTTGAGTTTCTTTTAAGATCTGGAAAGAAAATGTCATCATTTTGCCCAAGTCACAATTGACAGGGAGTATTTAAACACAGAAACTGCCATAGAGGATGAGACTTTCTTTTTAATCCAATATCCTGTCTTCTACAGAGGCTAATGCCAGATGCTTCAGAGAAAGGTGCAAGAAACCACATAATCTCCTCAAGTTGGGGATTGCCTTAAACCTCAAAAGAGAATGCCTAATGTAAATTTGGAAGAGCTACTAACATTGAGTTACCCATGTAAAGTATCTCTTTATTTTTCAGAGGTTTATGCATTTTTTGCCTCACTAAAATCCTGCAACAATGCATTCTATATTTAAAATCTTACTCTTACATGACAGTTTTTCATCAGTTTACAAGTTTCCCACATTTCCATAAAAGAATGCATATTTTTGTTCAAAGGCTTGAAGGTGTGTTGTTAATTCCATGGTCAACTGTCAATCATTCAATATTTTTTGAGACATCAATCACAACTCTATTCTCCGGTGATGGCAAGGTGAAGTTCAGTAAGTTATCACTACTTTTATGTGTGAGAGGTTTTTCCATTCACTGCAAGTCAGATTCCCTTTTCAGAAACTGCCTTTTATTATGTCTTGTCCCAGCTGGCACAGCTGACCCAACCAAACGGGAACTGCTCACACACACTAACTGCAGAAACAAGCTCGTGGTCCCTCTCACCGAAGGATGCTGCTGTTCTCTGTGGGCTTCAGTTATTTCCGCACAGTAAGGCTGTTATGTGCTCTCAGCCAGCATGCTTGCAAAATGTCAGCAGAAACTCTGCCGTTAGCTTGAGTATTACTGTCTGGAGCACAGAACTGTGAGTAAACGGACTTTGACATACACAGAACACGAGAAACCTCCTTAAGAGCCATGGTCATCAGGAGAGGCAGCCTGGAACAATTCAAGCTGCATGCATTTGTAAGAGAACACTTGCAAAGCACTTCCATTCTAACCAAGCTTTGTTATCTCTCTTGTGTGTACTTAGAAACAACCTCAGACATGACTGTTACAAGCCATTTTCATGATTTCTGTGTAGAACGGAAAACGTAACTTTTAATGAAATTGTGCAAAATTACAGGGCAACGCAATCACCTGCCATAGCTACAGCACAGACCTGTCTTAAATCAAGCTAGTAAAAGGAAAACTGACTTTTTACTGCAATGCATGAAACCTCTAAACCTTCATACATCCTGGAGTCCAGCATCTGCCCATCTACTTTTGCTTTAACATTATCTAAAACACAGAAGCAGAAGTCAAAGTTACCCTGCTCTTCCTCCTCTTCCAAAACCTCTAACTCCATCTGGAATAGAAAAGTGCTAAGGGCAGCAAGCTTAGAGAGGCGCACCAAATCATTCAGATGCTAATTTTTGGTTCTTGCTCATAACCTGCTGCCAAAGCTGCAGATCGACTGAAACCCTGACAGGTTTCCTTTGGTCAAGCTGCCATCCCCTACCAGCCATGCCAGTCCATGAGGTCCTTCTCCTCTCTTCTTTCAAATACACTAGGCAGCATTGCCCAAAGGCCAATTATAACATCCCTGAAACACATGGAAAATTTACCATAATTTGCTGGTGAAGGTTTACTAAAATTAGTACCCAAAATGCTATTAAATCAACTTTCATGTCTGCAGAATTACTTACATCAGCAGATTCAAGGCATGTAGAAAACACGTGGTATCATATTCTTAAACAGCCCAGAAAATATCATTGTTAAATTAAGACGATTACTACAAATTTCTGACGATGATGTCTTGAATCTCAAGAATTCAAAGTTCTCCACAACAATTATGAATGGAAAAAAGGAACCTGGACAGCAAATGGATGAGGCAGACTCATCCAAAAATTGCAATGTTATATAAAATGGTCAAATCCAGCTTACTTCAAATGAAGCCCTGGATCAAACTACATTTAGACTGAGTTTAAAGAACTGATTTCCAAAAGACAGACTTAATAAAAGGTGAAGCTTCCTCTAGGTTTGATGATTACACAGGTTCGTCTGTTTATGTTGCAGGAGGAACAAGATCTCAATCATGCAGATGCAGATAGTTTTTTGCATGAAACTCAGTACACTGAAGGATGCTTTCATATAAAACTCCAAGCTTGGAGTAGAAAGTTTTCCCAATTCTGTGAAGTTTAGCATACTGCTAAGATACCAGGTTCTTAAAAAGATTGTTAAGATTTTAAATGTGACCTTTTGAAAGAAGTTCTTTTTCACAGTGCAGCTGCGCATGGAACACATGAAATGTGAAGAATCTCTGAAACACGCTTCTTGGAGAATTCCAAATGCTTCTCTCAGAACAGCTGCTGTGATACGGGAAATGCACAAATTGATCTCAGTCATGCTTAAAAGCAAGACTCTAGGGCCTTCAGGAAAATCAGAACAGTTCTGCCTTATTTGCCTCTATAATCTGTCACTCCAAACCTCTACTTAGCCCAAAAATCATCCAAAGTATGCTGGTTATGCTTCCATATTTTCTGGGACTTCCTGAACTAGACTCCTAAAAACAAGGGTAACACAAAATACTGGGATGCCACTATCAAATAAAACCCCCCAAAGAGATGCTGGAAAGGGCTTTTTCTGAACAAACCCAGTATGATCTCAAACCCTCTACTAACCTCTGCAACGAGCTGGTGTCCCTAAACGCCTGTCGAGAGCTGATCAGAATCCAGGTGCTGCACAGGGACTGTTAGAGGCTCTGGAGGCTGCCCTGCACTGTCTCTAGGGCACTACCTTCACTCTGTACCCGTCGTCTTACACACATCGAACCATAGCAACTAGGGAAGGGCAAAAAAAGAGTCTCATAGCTGCTTAAAGCAGATATACTGACAAGGAAAGTCACAGTCCACCTGCCCTGAGGTGACACAGATGAACAAACAGAGGAAGTGACATCCCTCTCATACTCAGTCAAAATGACAGGGAATTTCCTGTGCCATGCAGGAACACGCCCAAGCAAACAGAAAACAACACAAATATTTCCATGAAGGAGTTTCATAAAATACATTGCTTACTAATTCATTTTTCATCTAAACCTGAACTTGTGTTCTCCATTTAAAGAATCAGGCAGGGGGTAGAGAGAGACAATTGCTTATACATGAGCTGAAAAAATAAGAAAGAGGGAGGAAAATCTTAAATGAGCACAGAACTCCACAATACAAATCAACTTCTGGACATCATCGACCCCCACATTCATTTCTTCTCAAATGAAGCCTCCTTCACCTGTGCGTGTCCTCATTTCTTCACATTTTCCAGGCTGCGCATCCAGCCACATGCGATGCTGAAACGTCAAGCAGCAGAGGCAGTCTTTAGTAAATGCCACATTGGCCTTTTCTCTGCAGTGAAACACTGCTATATGATGCTAACCATCCTCAACAGATGAAGCAGCATGGCGCATTAACCCTTTCCTTCACTCACACGGTGATGTTTAAGAGATGCTTCAGTCCTTCTTGCTATCACAGTCACATTAACACGGCTGCTGCACCACCACAAGCAGACCAGAAGATACACATGTTGCTCCAAGGAGCATGTTAGGAAGAAGAGGAATTAGTTTCAAATTCATTGACAAGAAAAGCTGACATAAATACAGGAGAAAGGCAATAAAGGAGAGCTTGTCCGAAAAGAGTCCCTTGCCTTTCCCAATCAAGTATGAAAAGCAGAGTGATACCCGTGTGCATGCATGCACCAGGAGAGCAGTAACATGTACACCCATCACCAGAGGAAACACATACAGAGGTGCCTATTCACCTTTGTGGTGAGGTTTGACAGCACTCTAGTAGATGTGTTTCTGTTTCTTTTGTGCTTAAGTGCCTGATCAATAAATCACTGGAAACTGAGAAAACGCATCATGGAGTACCTCTGCTGACATAATTGCCTGCCTTCTCATTTTCACCTTTGATAAGGATAGTAGAATAGAACAATATTTTTTTTACTCTTATCAAATAGAGGGAACAATGTAGCCTTAGAGAAATAGATAAGGCTGACAAAGCAGAAGCCATGCAAAACAATGATATTGCACTTCCTCAAAAGCGGGGGTTGAGAAACAGCCACCTAAAAAGGACACCAGAAATTGAAGACCACCAAAGAAGACCCCAAAGAACACATAAGGACTTCCAATAAGAGGTGCAACTATGTAAAATAAAGTAACAGATACACATCAAGTAAGCAGGGATGGCTAATGAATATGTAATCAGTGTGTACGATAAAAACTCTGTTTACCAGGGCTCTCGATTAGAGGAGGGATCTTCCAAGTGACCACAGGTGCAATAAAGAATGCCTGCTTTCTAATACTCAAAACTGTGTTAGAAAGTTTCTATCTGGCCAATTTCGGTGCCACCTTAACCTATGGACATAACCTGACAGTGAGGTAAGTACTAACTAATGCTCAGTAACACCAGCCACACACGCGCTAATTCGGACTCTTGCACTGAGCCTTGTGCATCATCGTATCATCAGGGTCAGCTGAAATTTCTTTATCTGTGCTTGTTTCAGCTGGAGTAGAATTTTCAGCTGGAGTAATTTCCTTCACAGCGGTTAGTAAGGGGCTATGTTTTGGATCTGTGCTGAACACAGGGTTGATATGTTTTTGTTATTGGTGAGCAGGGCTTACATAGAGACAAGGCCTTTTCTGCTTTTTGTACTGCCATACTGTAAAGGGAGTTGGGAGGCTGGGAGAAGACACAGCTAGGACAGGTGACCCAAACTGACCAAAGGGATATTCCAGACCATGTGACATCATACTCAGGACATAAAGCTGGGGGGGAAGAAGAAGGGCGGGAGGGACATTTGAAGTGATGGCATTTGTCTTCCCAAGTCCCCGCTGCGCAGGATGGGGCCCTGCTCTCCTGGAGGTGCTGAACACCTGCCCAGCCATGAGAAGCAGTGAATTAATACCTTGCTTTGCATTGCTTGTGCACACAGCTTTTGCTTTCACTGTTAAACTGTCTTTTTCTGAACCCATGAATTTTCTAGCTTTTACCCTTCCGATTCTCTCCCTGATCCCACTGGTGGGGGAGTGAGAGAGGGGCAGTCTGAGGCTTGGAGGCTGGATGGAGTTAAAACACAACATTACCACTAAAAGATTCTGCAACAGCATGAAAGCAAAATCAAATGAGATCTCAGTCCTCTAAACATGTATGTGGCCGTATTTAAAGTTAGGAGGAGTTATACTTACCAAAGACAACTTATAAGCTTACTAAAACCAACTTATACTTAACAAAGCCAGTATATGCATTCTGTCCTTCACATTAGACCAAAATGGAAATAGTTTAACTGCCCCACACATGACTTGCAAGAAAAATCTTTTTCTTCTATTTGAATGCAACACTTTGCCTGCAGTCTGTCAGGCATATGCACTGCGAATGTGTGTGGCCTTGCAAGTAGCAGGTGTGACCGAGTTCCTGATGGCAACCTTGGATCTCCAGCCCAGCACCACCACGTCCTCCATCCCCAGCCCCAGCCCACGCTCAGCCTGTGGCCAGCCACCACTTGGGTGCTAGTACAGCCACACAGATCTCAGCTCCTCATTTGTTCCTCACCATCGCAAAAGCTCGCACATTTCCACGACTTTGGGAGTAGGCTTTCTCCCACACTCAAATATCTCCAGGGCCCAAACACAAACCTTAACTAAGCAGCAGGCATAGATTCACAAACAACAGCTTGCAGGAGATCTGGTACCTTCAGGGAAATTTTGTGGCTTTTCAAAACACTACATCACTTCCCACCATGTCAGCCCACTCCATACTGACATCAAGCATCTTCCAAAAGGTCATGTAATGGTGAAGATTTGTGCACACTCCAGGAAAGAGTCCAGTCCTTGATCTGGCTTTCATTTTGTTAAAATAATGGTTTACACTTTCTTTGGAGAAAGCCCAGTTAACACACAAAATAATTCTAGACTGCCTTCCATAAAACGTTGTGGTATGAGTCGTATAAGGATTACACCGTCCAGAGTGTCACTGCAGCAGAGCTCACTGCAGCAGAGCTCACTTAACCTTAGGCGCCTGTTAAGTAATACACTGGAAGGAAACAAAGTGACATTGTAGCAATTTGGAGTATCAGGCTGCCCATCTACTGCTGTAAAAGCCTGCTGAGCATGCTGCAACGTGATTAACCCAGAACTGAGAAAAGTTGCTGCAGTATTATGAACTACTTTTCTATAAAAGGAGCATAAAAATAAAGCACAAGCTATAACATCCTTGTTCGCACACAAGAAAGATTACTTATTACATATGAGCATAATCCACTTATGCAACCGATGTTTAGGTGCAGGCTTCTACAAGGTCAAGCAAGAGTTTAAGTTGGCATCAAAGGAACTGCTCCCTGGCTCAGCAGCCAGTCCCAAGAAATTAAGTTTAACCTCTCTCTCACCTTCTCTGCCTCAACCCAGCATTTGAAATCAGAGAACCAAGAAAATAATTGTTTTAACTGGGAGCAAGATTGAGACGTTAGGGATGAGAAAACACAGCTTCCACTCACTCTTTAATTATTGGTAACCAAAGGACCACACACACACACAGAGCGGTGATAGAAAACACTTTCCATCCTCTTCACTGGCTTTGCTCCCCAACCAAGGACGTTTTATCTGTATGGATAATAGTAAGCATGAAATCCTCCAGTGATACTGAAGTAAACGTTTTCCTTTTTTTTTTTAATACAACAGCTAATAGCATTAGCATCTCATTGCATGAGGACTTCTCCTAAGAACAGTGCTCACTTGCTGCGCAGGCACGCCCACTCTAGAAATAACATGAGGAAGTAGGTTGCATCCTGCAAAACATATGTAATGTACAGCTTATTACCCTGCTGCTTGTTTACCAGCATAGTGGCTTCCCCCGGTGTGACAATAATAGAGGTTTCCATGAACAAACCCTGCTCTACAAGGAGTCAGAAATACAGCTGCATAAACACAGCCCAGTACATATAAATAGCTGCTAGTTGTTGGTACCAGAATGAACCAGGACATGAGGCACTTTGGGAGAAAATAAAATAAATTTTAAAAATCTCAGACTAATTACTTAAAATACCTAAGCAGATCACTGAAGTATTAAAGGAGACTAATGCTAAGTGTGGAATCACTTTCTGCATATGTCAAAGTTACCTGTGCTCATGTGAGCTCTGTTGCTCATGTACCTTTACGCAAAGAGCTTTATAAAAACCAAAACTACTAGTCAGGCTTTGTGGTTTTAGTGGTCTTCGGTCATTCTCGCACATGCACGCACACACATGCGTGCGACTGCACAAGGCATTTCATCAAATGTACCATGGGTAGCTAGTTCTGCATGGCAAAAGCAGACATTTTCTTGTTATCTAATTACCCTTTCATAAAGAACTCATTACGCCTGAATAACAAATTTATTTCCCCTCTAGAACCTAAGCAAAAGTCCAGAGAGTTTAACCCAAATACGACTGCATAATCTCTTGTGTCCGGCTAGCACAGTATTTACAACAAACTCCAGAGGAGTCTCTCGATTCCCTCTAACGTGCTCTGCTTGCAGCCTACATCCAGGCTTCACACTGAACTACAGCATATTCACTTACTATTGCCCATCATGGTTGTGTATTGCTTAAAAAAATAAACATTAGACATATTTGAGCATCTATTTTAAGGTTTGGCTCAAAAAGCAAGAAGGGAAAGGGACAAAACCCAGTCTTCTCCTCGTAATGCAATTTCTACAAACACCTTGTAGAGAGCAGCTTCCAGCTGCAACAGCCACATGGCCAAGTCACTGGTGTGCACCAGTTAATCTGGAGCACACAGCTCAATCGATACTCAGTGTGGCTGGGGAGGTACTGCCCAGCACCCTCAGATGTCTGTCTGCCAGTGGTGTCAGCGTCAGAAACAATTCAAGGCCCGGGTTTTACCATCGCTTAAAAAAGGGAAGACGAGTGCATTTCCACCTGCTCAATTCCACGAGACACTCTCTGGAGTAAAGGGGAGGATTAGGAAAGAGAGAGCTACAAAATACAGGAGGAAGTGAAAACCTGGTGCATGACTTAAACACCGGCAAACAGGAAGCAGAGGCTTCCCTTAGGGCCCCATCCCTGGAGGGGTCCCAGCAGCACCGAACAGGAGGAGAGGAAGCCCCCCAGCACACGACAGCGCAAGCAGCTATTTTTACAGGGCCCTGACAGGATTACAGCAGTCATTGCTTATTTTGGAGCAGAATACCTGTCAAAACAGAGCAGTAACAGGCACTGTCCTTGCTGGCAAGAGCAAGAGTTTCAGCTAAAACAGACAGCAAAACAGAGAGACTTGCACACCGTGCTGAAGACATTATCAATCCTGCCCCTTTGTTCAAGCCCATTCTAGCAGCATCCAGCACACCTAAAAAGACGGCAGGTTATCCTGGGATGTGTCACTGCTCTGTGGCCATCTGAGACGTCCTACATCAACACATTCTCATAACACTATCAGCTGCAAAGCAAGTGCCTCTTCTCTCCAAACATTCAAACACTTTTAATGATTTAAGTTCAGTTTTGTTTTCTACCTTATGAGCAAACCCACAGTCTCCAAAGTTCAGGCCTGATGGTACCACAGGCAGCTTCAGCACCTCTAATGTAGATTCTTTCAAGTGCTATATTGTTTTAATAATTAAAGAATGTTAGCAATTACTATAATCAGAAAGATTCCTGCGTGCTTTTCATGCTCCTGGGCCATTCTCTGAAATGTAAAGTAAATTCTTGTTCTGTACTATAGATTGAAAAAAATTCCTTATACCAGTTTCACACTCCTTTACCTCCATTTTGTAGATACATGAACACTGTATTTCCAGATACTCACTTGCCAACTACCTGAGGAATGTTAAATGGATATCCACCTACCTGGCACCCAGACCTCAGACTTTATCACCACTCCACTCAAATCATAAATATGTCCACATTTGGCACCAAGTAACAAGCAAACGCTTATTTCCTGTTATCCCTCAGGCAAACACAAACAACCTAACCTTCCAGCCCTGGGCTTTGCTCATTAACATTGGGTTCTTCAATTACAACAAACAACTGCAGTTCTGCAGAATTTCAAAGATTTTTTTAGGAACACCAAGATACCGATGAAATCAAGAGTAAGACAAGCCTCTTTCTTTATTTCCTTGACATATAATACCATCAAAATGAGCCTCAAAGTTCCACATGAAGCCAGAATAAAATGCATCCCTAACCTTAACCACCTTGACATTCCCAAACAAAACTCGAGGTCTGTCTTTAAAGCATGGATAAGCTACCTTCCTTCTCTAATGCCTGTCACATTAGCTAGCTGTGCCACTGTGAGAGGGCAAGGCATTCCTCCTCAGTCTACTCAGTAACTCCACAGCCTCACAGGAGCAAAAAGCAAGGGTCTTGCAGTTAACAAGTACCATTTTTGCCATTTTCAGCCATATTTGCTGGCTCAAAAATGCAACTTTAGAACAAAGTCTTTCCTGATTCTACCACCTGCCCTAAATTTTATACCAAGGGCTTAAGTTGTGCTTTCATTTACAGGAATGTAAGTGGATGATAGTAGAGATTTTGACTAATAAACACAAGCATAGAAAATGGACCATATAAAAAGAGATACCTAAGCCATTTTGCATGCTACATAGTTAGATCCTGCTTGTATCACGGAAAAAAAAAGCACTCAGTATATTTGAAATCTTTCCCAGATGTGCAAGTATGCCATTCTGTTCAGGATTTTTTGATACTTTTTGTACCATTGCTGGTTTTAATTAAAAAACTTGAACACACTCAAAAAACCTCACTCAATACAGATACTAATTTTTTTCCATGGTCAGCGCTAAAAAAAAAAAATATATTTCAAAACAAAGTCTTCATTCTTCAGCTCTTAATGATTTTAATAAGCATCATGTGTTGTTCCGAGTTACAAAAGACTACCAGTTCCAGGCAGTGACTGCAGAGGTCCTGCTGCTATGAATTACAGATCCCCCATTAAGAGTCCTTTAGTGCTTGCCCCTCTTGCACCGTGCAAGGCCCTTGTGTTTACATGTCAAGCATTCCCTCAGATAGAACTCTCCAAACAACCAAAACCACGTCACTTTACAAAATCTTGCAGCCTCTTCGGCCAATTCATGTTTCTTTGATCACATCTATATTTAACTCAGAATCTTATAAATTTCCAGTTTATCCATTACCCCTAAGAGTAGAGGTCTCCTCACAAGGCTTTAGTCTAACACACATACAAAGATAGCCATTGTTAATACAAGACAATCTTCACCAGCACAGAGCTGCTGCAAAAGCAAAGCCGAAGCAATGGGAAGTCACCAGCTGCAGCCAATGTCTAGCCTGTGCTCTGCACACAGGCTGCCTGACAGAAGTCTACACTGTTGCACTGAGAGACCAGCAGCTGAACCTAGCCCAAAGGCAGTCTTTCCCGCTGCTGAAGGTTCTCCTCCCTGACAATTAAGCAGCATAGCATTGATTCAAATGGATTGCACATTAAAGACATTAAAGCTTATGTTATTTTATGTATCCTGCCTGAACTACAAGAGAATAAGGCTGCTGGAAACACAAACAGGCTAGAGTGAGAATACAGACGAACAGCCAAGGAAGCTACAAGCTAGAATGCAAAACACACAAAATCCATGCAGCCAGGTGCAGGGTGCACAAAAGAAAAAGGACTTCATTACCAGTACTGGATTTCTAGTTATGAAATGCAGCTACACCACCAACATGCTTGTGTAACAGCAATCAGCTGGCGATCAAAGCACAAAGCCCTTCAATATCAGTCCTGCAGTCTTAAGCCTCTGTTAAGTTAGCAGAAAAATAGCGACAGACAAGTTAACATAGAAATAAGGAGAAGGTAAATTAAAATCAGCATGTTCACAATAATTGTGTGACAAAGGTTGATTTCAGTGCTGCTCTTCCCCATATATTTACAAAGGAGGACATGTCTCCCTGGAGCTCAGCCCCATATAAACAGTCAGCAAGTAAGAGAAGTGACTTCTGCCACTGCAGCTGATCTTTCGTCAAAACACTGTAATTAACACCGATGATAAAAAAAAAATAGACCCCATTCCTCAAAACCTGCCAATTTCTCAGCCAAATACGAGTTAGAATGTATCCTCATGAGTTACATGGCAGCATTAATTCATTTAGACAGTTCCCCCTTCCACAGAAAATGTTAGTGGAAATAAAGTTTATCTTCTCAAAGGCTTTCCAAATTTCTTTTGTTTATTTATTTCTTTAAAATAAAAGACAAGTCAGCTTGGTCCACCCGCTGAAAGTTTGAGTCCCAGAGTTTACTCAGCATTGTTTTATATAGGCGCAACTCTGCTGATCACACCACACATTGCAGATTTGCCCTCATTCAAGTAGATGTCAGATGATACCTGTAATAACAGAATACCAGGAAGGGGCCTCAAGGATCATCTGGTCTAACCCTTCTTGGCAAAAGCATGGTGCAGACAAGACGGTCCAGCACCCTGTCTGGCCAAATACTAAGTGTTCAGCATTTTGGAATCCATCACTTCCCTGTCAAGATTATTACAACGGCTGATTGTTCTCACTGTGAACAATTTTCCCCTTGTGTCCAGTCGGAATCTCCTCAAGTGTAACCTGCACCCATTACCACTGTTCTTTTCCCTGTGACTCCTTGTAAGAAGGCAATCTCCATCTAGTGAGTGGACAACCAACAGCACAGACCTAGCACACACAGTCACAGGCAAAGTCATCTCCCACCACCGCAGCATCCAGGGTAAGTACTTCAGCAACAGGAAATCTTCTCCCAAGTTTTATACCAGAGACCATACAAGGAAGTGGTAAATAACTCCTCTACTTCTCCATACACCTCATAGGGGACTTCGGAGTTGGATCTACAGGCAGACTGATCAAAAAGTGAGTCCTCTTCACAGACAAACCATCCAGGACCATTGTTGTATGGGTCGGTTGGACAGCGGCCCAAACAATAAGCCAGAAAATCAGGGATTCATCCTCTTATGTGGCATGAGGGAGGGATTAAGCCTTAATTTAGCACCATTTAGAAAAGATTACCCTTTAATTGCAACAGGAGTTGGCAGACACTGGCAGCAATGAAAAGCCTTTATCCTGCAAAGCTTCCAAGCGGTCAGTGACAGCTCCCAGGCCAGCAGCAGAGAGCCAGCCCATGCTGTACCCAGCCAGCTGCTCAAGGCCACCGGACCAATGGGGCGGAATGCAGGGGGCACATAGCTGCATCACAGCTGCAGAGACAAACTCCTCATTCATTGGCATTCAGATTGCGTAGGACATGTGGGGGTGCCACAGTGCACTGAGGAGCCGAAGCCTTCAGGAGGCCTCAGCTGCCAGTACCACCCAGAGCTCTGCCTGGCAGGACCCAGCTGGTTTGGGCAAAGATCCAGTACTGGAGATATGCCCACTTCCTGCCTTCTGGTATCAGTCTGGCCAGGTCAGCAGAGGAAGCTCCCCACTGACCTCAGCTCTGCCATTCTCTGGTGACAGGGCAAGAGAGAGGTGTCATGCCGTATTTTCTGGCACCGAGAGCTCTGCTAAAGTAGATGCACGACACGCCTCAGGTGGAAGGTTGCCAGCTCCCTGCCAAGGGTTCCCAGTAGCCCATTGCCGCTCAGGAGCCTGTTACAAATGTCTTCTAATTCGGAGCAAAGCTAAATGCTCTTTCAGATTGGCATCCACGAAAATGTAATTCTTGTTCAAACAGATTTTGCTGCAGCAGTAATGTCTGTTTTACATCTGTCCTGGATTAATCCCAGTTTAGACTGGCGTAGGACATCCCAAAGCCTACTGCAGTTTAACTCAACCCAGCTTTATTTCTAAAAGTTCAATGAAAAGTAATAATTTCTATGTATAAGCAAGGCCTTAAACCAAGGTTTAACCCCCTTCCTCTCTGCTTCTTACCCATGCCTGGCAGTGCCTGGCATTTCTGACAGCCTCAGGCCTGAAAGATGAAGCCACTGCCCAGCTGGCTGAGCCACCTCAACTTACTGGGAACCAGCGAGGGAAGAAAGAGCTCCACAGAAAGGAGGCTAGGAGCTGGAGAAGAAAACTGTCAGAAGAAGACTGATTAGATGAGGAGCCATGAGAAGTACTAGTATCAAGGGAGAAAGCAAATCTTGTAAGGAGGAGGCGAAGAGCATGTGTCCAAGGGAAAAGATAAGAGATGACAGTTAAGACAGTGGCATAGGGTAACAGTGGCAGCAGGATGATCAGCGACTGCAATGGAATTCAGCAGGAAACCAAGTGAAGGATGAAGTAGAAGTGGGAAGAAGAGACATGAGCCTGTAGCTGCCTGTCATCTTCAGATATGAATGGGCAGCCTCATCTTCTTTGTGCCCTAACTGCTTCCAGTTTCTTAGCCTAAGGCTGAAGTTTGTCTCCTACTCTGGAAGAAAACCTGACCAGTAATTGTGTCATTTGCTCATGGCATTCTTTCCTAAACATTTAAGTTCTGAAAGTTCGACACCAAGTAGCCTGGCAGTGCACTCAAAAACACCCTAGAAGAAACTTTAAGAGTACATTATTAGTTACCACTGGACACTATTACACTTCTTTGCACTCACTGTCACTGCTACTCTTGCTGCTCATCCTCAAATGAAACACTGGGTACATCTACACAGGACTGATGTCTAAAGCACAATTAATTCAAAATAAAGTTATGATCCCAACATAGAACTGAGAGTCGCATCTTGTACTCAGTGACACACTGAAGCAGACCAGTTTTACTTTTTAAGACTACAAGGAAGAATTCTCTGTCTCTCCAGGAGTTCATTTCATATTTAGAGCTTGAATTTCAGCAAGTTGATTTGCTGCATTATAAACAGACACTAGCTTTATGCACATGAAGGCCACAAAGTTAAACAAAAAATGAAAGAAATTAAGTAAGAGGAACTCAAGCCATCCCCACAGATGTTATTCAAATTCCTCAAACATAAGTTTTCCATTATTACTGTAGTCTTCTGCACTGCAATAAGAAAGAGAAACAGACATGTACTCATTATCTACAGAATTGAAATTTCAAGACACTGGATCAGTAATCCAATAGGAAAACACTACAACTACACTTTGCTGCAACACCAGTTCCAAAGGCGGCATTAAGACAGATCTTAAAACACAAGAAGAGGAGTTAAACAATTCAGGAGTTAAACAATCTAAGCCTCAGCACTGGAGAGCACTCCTGGGTATACAGACACCAAGTACTGGGCTGTTCCTGATAACTCTGGAATCCTTTAGAAGTAAAATCTAGCTTTAGAGCCTCATTGAACTAAGAGGCAATGGAACAAAACTTGGATCTGCATGAACTCCAGGTCTCGTGGAGGCTCTGTTCCCTTGTACAGCAGTGCCTACTGAAGATTAAGGCCACATTCTTCATACAAAGCCTAATGTTATGTGCAGTAAGACAAAGCTAACACATGACTAGCACAGCGTGGTACCAGGCAACAAATGGAGCCCGGGGCAAGAAAAATACTTTCATCAAATTAATCACTTTCTATGGAGATGACCCTTACCACAGAGAACAATGATAATAAAACAAAAAAATACATTTCTTATAAAGCATACATAAAATATAGCGTCAACCTCGATGCTCTTTCAGGCCTATTGTGGGAAAAAGGGCATACACAGCCACATTGAGAGTGGCAGACCACAGGGCTGATAAATGTTCCTTGAGGCCAGTTCTCACAATTCCCTGAGCCAAGAACCTTAAAAGCAAACAGATGCCTCAAAGGGGCTTCGCCAGCCCCAAAAGCCTCCCCATACGAGCCAGATTCCAAGATGTTCCCCAGCTGCAGTCCCTCACACTGAGGAGCATGAAAGGAATGCATGCCCTACTATGCTCCCCAAAAACCCTAACAACAGGGAGGTCAAAGGGAACATCAGATCAGTTTTAACATTAACAGGCTTTGTGTCACTTTAAAAGGTGCAATTTGCTTCAGTCCCAATAAGGCATTTATATTTTAGGGCACTTGACCACACAGGCTACATTAGAACAACCAGCTACAAACCAATGGAGTAGCCATTATTTTTTTAATATATACATATATATATATATGCGTGTGTGTCTGCCTATACTAGCAGCTCTCTCCCACAACACTCCTTTACTGTAGTCTTACTGTTTGGTTTCTACCTGTTTCCCAAGTGAAATGAGTAGGCATTTCTCCTTGTCTCCTTCTTCCAGCTGTAAGATGTGGAAGAATATCCCAGTACTGCTGAGTGACACAGTGAAAACCATTACCAGGTGTGTAAGCTGAACTTCTAGAATGAGAAACGTCAGAGTTGGAAGCCACAAAAGCTTTAAGACAAAGAGAACCACATGGAAGGTATTTCCTGAAGAGAAAATAACACCTCTTGTTATAGGTCAAGCCTTGCTGTTAGTGACAGTACAGCTGTTCAATTGTGTACATTTGTAAAAAATTCAAAAGAGACAGAAGAAAATCTGAATTGGAAATAAACAGATCAATCCCTGTTCTTCACTTCAAGAGAAAATATTTCTGTGAAAAATTATTATCCAGTTAAAACATATGAGAATATTTGATTTTAGCCATTTCTTGGTTAAAACCATATACTTTCTGAAAGCATCTCCAAAAGGGAGCCAAGTGGAATTGCTTTGCATAGCTGTTGAACACAGCAAATCAGAGGTACAAGCTAGACAGAAGCTTTTACTCACATAAAGTCTCATAAAGCTACTGTATTAAACCGAGCCAGAGAACAGTTTAAATCAGGACCACTGCTGGATGATTTCTGCTGAATCAGAGAACTAAATTTCTTAGGGAAGTATGTTTTGGCAAGATGACCTTTCTTCATTTGATAGTATTTACCAAAGCTGAGGGCACACGCTACATGACACGCTTGTTACTGTTCGTGACCTGTTGGGGACAGTCACACTCATCCAACAATAGCCAATTTCTATTTCAAAGGCCAAATGTTCTCTCCAAATGACATCGGAGAAAACCACTAAATGATCACATACTGACCACTTGAAAACGCGTTCTTTCTATTTCCTTCCTAACAGCACACTGTTGAGAAGTTTCACCCACAGCTTCCAAGAGCTAGAGGGCTGAGTGGACTATAGACAATGTCATGCTACTCAGCCACTCTGGGCATGACAACCAAATTTCTCCCTCACACACAGCCTTGTGCAGCAAGATGCGAGAAAGTCCCTTCTGGTTTAGAGTTACCCATTCATATAACAGAACAAGCTCCAAACAAACATCATCCTTCATCATCAGAAAATACAGAGGATTCTGACCTTGGAGACTAAAATCAGATGTAACAAACTCTCTGTGCACAGGAAGCAATGAATCTTGTTTGGTTTGGGCAGGTTAGATGCCAGTTATGGCATTAGGCCGGTATACTTCTCTGCCTCGGAGCCAGAGCTGAACTACAGGCACAGTTTCATCCAGCACTGACACTGAACATGCAGAAGGACTTCCTAATGAACTTACCAAATACTGTCTCGCTGCCTACAGCACAGCACTCCACACCATGCTGGGAGCTTGCCAAGCTCCACACGGCACATTGGTAACAACTGAGGGGTGAAAAGAAAAAATTTAAGGAGACCAAGGACTGCAGCATGCCGCAGAGTCTGGCCATCCAGCACAACTCAGCACCCCACCAGACACACCACTTGTTTCAGTGAGAGCTGTGTAAGTCCTCGTACGGCGCAGCTGCTTCCCGAACATGGACACAGGACTGCAGAGAATCCATATCCATTCCCACATTGAGCTGCAGCTATGCTGGGGCCAAACATTCCCAATTAGCCCCATGTCCCTGCTTGCCCAGAGCCCCAGTGGCAAACCCATGTGGGTTTGTGGGCAAGACAGACCACACCTTTTAGCAGACTCCTCAGGCAAGTCCCCACTCCAAAGTGAGGTGAGCCTGACATCCTCTGCTTGGCGCGTATTTCAGCCAGATTAGTGAAAACAGCTGAGAAGAGAGGAGTGGGAGGAAAGCAGGAGGCAGAAAGAAGGAAGATGAGCTGGAGAAGGAGTAACTAAGACAAAAAGCCACAGTTTGCAGCTATTATACCTAAAACTTCATCTCTTCTCTGAAATGGAGGCTCCTCCATTCATTTGGATGGCAAAGTTGATCTATGTCATTTCCCTCTGCTGAGGTTTTGTAGATCATATTTCAAACCCACATCATATTCCTCTGTTGCTGGGTTACCAAATCTGAACAAACAATTCTCTGCAGTCTGCCAAAAGCAGAGAAAGAAAGCAAATGAATGCCTGGAGTATGCATCACCCTCTGGAAGTCATCTTACGGCCCCACACTGCTACAGATTAGTCACAAGCTCACATACCATAGAGTGAAAGAGGAAATGGTGAACCTATTAAGTCCGGGGGCAGTGCACAGACTTCAGAACTGCTGTTCCCACCCTCCTGCCCCTTCCTAGTAAAATCAGGCAATTTTTCAAATCATTAGAATTCTCTTGCAGACTAGAAGAAATATGGTCCTAATTCAAAGGGATAAATCGGGTATTAATACCCCTGAAACTAGCAAGCATGTTCCCATAGATTTTTAAAGGATAAATCAAGATTCGAAATGAGGAAGCTGCAACAGCCCATGCGACAAAACACCAGTGACTGTAGGTTTGAGACTTTCAGTTTCCAGGCAGGATGTCCGCCACATCAGGGGCTGCACAAACTTCCGCTTCAGGGGTGTGGGAACACACAGATGTTCCCCACTGTGAAGCCCTCTGAGTTCACTCCAGCCCTCAGCAATATTGCTTGGAAGGAATCTTCCCCAGCAGCGCCCGTGCAGAGAGGCCACCAGCGTGCAGCATTTGGTCTAGTGTTTCTTATGCCAAGATGGTCTTCCCCTGTTCTCTGAACACCCAGGCAGCCTCCCATCCCACCTTCAAGTCCCAGCTCCCAGGTGTCCTCATCTGGGACTGCACATTGAAGGATGCCAAATGCAAGGCTGTAATGAACAATTTATTTGTGTAAACACAAGAAACGCTGCAAGAGAGATTACATCCCAGGACAGACCTCAACCAAAGCCACTAGCCTGACAATAATGTTGCCACTGCAGCATCCCCCAGGACTGCTAATTCCCAGCAGCCAGGCCAGACGGACTCCGCTCACTGTGCAGCTGCTGTCTGTGCTGCTCAGGCAGCAGCTTCACTGCAAAGTTCAGCAGCAAGACTAGGTGAAGATGCTCCTCTCATTCCTCATTTGCTGCTGCTTTAACACACGCTAGGTGAGGTGGTACCTGCACAACCACGTGCAACACGCCTGTGACCCAAACTGGCGTACTGACCTAATTCAAGAACAAAACCAAAAGAAAGAAAAATAACAAAGAAAATCTGGCTCAGTTCCACAGTGTAGTTTTACTATATCCCCTCCACAGGACAGCAAACATTGAGTGCGGCCACACTTTCAGGTAAAAAATAGGTAGCAAATTGCACTACTGCTGCCAAACATTAAAACCTTGAGTTTAACTTAATGTAGAAACTTAGAAACAAATTATCTAATGTTTGCTGGAGGTCAGGGACAGCCCTCATTCTGGGCCAAGGCAGAGACAAACACCACAAACCAAAAGTAAAACATGACTTTTCCCCAAGACCCAGCTCTCAGCTGAGACAACAGCAGTTTAGGGAAAACCACTCCTGCAGAAACATGGGGGTTTTTTAAATAATTCCACCTGAAGGTCCTTACTATTCACCCTAATATTTATGGATGTTCTAATACATAAGGTATAGTTAATTTTATCAGAAAGAGAACAAGACGAACATTCAGCAATTTCATAAAATAATCTGAAATCATCACTTCAGGAATATTATTTCTTATTTTTAAGAAAGGCACTTCAAGGAACACCGGCAAAGAAAATTAATTTAGTAACATGAAGCGTTACAGGTTACTATTTCTAGTACACCAGGAAGAATTTGAACATTTAATTTTTCACATTTTGTTTTTTTCCTAAATAAGGATATGTGAGAAAAGTATCTTTTCCAAAACACAGTACTAAGTGTCTATATCACTGCAAACATCAGATTAATATTAGGGATGCCTTTATTCTTCATGTAAAGCAACTACGATTTATCAAAATATAAGAGGTTTATTTTACACAGGAATATTTCACTTATCCCACCCACAGTTTTCAGTCTGATTTGACAGTAGAGACAGCAATAGTGCTCTAACATTTCAAGCGCAGGAGATGTTGGAGTCCAAGTAACAATCACCATTAAGTCCCCAAGACAGATTCATGAAAGTATAACCATTTGCTATTAGTATGTGGAAAATTGGTATCAGTTTCCTAAACTAAATTCGCGGTTGTACTTTTCCTACTCTAGATTTACATATTTATAACCAGAATTAAATTTCAACTAAGCTGGTCTATTTAAAGAAACATTTCTTTTATTTAACCCGTTGATTTTAACAGTGCTGCAAAGTTAGAGGGGATCTCAAATGACATTAATGTCCTTTCCTTTCAGCAGGAATCAATATATCACCCGAATATTTATTAGGAAGAGGCTGAAGAATTGTACCTGAGGCCTCAAGAGTATTGCAACTGAACATCATTATTTACCATGATTAAACAGAAAGACTTGGTCAATCCAGCATTGATTCATGAGCACAGAGGGTCTAACCCCAGTCTGTCATGGGTTTGTTAGGTAACTTTAGCCCAGCCATTTCTCTCCTCTTTGCCTTCATGTTCTTACACACAAAATGAGCACAGCAGCACAACTGGCAAAATGCTTTGATAAATCCAGTGGGGAAAATCACTGCTACTTTAGCAAGCAGTTTAAAACGTCTGTCTACAAGGTACATAGCACTACATGAAGTAGATAGGAAAGTGAATGATTTCTTCTTCGCTTCTGAAGATGCACAGTTAAATCTTACGCTAATAACATGTAACATAATGAACTGTTAAACCAGCCTGGATGAAATATAATGTACCCAATTAACTAGTACATATGTAAGTCCACTAAGCAAAGCAAAACTTCTGTCAGCAACCACAGATCCTGTACACTCCACCTCAATATAAACTCAAACAGTACAAATATTACAGCCCGGGACACATCATCTCAGCTGCATCATACACCTCACTTGGGCTTCACGGGAAATAAAGCAGCAAGGTGTTATCTGAATGTTTCTTTCAAAGTCAGCTTGCAAGTTTACCCAGGAATCATCTACACAGAAGTCATAAAGCGGCTTTAAGTCAATACAAGATTCTAAAGTCAATACAAGATTCTGAAAGGTA
Source organism: Cnemophilus loriae (assembly GCA_013397755.1). Classification (NCBI taxonomy): domain Eukaryota; kingdom Metazoa; phylum Chordata; class Aves; order Passeriformes; family Corvidae; genus Cnemophilus; species Cnemophilus loriae. Next base: position 633,672 of record VZTF01008325.1, read on the forward strand.
AAAAATAGAAACAAGGGCCACTGTTACCATACAAAGAAATGAAGAGTCCCGTGCAGATCATTGCCAGTATTCTCGTAAGCTTGTTTCCCCCTTAAAAACCACAAACCATATACATCCCACTAACTGTGACATACTGACATGTGCTTTTAGATTTAAGGATAGACATAGTCCACTTATGAATTTTCGCATTATTACACAGGTAATGAATCATAACACCCATGTTTTCCAAGGCTTTAAACACAATTCTACCACCATCAATACAACATAACCACTTACTCAAGAAAGGAGCTTCAGAGAGCAGCCAGTTTCATAACTGAGCTAGTAGTTGGTTATAAATCTCACATCTCGAAGCAGCTCCGAAGTACTGAGCAGAGCAGATAACCTCTTTTTCAAGCAAACCTTCCATGCCACATTCCCCCACAAATCGTCAGGAAAGCAACAACTGAATCCTCAGACAACCACTTTTGTGAGCTGGAGTGCACACAAGTGTGATCATATGTATCATCCATGTAAGAAGAAAGTCCCAGCTCAGGCAGGTAGTCAGCCCCGTCATTTATACAATTAGCACTATCACAAAGGCTTGCAGGGTGACTTACCAGCTGAAACAAAGCATACAGAAAAAACTTAGTTACTTCATCTCCTAGAGGGAATAAAAAATGAACAAAATTATATGTTTACAACACAATGTAGTATTTCACTACAAGAAAAACAGTATCTTATTTCTCTGAACTAGGGAAAACATTTATCATAATCTTCAGTACAGTTTGAAATTAATTCCCTTTTACAAAAGCAAAGGTGGTTCTGCAAATGACAATAAGCCTACCTCGGAAGACAGTTTGTATTTCAGTTTTGCTCTGTCAAATAAAATGATAGAAGAAACGCAGCAGAAAGTACCTTAAAAGATATATGAGATCAAGTTAGCACACATACAAGTAAAAGAACAAACTCAGAGAAGACCTGACCCCAGCTAAAAAAGGGCTGGTGTGGAGGCTCAGCAGTACAAGGACAGAGCAGCTCTCCATTTTCACCAGGACAACTTGGATTGCAAATACTGAGCGTATACACAGACATCTTTACAAGATGGGGTACAGCTCCGACAATGCCATTCACACTCACCAAAGGGATACAACAGTGGAGGTTAAAGCTCTGAATCTCTGCCACATTGGGGACTGGTTGGCAGGGAGAAGAACCTGGCCAGAAAGATCTGCTGACTGTAGCAGAAAAGCCTGTACTTTCAACAAACTGCATTACGAAGTTCCCACGCTCTGAACTCATTTACCTATGGTATGAACAGGGCCATGACACAGGAGTGCTTCATAATATTAAACAAATTAAAGCATATCCAAATCTACAATACCCAGCAGGACAGAAAACCACTGCGTGCTTGCCCTGCACCCTGCCTAACATGGCCTTGTGCCACTTAGCTTTCTCCACACAGATGAACAAAGTAAGATCTATAGAGACTAAAAGGGCTGTATTTTAGAAGGCTGCATGAAGTCACGGTTAAGAAGCAAGAGATGGAAAGCAATCCTGTTCTAGTTTGACATCAATCTCCCACGTTCCCCAAGAACAACTTAAGTAACCCAAAGTGGAGTCCCTTTAGGCTGGAGCGTGACATGTAGTAAGTCTTATACGCAGCGCTCCTCTAGCTGAGTGTGGGAAAAACAAGAAGTTGCATAAAACAGCAAAGACAATAAACTCCTCCTCCGAGCACATGCCTCATACATTTGCTAAAGGTTTACAAGATCTACAGCAGACCAGTTTCCGGCACACCATCACAAGAAAGCTAGAGGAGCAATGCTCTTTCCCTGTGTAGGCTATCAGTCCTCAAGCTGCTCCCAGAATTGTCTGCCTTCCAAGTTTTGACTTTAATTAGAACGGGACATGCAGACGCAAAGCAAATCCTTCAAAATGTTAAAAGCAAAAAGGAGTGAATCATTGCTGATTCTGCCTTTTTTTTTCCTTTTCTTTTTAATCTCTTTTATAAGCTTCTCAATTGTTACAGCCCTAAAAGAATGAAAAGACAATATCATCAAGCCTTTTTCCATCTGCAAGTCAAAACATGTAATGCCCAAACACACATTAGCACAGCCCAGTGACTAAAGCACTACCTGTGACTGAGGCAACCTGGCTCCCACTGGCCTGTCAGGCACTGCCTTGCTGAATGAGGTTGGGCCAGTCCCATCATCTCTCCATGCTATGTTTTGCATCCCACCTAACAACCAGGTTTACTGACTTTTCTCTCCCTTGATCTCAACTCTATAGCTGCCTCTGCCCTCGACTTCCAAGTTTCTGCTCCTGTATGCTGCTGTAACCATGCTGGTCTCAAGTGGCTTTAAGAACAGCAGTGTATCAGTTCAGTTTGCATATTTAGTTAACAAGTTTATAGCCACGTACTTCAAAGTAATTAACCTTTTGCTTACGCTTGTTTGACACAATAGAAGCAAAATAAAGCTTTATTTACAAGACCAAAAGATACATAGTATGCAGGAAGGGAGGGCATTCACCGATTCAGCTGATTTTGTACCAGTCTGTTAGAAGGATTTACTTTTCCTTTGAAATACTGTATTCTGATTTTACTTAATATCTATTTCCAACTGAATAAACTAAAACTAAGCCCCACTGGATACAATTTGCACAGGTCAAATAAATCCACCTATATTCACCTCTTAGGCTGTATCAGATGTTTTGCAATCAAGGCAAGACCTAAATCAGTTGAAAAGCAGCACAAGGTTTGTCTGCACGCCAAATCACTGAACGAAACAAAGCTTTAGGCAGACAAGTTCCCATGGGCCACGCTCTTCAGTGGACTGACAGGATCAGCTCATAACGAGCACAAACCACCAGTCTGCATTCTCTGACTGTTCCCTGGACAGCACTTTTCCCACATTCTACACCTAGAGGAGATCTTGCACGACAAAAACTTAATGTGCCAATTGCCTAATACAGCATTTCTACTGACAAAGTTTACTCTCCTCTACAGATTAGATCTGGAATTTCCCTTAAAAAATAAAGCAATAAAAAAATATGCCAACGGCAGGACCTGTACCAAAACAAAGCTATGTGAACAGAAGTCTGCTGTATTATTTTCGTGGTGGTCCCCATTGAGGAAGTGATTAACACCAACGTAAGATCTCTCCTTCCACACAAAAGCAGGCACATGACAGCATCGCCACCGCACCCTGGTCCCGGTCCTCGCTCGCCGCCGCCTGCTCAGGTTTCTCCCGGGAGCGCGGTGGCGGCAGCCCCAGCCCCGGGGAGGGGCAACGCCGGCTCGGCTCCTCGCCCTACAGCAGCCCTGGGGCTGCCCACCTACCAGACCCCGAGGCGGAACGGAACGGGACAAGAGAAAGAAAAGCGTTTACCCGCCTCCCTCCCACATTCCCCTTCACAGGAGCGGGGGTCGGGGCAGAAAGGCCTTTTTTTTCCATCCCTTCCCTCTCCGGGCCCGGCCTGCAGCCAGGCGCCTCGGAGCTGTCATTTTGGGGAAGGGTGCAACCGCCCTGCCGGAGCCAGGCCGAAGCCTGGGAACCCGCCGGTCGCCCCCCAGCAGGCCCGGGGCCCCTCAACCTGCCGCCCCCGGACTCCAAACCGGCCCCGCTCCCACCGCTCCGCGCTGCCTTCGCCCTTCCA
>VZTF01008325.1:637409-671215 GCA_013397755.1 Cnemophilus loriae
GTCTCGTACTCCAGCTCCAGCTCCTCATACTGCTGCTTCAGCTGCTGCTTCTCCTCCAGCACTGCCAGCCCGTACTCCGCCGCCTGGATCTTCTCCCGGGTGGTCTCGCCCAGTTCCTGGAACAGACGCTTGATCTCGCTCCGCAGCCACTCGGGCTCCGACTCCATCACCAGCCGGGCGTACTCCTCCTCCTCCATAGNCGGCACGGCCCGCTCGGGCCTCCATCGACGGGCCAGGCGCGCGCTGCTCCAGCCGCGGATCCTCCCTGGATCCCGCCCGCCGCCGCCGCCGCCGCACTCGCCGCAAGCGCCGAGCGCAGTGAAATCATTCAAAAGGCACGGCCGGGCCGGCGCCCCGCGGCACGCTGGGAGCAGGAGTCCTCGGCAGCCGCCGCGCCGCGCGCCGCGCGGCCCGCCGGACTACAGCTCCCGGCATGCACCGCGAAGGCGAGGGTGGTGGCGGGCGGAGGGGAGAGCGACCTCTGCCGGGTGGTACAGGTAGCGCGGCGGCGAGAGCGCAGGGCCGGTGGTGCCCGCGGGACCCCGCCCCGGACACACATTAAGGCACAGGCCCCGGGAGCACGGGAATATATCCCGTGCACACAGCCCGTGTACACACCCTGGCGGCCTGGACCACACTCAGGAGGGCTTTCGGGGCGGGTTAGAGAAAGCGCCGGGTATGAAAGATTGGGCCCGTGCACCAGAGCGTGTTGGGGGGGAGACGTTTCGGTGCCACAGCAGCACGGAGACGACAGAGGGTCACAGGAGAAGGCTGGCACCAGCCGCACTCCGTACCGAGAGCTGCCAGCATCTCACTGTTCCCGGCGTTCTGCATCTAGAGGTGGAATTGCTGCTGCAAGGCGTTCTCCGCCCACCCATAGGGTCCAAACCATGTCCCCCGAGTCATCCTGAGGATAACCACGGCCACGGGACAAGATGTTCCCCTATGGCTGAGCTACCCGATGAAAGGAGGGATAGGTCGCATCAAGACCCGCTGCCGTGACCAGCCGTGGGACAGTGACACTTGGGCAGCTGTACTGTGCTGCCTGGAAAGGATTTGCCAGCCTGCGAGGAAAATGCCATCAGCCTTTGCCCTAGATTACACCCATTGGGCACGTTTGGTGGCAAAGGCACAGGGATTGGGACACTCATTGGGGCACCACGGGTAGAACTAATTTCTAAAGCCTAGTGAAGACTGAACAGAGACAAACCTCTACTAGTTGGACCATTGTAATTCCTAAGCAGCCCCATAAAGGTGGTGTGTGTGTGTCCCTGTCGGGTGAGGAGATGCTTCACTCCCATGGTCAGGAGAGCTCTGCAGCTTCATCCTCCTTTCATACAGCAAGTGCAGCTTGGACTTTCTTCCAGTGTCAAAAACAATCGTTAATGAACTGGTGAGCAAATAGCAAGCATAATAAAAACAATTATGTGTTTGAGCACTCCACAAGGTCTGAAACATAAAGCAATGTATTTGCTCACAGCAGCGGGGTTTTTTCAAGCTACTTTGAACTTCTGCCTGTGCACGTATCCCTTTAATAAGCTGTGTAATGGCTGAATGCTGCCTGTTAGTCATGAAGCTGCCTCGGTCAATTTTTCTTCAGGGCCCTGACACTGCCTGGAGCTCCCTGTGCATCAAGTGCATGCATGTGTTTGTCCCACGAGCGCTAATGTGCCACTCAAACAGTCACCTAGACCTTAGAAGTAGCAAATCAGTGTCCTCAGCCTACAGTGTGCACGTGAAATTCCTTTTGTTTTTTATCTTCAGAATTCTCAGGAAAAGGCATTTTCACTTTCGTGCGCCTGTGTACCATCACAACTGTCACAGAATGTTTTTAGGGGGTTTAAACATTCTGATTGTTTTATAAAGCTAAGTGAGGAAAATAACAGCATTATCTCTTCTCCACACTCTGTTTTTCACTATTAGGATTTCTTTATGGCCTTTTATGTTTTTCTTTTGTCTGTCCAAGTAGGTAGCATTGCTAGTCCCACCCATTCACAACTGATTCATCATTAAGATTATTTTAATAATAAATACTGGCTTGTTTTCTTTCACCTCATACTTTCTGAGCCTTCATTCCAGGTTTTCTCTGCGACTCTGGGCTCAAGCACATTAGCTACCCTTCCGTGCTCCTCCCTCTCCTAAACTGAAACCTGCATGTAATGACTTGCTCTCAGGACACTGAGCTTCAGTTCACATCCTGAATATTTCTGAGATTATAAGTGAATTGTGAGATCTGACTAGTTTGGGGGGTTAATAGACATGAGCTGATCAACTCATCATAGCACAAGGGACTTCACCGGGTAATTTGTTTTGTAGGTCATATCTAGAACTATAGCTTGTTATTTTTTGTTATGCTTGTAACTATAGCTTTGTTATTTTTTAACACTTTGTTATTTTATAAACTGCCCAAGATGCAAAGGCAGAAATTATAAATACTGCAATAGCTGATTCAAAAGCATTCCTGCCCAGTTTCAGAAAACTGGAGTCACTTGTCAAAGTTAAGGTTCCCATCATCCTTCAAGATAATGATGCAGGATAATAAAAGCTTGTATAATGAGTGGAGGAGTACCGCCTGGCCAGTGCCCATCACTTGCTCCTGAGCACAGCCAGAGACTACTGCCCATTTCCCCAAGTCACTGTCCCCAAACTCCATCAATGCAAAGTCTTAGCTGCCACCCCACTGATTCAAGGTGTCATGGCCAAGCGTAATTTGGTGATATAGACTTACTATAGACAGCTGGAGATTGTTGCTCTTCTTTTTCCTGTTGAGATTTTAAAGCTATCCACTGAGAACAAAGTGGTAGAATTATACAGGAATTACCTTGAATGCTAAAATAAATTTGGGTAGTGTTTCTTCTTGTGAAAATTAACCCGCAGAAAAATTTTTCCTGGTGGAGAAGTCATAACTAAGGCAAAGCCTTGCAATGTTAGTTTTATTTAACCTGAGTCCCAGTCCCAAAGCAGGTAGGCACTATAATCCAATGCTGCAAAACATTCAGGTGTCTGAATGTGTAAACTAACCTAACCCGTACTGGAAATTGGGGTCACTGCAGACAGGAAACTCGTTCTAGATGTCTTTCTTTTCATAGATTACTTTGGATAAGTTCAAGTGTACTACAATTAGGGTGGCAGAGCACATCATAATTTCAATATCTCCTTTTATCCACTGCATTTGTGTACAGCTCAGCTATAGCAAACACCAGAACAAGAAAGTCTTTAACTTGGCCCTGAAACAGCCGTAAGAAACCCTAGCGAGCTGTTCCAAATTTCTTCTCTTGTTTTCTACTTAAAAAAAAAACCAAAACTTTAGAGATAAGACCACTTTTGGACTGCTTAGATGTTTGGTAAAGGTATAGTAATGACCCCAGGAGAAAATGAACTTAAAATCCTCTAGACTGTACAGTATATGTAGCCTATGTCAGAGAAAAAAACCCATTATTTTTCAAAGTATTAAAACTCATTCTGGAGGAAAAAAAGGAACTGCATGATCACCTTGGAAATACCCAAAGAGGGTTTTAGGAGAAGAAAAGTTTTTTCCTTCTCTTTTACACAACAAACACAGTAAATTCCAGAGAAACGGTCTGTCAGCAGCAATATATATTATTGCTATAATGAGTTGAATGCTCTTTCCCTGTTTATCACAGCTATGAGGATTAAAATTTAACATACTATGGCTCAGTACAGTATGTATTTCTCTTTGGTTGAAGTCTCTATACACAAGTTGTCAAAAGAAATTTTAAAAAACTCCAAAACACAAAAAAACCCCAAAATAAAAATCCACCCCACCAAAAAACAAATAGCATGAAGGAAACCAGATCCCATTACCTAAAGGGAGCTGGTATCTCCATCCTCGGGCTATTATCACAGGGACTCTGACTGTTGACTTAAAGTGACCTCTGTCATCTGCAACAAAATTTCCAAGCAAAGAGCTGAATCAGCTGATGAATTAGCACAAATGCTCAATCACTCTGGCTGGCAGGAGAGGGAGAAAGGAGAGAGGAAAAAGAGAGAGAGAGAGATCTTCAGATTTCAGCTTTACTCTGGTATTCAAGTCCATCTGTGTTGCCTTCCAAATTACAGTTGCTAGAGCTGCTACTGCCTTCAGTTTTGCCCATTGCCAGTTGAAATGCTGCTCTTCCATTCACAGAGAGCCGTTGCTCTTGCCAGCAGCACGAGAAAGATAGGCAAAAGAAAAGCGACTTCCAGGTGGCAATCTGTCACCTCCAGTGGCAAGAGCCTTTGGTCCCAGGCTAAGTCGGCAGAACTGCTGCCCTCTATCTCTCTGCCATTCCATGCGATGCTGCCTTTAGGTCTGGGGAAACAAACCTTTAAAACGTCAGACACAACCCACTTGCACAAGCACAGATTCACAGGAACTGCAGTCCCAGTACAGACAATTGTGAGTGGGTAGCAAAAGTGAAGCTAAAATAAGCTATAGTCAGGGAAACATTCCAAGTAAGCTGTATGGACCGTGGACATGGGTCTGAGCCGGTGGAAGGTGATGTGCGTGGGGCTGAGTGATTCCAGCTGCCAGATAGCTACAAGCTAAAATAAGCATGCTACTGGTTCAGCGACGTGGGCTGAACAGAAAAAAAAGCCCAAAACAATACAAACAAAACCACCAGAAAAAGGGCTAAACTGAGGTAAATAGTAATAGCAAAGGATTAATAGGATCCACATGGATTCCTGGCCCTTCTTTCTCTGTTATGTGTGATGATTGTCTGGTAAGTTGCTGTGGTCTTGAACATAGAGTTTAAGAGCTTCTTATTTTACCTTCAGGAAAGCTCAAGAGAACAATTAGAGTAATTAGGGATCAAGCTGGCTGGAATAATTTGCTGGATGTTTTTAGCGTGTTTACCCCAATTTCTATATTGGAGGGAGCAATAGGAAGAGTGTGTATTTAGTCTCTATCTTCAAGAGAGAAATTATCTCTTGTCCAATTTTGAGATGATTATTAAAATTCAAAGCATGTTTACAGAAGCAAAAATCTGGAACAAGTTATTTTGCAGCATGACTGAAACAGTTCCTGCATCCTTTCCCAGCCGTTCAGTTCTGGGATCATGCTGCAGGCAGCCCATGTGAGCAACAAGCATCAGCCCTGCAGCTCTTAGAGAGATTTCAAGAGGACAAGAAATAATGAAAAAGAGAAGGCAATAAAGAGATGTGTAATTAGCCAAGGATGGATGCGCTTCCAAAATTCAGGGCAGAATTAACTACATTCAGATTATTTGTAGGAAACAAATGACAGAGAGATGGCTCTGCCTCCTTATCTAAATATGTTTGCTCCAAACAGGAGGTAGCTTGGAAAGAACAATTTAGGTTTCTCTGTTGTAAATTGTGGATGCAAATACCCTTTCCACTGTGCTGAACTACTGTGGAAAGCATGGAAGGGAAGGTGGTAATTAGTTTTTGCAGACCAGTAAGAAGCTAGGCATTGCTGAAGGTGATGGAGAAATTGCCTAAGACAGAAAAGCTTAAGGAGGTCTGGAGGAACTGGCATCAGGTGAAAAGCTTAACACTTTGCTGGTAGAGATGCAGGTGCTGTCTCTCCCATATGAGGAGTAGTGGGAGGGTCACCTACGTCCTTCCATGTGCTCTGAAAAACCATGTCAGGTTATTTGACCTGAGCATGCAAAATAAGGGAGGATTAACCCCTCTCCCTTTGCTTTAGCTCCTTCTCTCTACAATGGGGCTCCAAATATCCCCTCCCTCCACAGGGCTGAAAAAAGATGCTGTGAAACCTGTGCTGTGTACCATAGCCAGAAAGATTTGGTAATTTTTAACAGTTATCATGGATGCAGAGGAGGTAAGACTTGAGCTGCCCACTACGAGTGAAAATAAAGTAATTTATTAACCACTTAGTCACAATTGCTCTTTGCTGCTAGGCTTGGTTGAGCTGAAGGAAGTCCTGAGAAAACATTTTTTCAAGAAAGGTTACCAAAGCTGACAGTCTTCATCTGTAACTTCCACTGGAACATTGAAAGAGGGATCTGGAATGCATATGCAGTCCTGGGATCAGCAGTTTTTTAATGGCTAATGCATTTTCTGCAGATGTACAAAGTGTCATCTGACATATGTATACTCCACACGGATCTTATTTCCCAGTAATTGGAGTGTAACTGATAGGCTGCTGTGCCTCTTGGAAGCAAAAAAAGTATTGGAAAGTATTGGGGTCTTCAATGCGTTTAAGGGGAAATAGAAAACTTGTACCTATGGCAGAGATATTGTCGTTGTGGAGTTAATTAGCCATTAACAACTTAGGCGGGAAAGCATTTTCTGGGGATTAGTGACCATCTGGGAGAAACCAATGGCCTAAGGATCCCTGATTATTAGTGTATAGGCCTTGTTCTTTCTCAAGGTCATTAGCAGGGCTGTAGGGTATGGCTGGATCAGAGTCCAAATATCCGTTCAAAGGAGCCCTCCGACCCTTGAAGAGTTTGTGCCTGGTTTCCAGCCAGCTGCAAGTAAACTGGTACTGGTGAGAAGGTTTCGAAAGCATTCAGAGACCATGTTTGAGTGAGGGATAAAAGCTTCACAGATCAGGTAAGCTTTAATCTTTTCAGTTTATAATATCCATCGCTTAATTTATTTTACAATAAAGGCTTTACCCTGGAGCTCATTAGAAGCAGTTTTGCTGGTGTCAGTCCCCAAAGATGACAGTACCTTGGTGTCTCAGATTTCTGCCTGGCATACCCACTAGCAAGAGATGTTTCACAAAAGAAGTAAAAATTGCGGGATAACCCACCCAAACAGGGAGATTTTATTGCTTTGGTATGAAATTTGAAAGTTTAAATTTTCAGTATTTTTATACACACACTTTGTGTACATACACATAGGTATGTGCATACAGAAAGAGAGAAAGAGGGAAACAATGTGATGACAATGAGGTCCACAGAGCTCTGATCATTCTGGACCAAATGGCTGGATCATTTCACTATATCTTTCTGGCTCCCCCAGACAGGTGATGCAGCATGGCTTTTTAAGCATGGCCATGCTTTTTAGGCATGGGTTTTTAAGCAGGCCTGACCATTGCAAACATCTTCCTAGTTTTTTGCCTTTATCTTGATATCTGGAGCCGAGGTGGGAAACGCCTTAGGCTCATCCCCGGCTCTTCAGTGCTGGGGGAGACTGAGGGCTCGATCCGGGGGCCTGCGGAATCGGGCGGAAGCCATAGCGAGTGCTTGGAAGCGCAGGCCGGGGTTTGGATGGGGCCGAGGGCAGGGATGGAGGGTCGTGGTCAGCCCCGCCACGCCCGCCCGGCGACCGGTGACGCGGGAGGAGCACGAATGGCATTGGCGAAAGGGCCGTGGCATAGCCAATGGAAGCGTGAGGCGGGAGGGGCAGCGGCCCCAGGGATCTACCGGGCACCAGGTGACGTCAGGTGCAGTACGGGTCACCATTGGCAGCTCGCTCGGGCGCGGTCAGGCAGGGACACCCTGCTGGCTCCGGTCAACTGAGCAGAGATGGTGCCCATGCAGCCTGTGGTGAAGACCGTGGGGAAGCAGCTGTCCTGCAGCAGCCCATGAAGGTCCACACCTGCAGAGATCCACCTGCAGCCTTTGGAGGAGCCCAATGCCGTAGAAGGTGGATGTGCCTGAGAGAGATTGTGACCCTATGGAGACCCTGCGCTTGAGCAGGTTCCTGGCAGGACTTGTGACCCTGAGGGAAATCCACACTGGAGCAGCCCGTTCCTGAAGGAGTGACCCCACAGAAAGGACCCATGCTGGAGCAGTTTGTGAGGAACTGCAGCCCATGGAAAGGACCCATGCTGGAGACATTTGTGGGAGACTGTCTCCTGTGAGTGGGATTCCACACTGGAGCAGGGTGAGGAGGGAGGAGCAATGGACAATACATGATGAACTGATGACAATCCTCATTCCACATCCTGCTGTGGAGTGTGTTGCTTAGAGTCTCCCAGAGCCTCAGCGTGGCTCTTTCATGGCTGTCAGGCACAGTGGAAGGGTGACAATCCCCCATCCTTCCAGCTTTTACAGAGAAGGAGGCAGGCATGGGGGCAGGAGGCAGGAGGAGATCCTGATCTAAAACCGAGGGTGAGCTCAGCCCTGGAGATGGAGCAGCTCAATGGGCTCAAAATGCCTTCCTGTGTCAGGGATGTCAGGGGTGTCACTTGGGTCCTCCCTTCCCCTTCTCTCCCCAGTGAGAGAGCTCACATCTCTCCATCTCTCCCTGATTTGTGGCCTGCTCCATCCCACATCTCACTCAGCAGCCCCACAGTGGTCTGGCCTCAGGTTGTAACTGCCCTGTCAGGAACAGACACTGGCCATGGAGAGATGTGGGAGAGGCTGTCAGAAGACTGGCTTCTCCTGACATGCCAGGTGGAGACCAACCAGAGTCCAGGAAACGGAAGAGTCTCTGGCTGCTATATGGAGTCTCTGTAGTACGCTGAGGGGTTTCCTGAGAAAAGCTCCTGAGGGGGAAGAAGGGTGAGAGACACAGGAGCCACATGCATCAGGGGAAGTTTGTAGCTGTTTAATGCGGTGGTTTTCCAGAACGAAATCGTGTCCGTGCCGATGGGTCAGGGGTGGGACATGAAGTAAGAAGGGAGAGCAAGCAGTTGTTGTTGTGTGGGCAACCAGGCCTCAAATGATGAATTCCTGGGTCTCTCATGTAGCCTCGTTACCCTTCCTGCAAAGGGGAGACACCATGAGCTGTGCTGACAGTCAGGCAGTTCACCCCTACAGAGCTGCCGCTGCTGCAACCCCTGGACTGACCTACATGCCCATTAATCTTACAGCACGTGATGGGACGGAGAGCTCACCTGCGCTTCCACCACCAAAATCCCCCAGCAGAGGCTGTGGCCACAAGAAGCACCACTGCAATGGTGATGCTGACGGTTGGAGCTGCGCTGCGGTTTTCTGGGACAGGGAGAGAAGAGGGCGACTGCGTGAGAGTGGCAGTGCCAGTCAGGAGCTGCCCCTCACAGGGCCAGTGGCTGCTATCTGCAGCCTGCACCCCATCCCCATGGGTGGCACCTACCCCATGGGATGAGAAGGCTGCGGGTGCCCAGGCTGTGGTGGCGCACACGGCAGACATAGCTGTGCCCATCACGGGGGGCCACGGCCAGGATGCTGCGGAGCTGGTAGGTGAGGTCAGCGTTGGGCAGGATGGTGCTGGTGCTGAGCGCCGGACCCGGAGGCACCTCCCGGCCATCCTGCAGCCAGGCCACGCTGATGGGACGGGGGTAGAAGCCAGTGACATGGCAAATGAGCAGCAGCTGGTCTAGGCTGGGGGTGCGGGCAAAGACCGTGGCCACAGGCAGCTCTGGGGAATGAGAGCAAAGGGGTGGGGCAGGCCTCGGTGGGGCACAGCTGGGCCCCAGCGTGGGGGGGCTTTGGGGTGGCTGTTGCAGGGTCAGGGTGGTCTCACCTTGTCTCTCCAGAGTTTCCCTCCCATACTTCTCCAGGGTGAGGAAGTTGCTCTTGCATATCCAGACGGAGAGAAGGTACTCCAGGAGCACTCTGACGGACTTCTGCCTGTTGAGGCTCTTGCTAACCAGCTCTGCCACCTGGGATGGCTGCCGGGCTTCCCAGCGCTGTTTATCTACCTCAAAAGCTACGAGGTCTCTGCCACCCCAGCTGACATTCAGGAAGCCCTGGCTTGTCATATTGGGGTACAGCACACAGCCTGCACGGAACTGGACCACCAATGGGTCTGTCAAGGGCAAAGCCAGTGGAGAGGTCCCATGAGTGCGTGGAACGTGGGTGGCATGAGGTGGGATGTGGCTGAGGGCACGTACAGGGATGCAGTGGAAAGCAGGGTGCAATGGGCAGCAGGGGGTAAGGCCATGCTTCAGGAGACTTCGGACACCCTGCAAGCCCTCAAGCCTCTTGGAAGAATGGATTGGATACCGGTGTGGGGTGTTTGCTTAAAAAGAATTTTGCCCCCCAAAATATTTGCCCCAAATTTTCTCTTTCATGGTCTTTGCTGTGTCAGTCCTGCAGCTCCAGCAAATTTGGTGGCAGCTCCCTGACATGCAGAGGCATTCCTTGTGCCAGACGGCAGAAGCCCTGAGGGGTATTTTTGGTCTGCTGCCCTACCCACTCCTGCTAGTCATATGCCCCAGCAGCTGCAGTGTTTCAGGAGCTGTTGCACCCTGTGAGACCCCCTCCAAATGCCATCCTGGTAGGGAGGAGGCCACAGCCGGAACCTGAGGAGAAGAACTAGGGCTCTGGCAGAGCTCGTTCCCATACTCACAGTGCTGTTTTGTCTGCTGAACTGTGTCGTGCACGAATCGGATCATATTGCGCAGAGCGATTTTGTACTGGGACATCAAGTTTTTCGCGTCGTCTTCAGCTGCAGCCTGGCTGACCCAGGGCCAGCGGAAGTGGATGCTCCAGTTGGCCGGATCCAGTGTTAAGATGGGTATGTCCCCTATAAGTGCCACGCATGACACCTCAGCAGAGCTGATGTTGGCAAAGAGGCTAGTCAGGAGGTACTGGATAACCTGCGGCTCTGCTAGGAGAGAGGATGGAGACAGGAAAGGGTGCAGGAAGGAAATGAGTGGAGGTGCTAAAGGGGAAACGGGAAGTGGAGGTGCTGGAGGGGGAACAGGGGATTCAGACTAGATAATAAGAAAGAAATTTTTTTACTGTGAGGGGCAGTGAGACACTGGCACATGTTACCCAGACATATGGTGGATGCCTCATCCCTGTAAACATTCAAGGCCAGATTGTTTGGGGGTCTGAGCAGGGAAGGTGTCCTTGCCCATGGCAGAGGGGTTGGACTGAATGGCCTTTAAAGGTCCTTTTCACCCCAGATCATTCTGCGCTTCTATGATTCTATGCTCTTCATCCTGCTCAGGGTTGCTTTCCTGTCTGAACTTCCTCTGACTTCACTGCTCTTTTTCCTTCTCTATTTTACTTTCAACAAAGTGGTTGACTCCTGCAGAGGATTTTAGGCATTTTGCCCCCTCCCCTCCATGCCTCCCTCCCAGCCAGTGCTGGTGTGTGACTGTGCAGAGCAGATGAAGGGGCACCTCGCCGCTCATGTGGGATGGTATTTCCTCCCAGGAGAAGTACCTGTGCCAGGACCTGTATCTGCCAAAGACCTGGACACAGTACAGAGGATACAGAGGATGGCTGATAGGAAGGGGCATTTTGTCTAGGTTTGAGGCTCCCTGATAGGGCCAGGACATCAGCCCAGCCCAGAGATCAATCCTGCTTTTCCGTGTCTGATGCTGCCTGCCCCGGAAGTGTAAGGTCTCACGGGGTTGTGGTAAAACGCTCTGTGTGACAGCAGTGCCTGAAACACCCTCTTGCAGGTGCAGCTCCCTAACGAACGAGGGGCTGCTGGAAGGGGCCCTCAGCACCCTGTGGAGCTGAGATCTGCTTGGCACCCATGGGCTCCCTGCAGGGGGAGGACATCTTGGGGGGAAACTCAACACCCAAGGCCTGGCTGGGGACCACAGTTGTCTCTTCTGCTTGTGTGCCCAAGGCCCTGTGTTGGAGCTGGTGGGGCAGAAGTCCTGAGCTGGAGGCAGGAACAGAGAGGGTGGGCAGGGACAAAGCATTTTTGGGTGGTGCACGGCGGGAGGTGGCCCTCTGATGCTGGGAATCATCCGCCCCCCCATACGGCACAGTGGCCTGGCCATGCCTCCCCTGAGCAGAACTTGTGGGGTCCTCTGACAGAGCGGGGGGGATGAGAGCGGTTGAGGTGAGCCAGGGCTCCCACTTACCCTCTGGATCTGCCCACGTCCCAGGGAGGAAGATCGAGAGAAAGGGGAAGAGGAGGAGGTGACGGGGCTGCATGGTGCATGCCGCAAGGCGGACGAAGCAGCAGCAGTGACTGTGCGAGGAGAAAAAACCTGTGAGATCCCAAGCTTCAACCCAGCCCACCAGTCACTGCTGTGGCTCTCCACCAATCGGAAAATCGAAGTGTCAGGGAGGGGCCCAGAGGTCCCAAGCGGAAGGCTGGGTACGTGTGGGAGGGACAAACGCTGAAATAAGGTCTTGAACATGAAGTGCTGTGATAGGCTGCGGTTGGGTTAAGCCCAGCCAGAAGGAGAAGGCAGGGAAAGAGAGTCCCGGGAAACAGCACTAGGAAAAAAGATATTCAAGCATCTAAGCTGGGTTTTCCTGACCCCCCCTCCCCACCAATATTACATTGTCCTATCCCTGTTCTTGTGGGATGCATCAGTACCAATGCAGGTGAGGATGGCTTTTGGATTTCAGACCTGACTGGAGAAAGATGGTTGCTATCCTCTCAGCCCCTGCATAGGCAGAAGGAATGCTTTGGGTCACCCCCTTCCCGCTCCTGGCACCTCCAACTCAGGCTGCTCCTGCATCGCTTGCGTAATTGTGGAGATGGGGCTCCCAGGGAGGAAATGACAAGCTGTTCCACCTAGTCCCAAGCTGTAGGACACTGCTGGGCAGCCCGAACTCCGCTCTAAACAGCTGGGGATGGGCCTGGCAACTCCCCTTTCCTTCTCACCAGCTTTCGTGTGGAATCCAGTCCCCCTCCCCAAGAGCCACCTGTGCATGGGAACAGAAATGGTGGGAGCCATCCCCGTGCTCTGGCCCCGCTGGCACCAGTGTCCAGTGCTGGAGGGATCATGGGGTGACCAGAGTCAGCCTCTCCCCCACAAAACCACAGCCAAGGGCAAGTCTGAGGGGTGCACCTTGGTGGCGTCCAAATACTGAATACTTTCGCTTCCGTGGAGCTGTCCCAGAGAGAAGTAGGAATGCTGTGGTGGCCTGGTAGGCCCAGAAATGGCACCAACTTCCCCAGCAGCATGACACAGGGGATGTCCAGCTGTGCCACCACAAGGTCCACGTCCCTCCCACTAGTCCTAGACCCAGAGGAGAGTGTTTGGCTGTCAGGATGGCAAAGCGCAGCCATGGGGCAGCCAGGGAGGGAAGAGACAAGGGGACTTTTACCTCTGCAGTCCTGTGAGGTGATCACTCGTCCCCATGGTCTCCCCTGAGATGACCGTAGGTCACTTCTTGCTGAGCAGCTGAGAGGCCATTTGCAGCCCTCTGTCCTGTGCAGGTGCACGTGACACTACTGGTTGTGTTCAGGTTGTTCACAGGACAGGACCAGGCACTCAGCTTGTGTGAGTGGTCACAATGTGTTCAGCCCCCTCGTAATTTCCTCCAGATGTCTCCCACTGTTCCTGTGGATCTGCTTTAAAGTTCTGCTTTAGCCCTTCCACTTCTCTATTGAATGTACTTCTCATGTTTGGAGTTTTTTCACTTCCTTTTTTGCTCACAACTTCTTCCTCCTTCGTACTGTCAGTTCTGTGGTCTGAAAATGACCCAAGGGGACAGGGGGCTGTTGGTCCACACAGACCATTGGTCCTCAGAGTCCTCTCAAGTGACCATGGTCCTCAGAGTCACCCCCAGGTTACCACTGGTCCCCACTGTTCCCTCAGGTGACATTGGTCCTTACAGTCCTCTCAAGTGATTACGGGTCCTCGCTTTCCCCCTGCCCTAGGGGACTATAGGACTTTGAAGTTCTCATGTGGCCACCGGTCCTCAAAGACCCCACAGGTGACATTTGTCCTTGCAATCTCCCCTGCAGGTGAAGGCTGTAACCACCCGAGCAGTGCCTGGGTGGGCTGGGGTGGGGTGGACAGGGATGCAGTGTGTCTGGGTGCCATACTGGGTGGGGGGGGCAGCAGCAACCGCTGCACTGGGCTGGGATGATGTGCCTTAAGAACCCTCTAAAAATGCCTGGGTGGGGCCTGTTATTGTAAGGTCTCTTAGGGGAATGTGAGCAAACACTTGCAGACACCTCCTTGGTACCAGGTGTTTGTGGGTGTGGTACTGTAGGGTCTCTTGGGAGGTCATTCACATGAACACCTTTCCTCAACAGGTTTCCTCACTGGCAGCACCTGCTCTCCAGGTCTGCCCTGTCCCATGAATGCTGCAGGATGTTCCACTCTGCCTGGGAGAGGAATTGCCCCATTTGCCCTGTGGATACCAAGCCTGCAGGGAGGCATGCCCGCATCTAAGAGTTTCATCTGTCTGTCCCAAGTCAGCAGCGGCTGGGAGAGGCTTGGTGTCACTCCTCTTGCAGTGAGGTCCTTGAGGCCTGTGATGCCCGCAGGTGACTCTGGCTGCCAGAGAAATGCAGTCCTCACCCCAGCATGGTGGTTTCCAGGTTCTGGGCAGGGGAGAACAAACATCATTGGATTTGTGGTGGATATGGCCACAAGACAGCCAGGTTTTCTGGCTTGCACTTGGCTGCCAGACTTATCCTGGGAAACTTTGCAGGAAGTTGTCCAGTGAAACAAAACCTTTTGAAGCTACGTGTTCAAGTCGATTGGGAGCATGAACTATATGCTTTCCTGTGTGTGTGTGAACTCTGCTATCTTTGATGGGACATAGGCTTCTTTTTTCTCCTTTATTAGGAGCCTTGGGGTCACTTTACCCCCATGTGCACAGTTGCTTATTTCCATGCAATGTGTAAGAACATGGTCATATATGGACAGGCACACATGTACTGTTTTTCCCCATGCCTTGGTACTTTCTGCAATTAGTGCCAATAATTCAGCCGTGTTTCAGCTTCCATATGTGGCTGATCAAAACCTCTCCAAGCCCATTCAACTGCTAAGGAAAGGCAGATGATCTTAGTGAAAATATGAATGGTTTATTTTCATTTCATGCACATCTGCAGCTCCCACACATTACACCAGAGTTTCAGTGTTACTCAGCGCTTTGTAAAGCCATTTCTGGCCAGGTCCTGTTAGTTTGTGTGCAACAGTTCAGTCTCAGCACAAATATTTCTGGAATATGGTTAATAAAGGCAATTTTTAGGAAAAAACAATACCAGAAAGTGACAGTAGAAGGGTACAGCTTTCTACCTTCTGACAAAAGTGTTACTGAACCAGAACCAGGAGAATTTGCCATTGGGCGTCGAAGTGCCCTAGAACATCAGTGGGTGCACTGGCCAGTGCCACAAGCTAAGAGATGATCACGTGTAACAAGAGAGGAGGTCTCAGACTTGCATTTGTGTCTGTTTAGAAAATTCAAGTGAGTCAAAAGCTGCCCAGGTTTCTCCTGTGCATCTCTGAATCGAGTTAGTCTTGCAATTGGCAATGCCCAGAACACAGGTGAAGCAGAAAAACGTAGTTCTTGTTGCTGTGAAGGCAGTGGGAGGGAATGGGGACTGTTGGCTCCCTTCTGAGCTAAGCTGCTTTGCTCAGGATGGAGTTCCTGGACTCTGATTCCTCCATCTGCTGGTGCTTTCTGAAACGAGAGGGGGACAGCTGGATGCTCCATGGCAGAGACCTTGTGGGAGTGCAGACAGCATTTGGCAGGGCCAAAGCAAGAGCTTTGCTGCTCAGTGCAGAAATCCCCTGGGCATTTCCTCCCCTCCTCTCTCACTGCTGCTCCATAGGGCAGACAGGGACTCACCTTTGTCTCCACACCCAAAGCACCGACATGGCAGCTACGGCCACGGCTGCAAGTAGCCCGGCCGTGAGCCCTGTGATCAGCACCACTTCTGAGTTCCCTGGGAAACATAAGGAGAAGCTGCCACGAACTTTCTGGGGTTTGCTCCGTCTTGTGCAGGGTGGCTCAGGAGCCCCATCTCATCCCCATGGGTGGCACCTACCCCATGGGATGAGAAGGCTGCGGGTGCCCAGGCTGTGGTGGCGCACACGGCAGACATAGCTGTGCCCATCACGGGGGGCCACGGCCAGGATGCTGCGGAGCTGGTAGGTGAGGTCAGCGTTGGGCAGGATGGTGCTGGTGCTGAGCGCCGAACCCGGAGGCACCTCCCGGCCATCCTGCAGCCAGGCCACGCTGATGGGACGGGGGTAGAAGCCAGTGACATGGCAAATGAGCAGCAGCTGGTCTAGGCTGGGGGTGCGGGCAAAGACCGTGGCCACAGGCAGCTCTGGGGAATGAGAGCAAAGGGGTGGGGCAGGCCTCGGTGGGGCACAGCTGGGCCCCAGCGTGGGGGGGCTTTGGGGTGGCTGTTGCAGGGTCAGGGTGGTCTCACCTTGTCTCTCCAGAGTTTCCCTCCCATAGTGCAGTAACACCTCCATGTCATCGACACAAGTATCATTGAAGATAATTTCCACCAGCTCACTCAAGGCGGTGTAGTTCTGGAGAAATAACTGGACATACCGTGACAACTTGGTGTCCTGGGAGAGCGTCCAGGTGACATTCTCTGTGTCAAAGCTGAGGAAATCTTGACCATTGTAACCCACATAGGCAAAGGCCCGGGAGGTTCTGTTGGGGTACAGCACGCAGCCTGCCACGCACTGTACCACAAAGGGGTCTGGCAGGGCAGAGAAGAGAGGGAGGTTGCATGAGGGGCTGACATTGCCTTCCTGCAGACATGGTCAGTGTCTCCTATACAGCGCCAGCACTATCAGATCCTTCCCCACTTCCCAGCTGCTCTTCAGAAAGAGGATGCAGTGAAGACTGGGTACTCACAGGGGACGTCCCTTTGCACAGCCCCTTCATTGATCAGATGGCTGAACTGCTGCAAATAGATCTTAAGTATGTTCTCAATGGTGTCCCAGTCACTGCGGGTCAGGGCTGGGCGCACCCAGGGCTGACAGAAGCGGATGGACTGTGTGTGTTTATCAAGAGAACCAAGTTCGATGTCTTCCAGCAGGCCCAGCCCCTCCGTGTCCACAAACGAGGTGTTTTGGAAGGTGGTGGTCTGGAGCAGCCGGATAGTGAAGGTCCCTACATGAGACAAGGGTTGACAGGGAGGAGATGGGACTGAGAGAAGAGGGCTGAGGAAAGTGGAGGAGCTGAGGGATGGGTCCTTGAGGTTGCAGGGATCTGTGGGCCCCCCCATAAGCCCCTTGCACCCTTTGCAGCCCCAGTTCCCATCCCCTCCACCCACCTGGGGTGGCTGCATCCCTGCTGGGGAGGAGGTGTGGAGCCAGGGGACAACGAGGAGTGAGGAAACAAGTGCCCAAGGTGGGTGGGGAGCAGGAAGCCTCTCCCCTGTGGAGTCCCATGGAGGTCGATGTGTATGAGCCAGGGGTCCCACTTACCCTCCAGGTTTGCCCATGTTCCAGAGAGGAGGAAGAGGTAGAGGAGGAGGGAGAGAAGGCAGCAGCAAGGGGACTGCATGGTTCCAGCAGTGAGGCCCAGAGTGCGCAGCAGTGGGTGCAGCAGCAGGAAGAAGAGGCTGTTGAGAGATGTGGCCTCAGATGTCTCCTCAGGCTGGCTCTGCCTGGGCGGCTCTGCTGGTGCTAATGGCCCTGGCAGCCAATGGGGCTGGCACTGAGGTTTAGGGGAGGGCTCTGAGGTTCCCACTTGGGGTGAGCTGGGGCATCCTGAGTATGGCTGTGAGTGCTGGGGGAATTTATCGTGAGCAAGGCCATCCCACTGCACGCAGGAGCAGTCCCTCATGGCTGCAGCAGCACCTTGACAATCAGGGTGATGTGGGTGAACTGAGTCCTATTTTCCATCCCTCTTTCAGGTGGACGTGTCACTTGGCCATGTGCTGCGTCCATTGCCCTGACAGGAATGTCCCTTACTTGTGCCTGGCATATCTGGCCCTGCACAGAACAGACATCGTCACCTGCTCTGCGCTGCCAGGTGGGTTCACAACAACATGGCTGTTTTTCCCACAGGGCAGGCAAGCCCTATTCCCACCACAGGGCCTCCTGCCTGGGCTCTTTGTGCCCCCAGGCTGTGCACTGGTCCCATGCCTCTTTGTCACCTTCCAACCATCCCACAGCCAGGCCACTCTGATGGGCCACAGGTATATAAGCCAGTGATGTGGGGAACCTACAGGAGAGCTGGGCCATGGCCTTGGAAAGCTCTGAGGGATGAGAGTGATGGAGAAAAGTTGATGGTAATATCCTTTGACCCCTCAGCACTGCTGGTCTCATCCTGGAGAAGTGACTTCCCAGAGTTGAGGTGATGAGCACTTCCAGCCTGGACCACAGCTGTGGGGTCAGGGATGGCTGCAGGAACAGCTAGAGGAAGCAGTCCTCCAGGAGCTCTTCCTGGGGTGCAAGAAGGGAAGGGACTAGAGCAGCTATAGAGTGGTGGTCCCCAAGGGGAAAGATGGGCTGCAGGGCCTGGAAAGGACTGTTTCCCATTGGCAGTCATCAGACTCCTGGAGCAGTGGCAGCTGGCTGGACAGGATCTGCAAGCTGGGATGGGACCCCATCATCAGGCCCATTCCAGGGAGTTGCAGTGGATATGCAGCTTCCCCCTTTCCATGGAGCTCTATCCATGCCATGGGGCCTGGGAGCTGTCTCTCTGCTTCCCTGCACCCCACACTGTAGGGGAGCCTGAACTCTGCCCTAAACGCCCCCACAGGGCAGGGCCTGAGGATCGACTGCAGCCTGGCAACTCCCCTTTCCTTCCCACCAGTTTTGGTGAGGAAACCGGGCCCCCTCCCCAAGAGCCCAGTGTGAAAGGGAACAGAAATGTTGGGAGCCATCTCCCTGCTCTGTCCTGCTCTCAGATTGGCACCAGTGTCCAGTGGTGGAGGGAAAATGTGGTGACCAGAGCCAGCCTCACCCCACGATGTCCCATATCCACTGCTCCTCCCTCACCTGCAGTTTCTCTCCCCCTTTCCTGGGGGTTGCCCATGATGAGAGCGAAGGCAGAGCTGAAACCACAGCCAAGGGGAAGTCTGAGGTGGGGTGCCCTGATAACAACCAAACACAACAGGGGCAGAGGTATCCGTGTTGGTATGTGACCCTTCCAAGCACAACTGGGACCAGGTGTCACTTCTCCATGTCACCATTTTTGGTGTCTCCAGCTGTAGGGACATGGGGAAGGCCCATATGAGGCTGCTGCAGGCTGAGCTCCAGCACCCCATGACACTGAGTCAGACATGGGGACAAAAGGACACCAAACCCCTTCCCTTCCATGGAGCTGTCCCAGAGAGAAGTAGGGATGCTGTGGTGGCCTGGTAGGCCCAGAAATGGCACCAACTTCCCCAGCAGCATGACACAGGGGACGTCCAGCTGTGCCACCACAAGGTCCACATCCCTCCCACTAGTCCTAGACCCAGAGGAGAGTGTTTGGCTGTCAGGATGGCAAAGCGCAGCCATGGGGCAGCCAGGGAGGGAAGAGACAAGGGGACTTTTACCTCTGCAGTCCTGTGAGGTGATCACTCGTCCCCATGGTCTCCCCTGAGATGACCGTAGGTCACTTCTTGCTGAGCAGCTGAGAGGCCATTTGCAGCCCTCTGTCCTGCGCAGGTGCATGTGACAAAACTCAAACAATGAGCAGTCCCCTGTAGGTCGAGATGAGGTCCCGTGTACACAATCCACTTGTATCTACTCATATTTCATTTCTCCTTACTGGTGGAAAAAATCACTAGATACAAAATTGCTAAATCCCACAAACTCCACAGGAACAAAGACAAGCCCCAAATGGAGGGGTACTCCCCCCTTTCAAGATGGCATCTGCCACGGGCAACCACGTTTAGGGAGACAAAGGGAAAATGGAGCCAGCCTTCCTCCGTACTTACTTCTCTGGCGACAACAACTCCATCAGCAAATCCGGCTGGAACACTCCGGCAGGTGATACTCATTTGAAGTAGACCAATTTGGCTTCCTTCCTGCCCTTTCCCAGGCTCAGCTTCCCCTCAGATTTCTCTCCTCCTGCTCATTTACAGCTGCAAGTCACACTCTATGCCACTAGCCAAGGACCAAGAGGTGCAGAGTACAGGGTCTGTGCACAGTGTGGCCTCTTGCTTTGTCTGTGCTCCCACCTGGCTTCTCTGCAGATTGCAATCCCTTCAGGGGTGGGAGGGGATGGCCCCGGCTGGCAGGTGACCCCCCCATCCTGCTGCTCACCCACCCCCTCAGGGGGATAGGGGGGAGAGAGTCACAAAGGCAAATGTGAGAAAACACTCACGGGTCAAGATACAGACAGTAACAACAGAAAGAGACTCTCTCAGGAAACACTTCATCACATCACACTGTGGCCAAGGCTGGCAGGGAACTCGGGAGGCGACTGGGCCCAAGCCCTTGCCCAAGCAGAGTCACCTACAGCCAGCTGCCCAGCTCAGAGGGTGGTTCAAGAATGATAGATCATTTAAAAAGCATAAGCATGGCGGCAAAGAGCTGCCTGAGCGTGGCCTTGGCATGTCTGAAATCTTCAGTTCCAACCTCATCCCGTTACATATTGAATGCATAAATAATTACTCAAGTTGTAGTGTAGCGGCAATATCTTATGCAAAATATTATCCATAATTTTCACCTTTTTAATGCTGTGAAGCATAGTACTGGAGCCAGCTAATACTAGAAACTTTTGCTTCTTCTTGGAGGGAAAGAGTATCTCCTGCATGGCTAAGTCTGATTAAAATAACACACAGTTCCAAGCTGATGCTTGTTTTATTAGAATACCACATAATGTGAAATTCACAGTTTATGACACTTAAGGATCAAAATCTTAAAGTTTCTTGCTCTATTCCAAGACCTCTAAGCTGTGAAGAAAAACCCAACATGCTGTTCTAACCCAACATCTTCAGAATGTTACTTTGAAAACATTAGCAAAGTAGAATTTAATTTAAAGCACTTAATAGCTGAGACAAGCAATGTGAAAAGCTGAATTACAGAAGAAACAGTGCAACCCAACATTCATACTACAAATCTACCTTTCCACAACAATTAGTACTTCCAGGTCAGTTTTTTCCACCAAAAAGATGTTGTAGTGGCGAAAAGATGATGCTGGGGAAACAATAACAACAAGAAGAGCACATTAGACTTAAAATACTTCTCTGAAAATTGGGAAAAAGCTAATCTCTGTCCAACAGAAAGACACAATGCCAGTACAAAACAATGCAGAGGGAAACTGAAAAAATAGAGGAAACAATTAATAACTTGTGCACTAATGGTCTGGTCTCAGTCATTAAAGGAATGGCACGCATTACTGTCGCTGTTGAGGCGGACGCGACATGCACATAGACAGCGTTTCCAGTTAAGGCAAAGAAGGGCGTTTATTCAAAGAGACAGTGTCTTTTATACACTTTAGTATGTTATCATTCATGTTACATTCTCACTGGCTGCTAAATGACTACAATAGACTCATTGGCTATTCTTTAACTACAATATACCACCATTGGCTAGCTATAACCTAAGCCTACAGGCACTCAGGAAAATAGCAGGTACGATATGTTGCTGTTGTCTCCTTCTATTGTTTATGTTTCGTGCTTCTGCCAGTCTTACAATTCCCATGGGTAAAACTGAATTCTCAGGGATACACAGTGACTGTGCCTAAGTTGAGACCTGAGAAAGTTTCAGACCAGCAGTCTGTTCCCACACATTACAATTAACATGGAGTTTTATTTTTAAAAAAAAACTAACAAAAGCCCAACCAAAAAACAGCAGCTACCGACATCCAACTGGTGCCGTGCAGTGATGGACGGCACTCACAGGATCCAGCCTTGGCAGCATGAGAGAACTCCTTCGGGCAGCCAGCAGATGTCTGCACAGTGACACCGATTTCCATTTAAAATGGTGCCTTTGGGAGTCAGAGTTACAAAGTCCAGATTTGCTCAGTGGCCAAATAAAGGTCACATGCACCTTAATGGGGCTGAAGGTCCATCCGGGAAGGCCCTTTTAGCTGCCACTTCTCAGCTGAGAAAAGCCACTTTGTATAAGGGCTGTGATGGAGGTTCAGTGACCCTCTCTCATCAGGAGTTTTTCCCAAAGACAGTTCAGAAGAGGAACATTTAGTGGGAATGCTGCCCCTTAGCATGAGATAAAACATGAAAGATATCTCTTTTTTTGCCTTGGGAGATTTCAGTTTAACCACAGAAAAGACGTCTCCATCCTTCAAAATGATGGAGAACAACCTGGCACTGCCAGAATCAGCCTCTGACACAGGCTTGGACAGAGCCAGGACTGCATCTGCTCATCAGTGCAGAATTAGTACCTTCTCCAGAACTTTGAAAGACCTCTTCCTTCTGACTTCATGTTTCCTTTCTTTCCTGTTTGGTCCATTTGCTGCAGCAGCTGCACTGCACCCTCAGCCTGACTGGCTACTCCTTTTTGTTCAAGGGCAAATTCCACAGGTTCCCCTGTAAGAAACAGCAGCAAGAACAAAACCGCAACCTCGCTCTCTACACACTCCCTGTGTACCCAGGGGAATGAAACTCAGTGGAATCCAGGAATTCCTCACTCACAGGAACTCAGTTGGTCACAGTCTTTAGTAGGGGCTGCTGGGCTAAACTTAAGCTCATTTGCTTCGGAGGAATTCTAAAAGGAAAAGGAACCCAAGAGCTGTTACATAATGCGAAATTCTATTGTACAGAGATTTTTGTTTGCTTGCTTCCTAGAAGTATTAAAAAGCAAG
Source organism: Cnemophilus loriae (assembly GCA_013397755.1). NCBI lineage: Eukaryota > Metazoa > Chordata > Aves > Passeriformes > Corvidae > Cnemophilus > Cnemophilus loriae. The sequence goes on from VZTF01008325.1 coordinate 659,669, forward strand.
GTCTTTGTTGTGTGGTTTCATTTGGGGATTTTGACTTTTCTAATTTAGAACGAAATTCACAGTTAACGTACATTCATATTTTGCAAAAATTGTTCCTGCTTATACACTGAAAGCCAAAAAAGGATTCAGGACTAAAATAAGCACTGGGAGGTCAGCCAGAGAATTATGCTCAACAGTTTTAAACAAAGTATTTCTTTCTAGGACATCCTATTTCCTCCATTTTCAGAGGACTGCCAAGGAATGTAAGTAGCAGGAACGCAGAGATAGAAAAATTCTTTAGGGGAATTTGGACACTTCCTTGGGCGAATCTGGATTTGAATTCTTCTTCATTAATTCACTTCAGACACTTACCTACATTAAAAATAAACCTACCCTGAGCTCTCATCACGCAAAAACTTCTGAAATAAGCTTAACTTTGCTGCTTATGACACAGTACCTAGGGAACTACTTAATTGCTCAGCAATATTAACCTCACAGACTGTTCCAGTGAAGAAAACACTGGACAGCTCACTCAGTCAGGCTTGCAGAAAATCCACAGAACTGAAGGCAGCAGGCTCTTAGGTCCTGATACGGGACTGCTTTCCAAGCCCAGCGAAACTGCCAGAAGAACTTCTCTCCCCTCGGATGGTTTTAGGTGAGAATTCAGTGCCACTTTACACTGACTGACTAACTCCTAGAGGTAGGAGACCTCTAGCATTGCCTAAAGGCATATATCCTGCTTCTCAAGAATACTTAGAACATAAATTAAACAACAAAACAAAACCGAATGCACAACTTACAAGCTCATCACTGCCCTTGTTTACTTCTTCACCTGTAACAGAGGTATAAAACTTGGTGAATATTTAGACTGGACTTTCTTTAACCAACTGAAAAGTACGTTTTTGCACTGCACTTCCTCTTCCAGGAGCAAGATAAGCTACTGTGAAACAGTCTGGACCTGCATATGATACACTGAAATGGAAAACGTTCAAATACAGCCCTTTCTGAACCAGAATTCCTGGCTATGAACAGATATCAATGAGATGGGACAATTGCTTGTCTGGAAGAAGTCAAAGGTGTCTTCAGAAGAGAAGGGCCTGAAGAACAGCTAGCATCTCGCTGTGCTTTGGGCACCAGACGGAAGATGCAAGGACATCTGGAACACAGCCTCTAGAGAATACTGGCCAGCTGTAGGATGTATGGGATTCACGCATATTTCCCTGAAGAAAAATCCCCACCGAGAGAAATTTGAGACGTCAAGTCTGAAGGTAACAATGCCGTACACCGTTCCTAATTTTAGAATAGCAATGCTGTACAACTGTCTGGATAGGGCAATTAAACACTGGAGCAGGTGTACAGGGAAGTAAGTGAACTCTCCACGGTTAGAAGTTTTTACATCCAAACATGGGATGTTTGATAGGGAACGCAAATAGGTGAGACTAAGAAATTACTAGCTGGCCATTTTATAAAGATCACATTATCTGCTAAGCAGTCATTAAAAAAAACCAGTAACTTTTTTCAGAGCCTCATAATCAGAACAGGAAATAGTAAGACTACTCAGTTTTCACAACAGGGGAGTTTAAATGTAGAGTCCCACAGAGGCCTTAGCTGTGGCCTGAGGTTGCTCAGAGAATTCATAGAAAACCTGGAAAATGAGACATCACTGAGGTGCAAATGTTTGTTAATTATACAAAAGACATTATTACCATGATTACTATCATTATTTTTTTACAAAAATACATTCTTTCTTTAGGAAAATAGCAACAAAGACTGTGACGCTCAACGTCAACAAATGTAGTCACGCACAAGGAAGAAAAACGTGTCCCGTATACATGTATGTGCGGGCTGCAGCCCAATGACTGACATTAAAAAATGAAGGTTGGGAGCCACTGGGCATTGCTTCATAAAAATACCAGCTAAAGAGTCAGCAGTGGCTGGAAAGACAAAGGGTAATTCAGGGAATTTTAGAAAAGCAATAAGAGACGATAAAGAACACCATGTTCTGCGCTATTTCGAACTGACGGTACGGTCATGCCACATGCAGTTTTGCTCTCTCTGATTCAGATACAGGAGGCGAAGGAAAAGATAAAAGCAAGACACAGATCATAGATGTTTCCAGAAATTACCCAAAAGCATAACCACAGTGACTTACCACAAGATATGTTTTGCTGAAATGCGTTCAATTCTAGATACAACGTGCAAATGTAGGGATAAGGCACGAGATGGACATTCTCATGTTTGAATTTCATCTTTGATACTCGCTCCCATTTACTCAAATCTGAGAAGAACGGTAAGACTTAAAAACACAACACTAACATTTCAAAGGAGCATGAGTCCTGACAATGTCTTCTAAAGCTTCAAAAGTCACAGCACACTGCACACGTGCACAAGGGAGCAAATACAACCTGTTACTACGAACTTGTGAAACTGCACCAGTAACATGCCACAGGAAACACTTATCCAGGTTTACTTATCCACACTGCCCCATCAGTCACCTGTATTAATAGTGTTCTGTTCCCTTAACTGTGTTTGCCTTGAGTCCTCACACCCTCCTGCAAAAAACTATGCCAGGCTCTTCCAAACCTATGAATAAAAAAAACCCCCAGCAGTATTCCTGATTAAAAAGGAATTATTTTTAAATTTTATTTATAAAATTGAAAAGGATTCGGATCCATAGAAGCAGCATCATTAAATTTACTTCACAGTTCAAAATGGGAGAAAAAAGATAACTGACACGACAACCACCACAGTTACAGCCATTCCTTCATGTGAGTGCAGTTCTGACACCCAGGAGCTTCTGCTTGGAGGAAGAAATGGTGCCGGACATTAAGTCTCCTCACACACCTCTGATCTCAGGGAGAAGCAAGTGAAATGAATACTGTTAGTCCACATTTGCTAGCAGAAACTAACATCCCGGAGACAGAAGATGATGAAACATTGATACAATCAGTTCCGTTAAGGAATGAAATTGCCTGGTTTTTGGCTTGAAGGACTCATAGCTGGTGATTAATAAAGAGTCACTCTACTGAGAGGAGCCCGACACACCAACTGCATGACAACTCCTCATGCCAGGCCTCTGAGCTCACAGTTCTCTTCCAGGCCCAGCGCTGGCTGAGCATGTGGATGGACTTACAAGTTCTAGAAATACAAGTTTGTGAACCAAAAACTCCTCAACACACAGGCAGAACTGGCTGAGCTTTACAGAAGCAAACCAATAATGTTGTTTGGGTTGGGTGTCTTCACCCAACCGTACGATGATGCTCTTGGCTACCTTCTCTTCTTGACAAGAAGAGGAATAAGTTGCTGTCGTATGTTCCTGCTTTGGACAGAGAAGGAGGATGGCCTTGTTCCTGCCTGCTATTAGAAGGCATAATGCAGTCTTCTAAGACAGGAGGGGAATGCCTCGGAGGTGTTCATTACTCCTGGGCACTCAGAATCACAGGGGGTGAGGCCAGATCTGATCCAAAAGCTGACACACCTTTAGGACTGGAAAACCCTAACATTTAACTGAATTACTTTTCTCTTCAACAAAAGCCTCAGGAGAGTAACTCCTTAACCCATTACACTACAGCAACTACAACAGAAATATTAACAGTTACCGTTTCTTTAATCAAATTATTGTCGATTTAAATTAATAATCTGCAGAATATGTAGCAGACACAACTAGATTCTGTCCAGCTGCTCAAGCCAGAAGAAAAAAATGAAGGCCAGTCTTGGTGCATTCTGATGAAAAAACACCTAGAAAGCAGAGGAGCCTGTAGTACAGCTGCTAGCTAGAATAATCCAATCTCAAATGCTTCAGCGCTTCTATATCAAAAGTGAAATCCCAGGAAACTACACTCCTCAAAACCTGTGCAAGCCAATATTCAAGTATCAGCTTCTATATGACTATGCTGTGCAATTGCACAGAGCTTTTACAGCACTGTCTGTGGACAGCAGGCCAGACGGACAGCAGCTCAATGCCTCTGCAAACCTTAGGGAAGACAGAAAAGATCTGCTGACTGGTCCCACAGGAGTGAGGGGCGTGGGCACAGTGAGGTGAATACCGTGTGCACGACATTTGCTTCACATTTGTTTCTAGGCTTCAAAGATGTACACTGAAGAGGGGACCAGGATAACTGGATGACAATCCTGCAGGCTTTGTGTGTTCAAAAGCCTGTCTGGACTTCCAGTTATCCCAGCTCAACTACTGCTCCGTGTAAAGCTCACTCTGTGAAGTGCTTTTTGCTTCTCTCAGCTATCTGCGTAGAGACACGAGCACAGACTCACACTTGTTCCCACCCTCCAACCCCAAAGGCTCACGGTTGTTTAACCCTGAGGGATCTCACAAGAGCGGCACTGTGAGTTTCCCTGCCCACGGGCCAGCATTGCTGGGTCTGTAAGGAGTCTTTTACGTTCTACGAACCTTTGGGAACAATGCACTGGCCGCGATTGCAAGCGCATGAGGTGGGCTTCCTGGCGTTTTATATACACCTTCATTCGCTCTGGCTAAACCTAATTTGGAAGGCAGGGGCATTTGGATGAAAACACTGCAAAACGCTCTTGTCACATCAGTTCTCTGGTGAAGGCAATACCTGAAGTGTTCACAATACCTTCAGCCAATGTCAAACAGCAAAGATCAAAGTAGTACTACTCCAGCTAAAGATCTGCACGTTCCTAGACATAAATGTTGCATTATGCAATGCCCAACAGATACAAGTCATTGAATCTTTTCTTTTATGAGTAGGAAAGAAAGGATACATGGAAAGACAGTGAAGTGGTCTGTAGAAAATGGATGTAAATCGTCAAGATTTCCAAGGATCACTCGAATCACTTCCTGGAGAGGCCAAAAAAATAAACAAAGGAAAAATATTAAAAACATAGTCACAATTCCACTGTCAAATACACTTTCAAGGCTTGGGAAAAAATTAACATTACTTTACAGTTTGCATGAATCACGGAAGACCAGGTTCTAGATATTCTGCTTTTCTTCCTCCTCTTCTCCCTGCTCCCTCCTACCAATTTAGAGGGCACTGCACTCTGGAGTGCACTGACTCATAGAATGAGTATCTTCATCTTGAATTAACATAGGAGAATTACTATGGAAAATGGAGGTGTGCTTTTAAATTTAAGAAGTTTTAAATTTAAGAAGTGCCGGTTTTTTTTTTCCAGCAAAACACACATAGCATGTACCTGTTTCAAAATTAGACATATTCCTGTTTCTCTGAATAGTGACCCAAATCAGTTACACGGGAACTTCAGTTAAGCCCCAACAAACTCCTCCTCTACAAACATTAACCTTTTCCTAGTAATACCTTTCAATATTTTCAAAAGTGAAAAAAAAATTGTAATTCTTCATATCAATTAAAATCAGCACATTTTCCTCAGTAATGTTTTTAATACTATTACTGTAGTCTGAAGATTTTCAGAAATTAAGTAACAGGAAGGAGTATTTTTAAGCAGGCAGTATGTTTGTGTCAATTTCTCAGTAATGGCAGGGGCCTTCTTCTGTCTCAGGAAGAAGATGACAACAACATAACTCATCAATTGTGACCATCAATTTGTGCTTGGACACAAAGCAATGGCATCGTTAAAAGAACACCCACTGGTTCCACACTTGCAAGGAAAGCACGTGCAATTTAGCGTTAGATTAGCCTCCATCAAGCCAGCTCACCAGTACCGCTACAGCTCCTGAAAAACCAAGAGGGTTTAACAGCTAGTCAAGCCTGACAACTCGAAAGTGGCGGTCAGGTTTGAGCTGGAGACTGAAATCCTGGGAAAGAGCTCCTGCGAGAATGACTCTGAAGAGGAATCACACAGAACTGGGTGCGACTAGCTCAACAAAGAGGAGTTTCCATTTTTTCCAATTTTAACAGTCAATAGCTTCTTTGGAATATTTCAAACAAAAGCATGACTCTTCTACACTAAATTTTGCCTGCTGAGGAACATTTTTCATTTGTGTCATTTTTTTTCACACTCGGACTCTCCAGGGAAGTTCCCCTTTACTCACAGTGGAAATGCTGCATTTGACAAAATGTTCTAAGTCCCATAACAAGCATATAATCTGTTCAGCCTAACAGCCATCTGAGGTCCTATGGACCTGCCTCAGCTCCTACCTCTGACTCCTTGGCAGCACTTCCAGTGAGACTGAGACTGGGAGGGCTGTGAAACAAAGAGAGAGTTGGAACCAGCCCTGTCAAAACGCAATGAAGCTACATTTCATGTAAGAGTTTAGACAGCAACAAAACATAATTCCCACTGAACAGGAAAAAATACTCAGCGGGCAGATTAATTCCTAATCTATTACTCTTAAAAACCATCCCTTATTCACACGGATTGTTCCGTGTGAACTTTCTACCCACTTGTGTTTTGTGTTTTAAGGTCTTGTATTAACTCACTGCCACATGCAGTCAACAAACTGCAGGCTGACTTCTTGGCTTTAACACACATACCTGTTGAAGTTGCCATACCGGATTTTAAATTTGTACACATGCCTGCCAGCATGAAGAAATCTTGTTTCAGGCAAGGGATAGGTGAATGGTTTCAACGACATCTCTCTCTCTCCCTGAATGCCACACTAGGACAGCAGGAGAGTCAAAGATTAATTTCTAAAACCCCTCACCACATCTCGTTCTGTCATATGAAAAGATTACACGCAGTTTTTCTGCCAGGGGACATTTGCAGAGAGAACTCTCCTACCAGTCAGCAAACGGCTGATCTGAGCGTCCGTTCCAATAGCGCCGTGTTTTTTACCGGGGTCCGAGGACAGACCTGGAGCAGACGGCCACCTCGTCTTCAGCTGCGCCGCCCTGGAACTGTCTCTGCCGAGGTCCCTGAAGCTTTACTGGCCTCCGGCCCCGGGCCTGGCAACTTCCCCCCCNGCCTCCGCAGAGCCCTGAGGGGGCCGCGACCGGCACCGGATGCGAGGGAGACCCCGACTGCCGCGGATCCCGGCAACTCTCGCCCGCAAGAACTCGTTCCTCCCCACCCCCACCGCACGTCCCCGTTGCCCCCCGGGCGCCGCCGCGGCCACCAGCGGCGGGCAGTGCCCAGCTGCCCCCGGGGTGGGGCGGAGAGCCCAGGACCGCTGGGGCAAGGCCGGGCCCGGCTGCGGACGCTGGCCCAGCGTCTGGCCTGCCAGACGCGAGATGCCGCCGCCTTCCCAGAGTCGGGGGCGGCCTGAAAGGCCTCCGGACAGCTCCGGCGCCTACCGGCCGCTCTCCGCTCCACGTCCGCCGGTCCTGCCGCGCCCACCAAGCCCTCGCCTCCGGCGGGGCCGGGCCGGGGCTGCGGACTGAGCGGTGCCGAGCGGAGCCGAGTGGCGCTCGGCCGAGCACAGCCGAACCGAGCCGAAAGGAGCCGAACCAAGGCGAGCCCGGCCGAGCCGAGCCGAAGCTAGCCGAGCCCAGCCTAATCCCGCCGAGTCCAGTTGAGCTCAGCGCAAGGCAGGTAGGGGGCACATGGCGCAGAGCGTGTCCGCAGCTCTGCAGCCCCTTTCCTCTGAGGGGTAGCGGGGCAGGACGTGCTGGTGGCGGGTGCTGGAGCTGGCCGGGGCTGGGCTGCTGAGGTGGCATCTCAGATGAAGGAGAGGCTCCAGGAGGCACTCGACCTGCCGCGAGAGGGGCTAGGGGGTCGATCGTTAGCCACTAGAGCACCTCTTTCTTTTCCCTTTCTGACTCACACAGCTCCCTGCTCCACTGCTGCTGCAGCCCCTGTTGTCCTCCCTTTATAGCTGGAACATTTTATATACTACATCTCTTTAAGAAAGACTGGAATTGAAAGATCTTTCCTTTTCCCACAGTGTTGATATCCAGGGACTGATAGAGCATCCCTCGCCATCCGGTCAGTGAGATGAAGTCCAGTTCCTGTAAGCAGCTGCACTGATGGTGCCCCTCAGCATTGGTAAAGACAGGATGTAGAGACTAGCTCAGCAGCTGCAGAACAATTTTGAATTGATTTTCACTGTCTTTTGGTTTAAAAAAAAGCAAAATAAGCTTAGGGAGTCAGGAAGTAAATTGATGCATTGATTTCATGCACAAGCAAGAAATCGGTAACTACGGGGAAATGATATTCAAGCAAGCGGATGACGCAGTGGAAAACACAGCCTCACTGACAACTCTAGCCTTCACCAACAACGCTGAGCCCAGCATTCTGGGTGCAGCTCAGCAAGAAGGGCTGTGTCCTATATGAGCTGCTCTTTGGTAGCAAATGGGAGGCTCTACATTGGTTCTACAGTAGAACAGCACCCTCAGGAATCCTACTGCACTCTTGCCAGATAAAGTGACCTCAAAAGCTGGAGATGGAGTCGATTTTTTTTTTTTTTTTTTTTTTTTAAACTTAAGAGTCTTAGCACTACTGCACTTCCTGATATCCTCTGGTCATACCTGGAACGTTGTACGTACCTCCCTCTTTTAGCCATACTAGAGGAAACGCTGAGGGGGGAAAGCAGATGTAGTTCATCAAGTCTAACCCACAGCCACCTTTAATGATGTATGCCTGTCTTTCCAACATTTTCATGTGCAAGAAGACCAATACATTTCATACACTACATTCTTGTGCTCAATATTCCCTTGATATAGGCATAAACAAGGAGAAAAACTGGTTCCATTCCCCTTCGCTAAGAAAATTATCATATGGTTTCTTGCAGCTGTACTCTATAGAACTGAGATATTTCATACGTGCCACGCAAGACTATTCAAATTAATGCCTAAGATGTTTAAGCGCTTAGGAATTTTATTCCATTTTGTGTTTCAAAACAATTCCAGTAAACAACTTCAAGTATTTTTGGTTTATGTAAAACACATGGTAAGCTCTTAAGGTGAGTTTTGGGCACAGGAAGCTGGCTGGGATTGCTTTTTTGTGACAGTGATGTGGCAGTGCTCTCTGGTGAGCAATTACAATATCTCTGAGTCCTGGCTGCTTCTGAGAAGAATCTGTGTTAAGGCAGGGGAAGGTAATTAGGCATTCTGAATATTTGTGTATGCTCTGAAAAATGTATTAAATCAACTTGAATGTAATACTTGAAAAACAGTGAATATTGCCAATGTGATAATTTAACAGTGTCATCGTACTTTTAAAATAAATTTGTTGTTTTTCAGTACTTGTTAGGGGATTATTATGAATATCCTCTAGGCAGGTAGTAACACCTTGCTCTGCCTTGGTGAGGTAAGAAAACCCTGTGTTCTTCAGTCACTTTTGCTTTCATGGCCCTACCGTGTTAGAAAAATAATTTGTTTCTTTTCAATATTTGTCACGCCACCCAAAATTTTTTCTTCCTTCTCCTGCTGTTACATACCTAGATGTGACTTGTTTGAATGTGTTACCAACAATTTTTCTGGTTTATGATGTTTCCCTTCTGCAGGATTTCTATGGAGGGAAAAAAGCCTCAGATGGGGAATGCTTGAAGATCTACCAGAAACATTTCAACATTGGGCAGAAATGCTCAGACAGAAGCTATTGTCGTACCAAAGCCAGGCAGATGATTACTATAATTTCTGTCTGAGAGGTAAATTCATTCAGGTAAGGCTTTTAATTTCTCGTGTATGTAATTTTTCAGTATGTAGCTGAAAAGACCAAGAATTATGTCATTGTCTCAATCCATATCACAATCCATAATCAAAATACTAAAATATGTGCAGCAGACTAGAGACAGGTATTGGGAAGAAATTAGAAGTGAAACCGGACCTTTGCAAATACTCGTTCTTGTACTATATACACTCTAGAACTAGATACATTACGATTATATTTTAGCAACAGTACAGTATGGTAATTTGCTGTATTCACAGAATACATAAAAGCAATTACCAAATAGATTTTCAATACATTTTGCTATTTGATAAAGTTCTGTGTTACATATGCAAGAATATAATTTTTAATGTTAATGCCATTATGTTGTCACAATTATTTTATTTTGAGGAGTAATAGATTAAAATTGTGATATATCAGGGGGTTTACAGTCAGGAGCTGTAATTTAATCAGAATGTGGTAATTACAGATAGATCCCAAGATGCATGTTATTGGCTTATTATTAGTTTTCTTCAAATAGCAGATTATGAGACATGGTTTGCTATGTATTGCCATTCAGAATATCCTAGTATTAAATATAGATAGTAATGTTATTACTGTCACGCTATGCTCGTGCAACTGTGGACATCATCAGACCTAAAATAAATACAGAATTTCTGCTCATACTCATGTATAAAAAACTGTAAAGTTTCTCATTCTTGTATATAGAGAAAAATACTATTGATTTGTATGTAAGTTGATTTTCAAATAAAAATATATCTATTATAGACAAGATTTTAGAATATAAGAAATTGTACGGGATTTGGAACTACAAATGTAACTTTTCTATATATAAATTAAAAAATAAAAGGCTTGAAAAATGTAAGAAAATAGGACCTATATGAAAGAAATAAAAATAGTGTGTATTTACCACTCTGTCCTGCTCACTGCCCCTCATTTTCTCATTCTGGGCCAGTGTCCTCCCTGATACTCCTTTCCTGTTACTCTGTCCTTTTATCTGTTTGTCCTTCTCACCTGCTCTGTCCTTCTATCTGTCCTCCATGCCTCTCTCAGGATCTCTCGTCCTTTTTTATTCTGTTGCTCTTTCCTGCTCTGCGTGCCGTTGTTTCTCGCTGTATCTTTCTGTCCTGTTCCCTGCCCTTGTTATTTTTTAATAGCACTGTTGTGCTGCCCGTCTCATTTTATTTTCTTAGTCTCCATCCTCACCCTGTCCTTATTTTCCTTTGTCTTGCTCCCACGCCCTCTTTCTGCCTCTTCTCTCTCTCCTGTGCTTCCAGGTGGGATTCCCCAAGGGGCAGGTGGTGCTGCCTTCAAGTGACATGGTTTAGTGGTGGACTTGGCAGTGCTGGGTTAACGGTTGGACTTTGATGATCTCAAAGTTCTTTTCCAACCTCAATGATTCTATGGTTCTTTCTCTCTGTCCTGCTCCCTTTCTCTCCCCCCTCTTGCTGTTCTTCTCTCCTTTTTTGTGTCCCTGTCTTTCCTGTCATTCTCTGTTCCATTCCCAGCCTTGTGCTTCCTCTGTACACTCCCAGCACCAAGCTGGACCCTCTTCCTCTTCCCCTCCCTTTCCCTCTTTCTTTTCTCTCATCGTGGGCCCTGCTGCTCATTTGTGGTGGACTCCACCTCTGTCCTGCAGCCCAGGAGCTGACCAGCTGTCAGTTCCCCTCCAGTCTGACAAGCGCTGCTCCGGAAACAACAGCTGAGGTGTCCCGGGGGCACGGGCAGGGTCAGGGCCCGCAAGTGACAGAGAAGACTTGCTGCAGGCACTTGTTACAGGTGTGACGGAATAAACCCTTACCGGCCGCCTTTGCCCTCCCTTTGCATAGGGCAAGGGGCTATGAGGGAGCCCTGGGCAGGAGGTGATGCAGAGCAGGGATCGGGCGATGGCTCCCTGTTCTGGCCGGGCCCCGGCTGTGGGGCCTGATGATGACATCTCCGGTTTCGTACTCATGGTTCTTAGACAGATTTTTTTACATCTCTAGGTGATGTTCTTTGTTTTGTTTGTGAGCAGCGTGTTTCTGCACGTGTTTATGTCTGTGTTGGAGCTGTTCTGCCTGCCGC
>VZTF01008326.1:0-18643 GCA_013397755.1 Cnemophilus loriae
GGGCCATGACACCCCTTTCTGCTGTCCTTCATGTGGATGTGGCTTTTCCCTCAGTGCAGGGGCCAACAGCTGAGCTGGTCTGCACAGTGGAGGATGAGCGGTCACTGCCTCTCACCAGAGGCTTTTTCACCGCACACCCAAAGCTTCTCCTCCCCCACCCTTTGGTGTGAGGGTCTGTATGAGCCTGGCAGCTGAACCCCGGGGCTGTGGTCTCCACCCTGAAGGTGCTAAGCTTGATCCCTCTGTGAAATAAATGTTACAGCCAATCAAATTCAACAGGACATTTAATTGGGAACAGAGAAGTGTAGACAATAAGAGACCAAAATAGGCTATCTGCTGAACTACAAAACAAAGGAAGCAGTGCTGGGTGCTTAGCCAACGGTGGGGTATGGCCAGAGGCACCCCTGTTAGGCTAGGGAGATACTTTTTATACCCCGGAGACAGGCCCCACCTCTTTGTTGGCTCCACCTCTCCGGAATGTTCCGATTGGCTTGCTGTTGTCTAGGGATCTTCTTACTGGCTTTCCGTTGTCCAATGACATCTTCTGCCTTCTCCCCTTATGCTAATTTTGTTACCACCCACGCCCTTCAGATTACATCATTTCCAGAAATGTCTATCATCAGCTCATTACATAGAACAACAATTGGTACACTATAATCTTATCAATTTACAATTAAGTTACATTTAGCATTACATTTCCATAAATTCATTAACGTGTAACCAATAACTCCATTCATATACGAAAGCCAACTCTCAACCTGTTTATAACATTCTGTAAATGTATTCTTCTTCCCCCAGCCCAGACCTGTTGTACTTTATCTTATTCCATCAACGAGCAGTGCAGGGCCTTAGTCAGGGTGTGGTAGTCTGCTCTGCAGCTTTTATACAATTTTGCTATAATAGGCAAAAGTCATTCATGAACATGTTTTAGCCATTAATTATAACATTTCAGTCTCTGACAATAAGGTACAAATCTAGCCTTTGAAATGAAATGCCAAACACGTTCATAAAGTTGCTGAGCAGAACTGATAGTTGGGAAGAAGAAGGTTAGAAACAGACGAAACAAAAAACCTGACACAAAACATCCAAAAGACCCAACAACAAGGAAAAGATCTGAATGATCAAGACATGAAACACTAACAAGACTCGACTTCCTTACTCTTCACACAGCCATTGATTTTAACATAATATTTTAACTCTGGGCACTCATTGCCAGCTCTTTTCTTCTCCTGAAATGGTTCCAATTCAATGGGAAAGAAAAGCTATGTATTTCAAATTAGAAGACTTTAATTACTGTAATATGAAGAAAAGGAGTAAGTTTCTAAGTTCTGGAGATGCATAAATGTCTCTGTTATCTTTTCTGTCCCCAGGGTGATGGTGTAACCATGAGGACATGTACTCTTGTTCATTAACAGTGTCTTGTCCCCGTGGATGCCTGCTGCCAGTACTGGGAAGGTCAGTATAGCACTGTAATGCCTGCACTTGCTGTATTTAGGAGACCCTTCCTAGTTTTTACTTTGCCACAGGACTGTGTATGACCTGCACTTGTTTGTGATGTTTTTTTAACTACCTGTCCTATGTGCAAGATCTTTTGCCATTTCATTCACGGCACAGCAAGACCCTCTGAATCTTTCCAGTGCTAGTGAGAACTTGAAAAGACAGTTTTTTCCACTAAGAAGTTGCTGTCCACAATTCCACCATCATTTATCTTCAATTAATACTGTGCTAGTGCGGGCAGTATTACGTTGCAATATCCAGAGACCACTGAGTCCTTCCCTTTTTTCTCAGTAGCACATTTACTTGCTTTGGAAAAGGTATTCTGCATTTCTGGATCAAAGAACAGCTGTTTTTCTTCATTAATCAATTATGTAATCAATAAGTGTGTGATATACCAAGGAGTTCCAACTGCAAGATGGACACAATACTCACAGGTGGTTCTGAGACACTTCGTCACTTGTGCCTGTGTTGCTCCGGCTTTTCAGAGCTTGGTTTTACTGACACTGAGCCCAATTCTGTATTACCAGACAATAAGCCAAGAACTAAAGCCAACAGAATCAGACATATTTCAGTTTGCACTTGTACATCTACCTCTGCTCTTGACAGACATACTGAGAATGAGCTGACCGATCTAGTTAAAACTGCCCAATTAGCGGAGTGAATGAGGCAGTCTGAAGAAAGTGAAAAAGAAAAATATTCTAGGGAGGGAACTGTCAGGGACTCTGCTGAGAGTAGGGATGGTCTCCCTGCTTATGAAGAGACCAAACTCAAGTTTCTTGTCCTGTTATTCCTACTATTTCCTGTAGGAACTTTAACAATGCAGGTTAAAAGACCTGCAGTAAAAGGTGCGTTAATTGCCTGTGTATGAGACAGTTTGTACCCGTTCTCAAAGAACAACACTTCTTTCTGATGCTATGATTAACCACATTAACTGGAAAACAAAATAGCAAAACCCAGTAGCAATAACTAATAGCAATAACCAAGCTCATATAGATTTTTAAAAATATTTATTTGACTAAGAAAATACTAGTTTTTCAGTCATATGCTTAAAAGCATATTTGCCATATGGTATCACCTTCTGTGTTACTTGGAAAACAAATACATTTACATTCTCTTTCCCATTATTATTCTTAAGAACATAAAGGTATGACTTGAAGACAGCAGAGGAAAAAAGCAGTGAAAATACATAAATAATAACAACACACTCATTCAAGAGACTGGACCAAATTTAATTATACTGATTTTCTTTGACAGAAGGTCTACAGAGGCAGCAGAACACTGTGGACTTAGCAGAACATATTAAAGCACAGCCTCTCTCATCACATCAGCCAAGTTTCCCTTCTCTGTTACTGTAACTGCTTTTGTGCTCCTCAGGATTTATAGGCCTCTGAGAAAAAGCCTGAGCATGACACATTAGTTAATACATTCAGAGCAATCTTAGTGTCTCATCCTCTTGAAGTGGCCAGAAACTCCAAAGGAATATTTATGCTTCAGGATTTGGGGAAAATGACGGAGACTGCACAGGAGACAAAACAAAAACCCCAGCTTAAAAAAAAAAAAAAATCCGGTGTAGCCCCTCTTTTCTGCTATTAGAATTCTGTAGCCAAAGCAAATTAGCAGCATCAGTGCCGTGTCACTCAGTCCTGTCTGGTGGTCAAAGAGCATGGCAGGATTTCTTAAATACCAGGCACTAATGTTGCAGCATTTATGCCTGTGATTAACTATTATTATAGTGAAAGGTTGTACAATATCTCCCACTGATACTGTTGCCAAATAAGCAATTAAGAAGCAAGGTTTAGAGTCATTGCTTTTGACCACCTGTAAAACTAGATCATAGCTAGTAGGATGGTTATTCTTCAGCAAGGGACATGCTCTGGTCCCTCCAAACCTTTCCTTCATGGTTTGCATGGAAGTGATGCTGCTCCAGTAAAGTATTTTCTCCTATTCCAATCTCTCGTTTTGGAAAAAATTATCTAACCCATAGAAATTTGTATATGATAATGGCAAGTTCATATTTTGATTTACCACATTTGCCCAGCCCAATTATTTGTTATTTTAGGACAAACTCATGACACTACTGCAGTGTGTGCTATATGGGTTGTTTTGGTTTTTTTTCCAAGCAAATAAGAGTCTGTGAGTGGAATGGATTTTTTCTGATAGAAAGTCTGAAAACAAGAGACCTGGAAACCAGGTATAAATCACAAGCTATAGTTTCTTCCAGATGCCACAAACCTATAAAATAGACTATACCTCTAATATCCAGATAGATGCTTTG
This sequence comes from Cnemophilus loriae, assembly GCA_013397755.1. Classification (NCBI taxonomy): domain Eukaryota; kingdom Metazoa; phylum Chordata; class Aves; order Passeriformes; family Corvidae; genus Cnemophilus; species Cnemophilus loriae. Next base: position 3,773 of record VZTF01008326.1, read on the forward strand.
GTGCCCTGGAAGTCCTTATATGAGATGCCCATAGGTGAACAAATAAAAAGATTTGCATTCCAGACCATATATCAAGACCTAAATAAGACTCTAAAACAGCGGAGCTTCAGGCTTCCCCTCCCAGCAGCAATGTGTCAGATTTTGCATACAAAAGGAAAGGGCCTTGCAGTATAAATGGCACAGTTCCAGCATTTGCTGCAGCTTACATGGATGAATCCCTTCCTCATGTGTTGCTGCAGTAGCTGAAGGGGTGATATTAGTGACTTCATGCTGCATCCTTGAGATTAGAACATGCAAAACTGAAGCAATCCTCTGCAAGGACAGTCAGTACCTCAAAAGGGATGGATAGTTTAAAAAGCAGAGCATGTAGCATTTCTGGTAATAAAATAAGTTTTTCTTCTTCTTCTCTATATATAATTAAATCCTCTCTTACTTTTTTCTTTTTTTCAGCCCTTTCCTCTGCCTGAAGACAGCCGAAAAATGAGAAAAATAAGAACACCTGTAACTTTAAACAGGAGAAGCGTCTAACACAAAACATGGGTCTTGTCCCCAGTTCCCATTTCTTGAGAGAAATTTTTGGTAAAGGAGAGCAGAGGAGAATGACAGTAAGTTATACATCCTGGAATGTGAAATTTCAAAATTGCTATAGAAAATTGTTTATGTGATCCTTAATTTCAGGGTTCTGCAGTGTTGTGGTTGATTCAGTACTTACGGGTAGGACAAACCAGTAATTTTACAAAGGTTTAGGAATGTTTCTTAATATGAAGTCTGTGACTAAAACTAAACTCCAGAACAAACAAGATCATTAAAGTAATTATGAATGTTGAGTGAACTTTGCTTTCCTCTGACTGTTTGATGTGAGATTCCTCAGGCACAACTGAGCCCAAATGAGCTTGCTGTACAATGTATTTTCTTCATGGATATCCACTTCAGTCCCTTGTAAGTGTTATATGTTATTAAAAATCAAGTTGGGTTTCAACAAAACCTTTTCTACTCTCAAAGACTGTAATATTGTTGTAATATTGTCAAGATTATCCCTTTGCCTTTCTATCAATTATGAAAATCGATAGAAGGGGAAAGGGTTATTTATGAAAGGAACAGCTTTTAAGTACATAGAACCTATGTGGCATACAAATTTTACAATACTTATACATTCAATATATTCTTCACAATTTTTATATTAAATTAGACCGCTAAACTCCATCTGCAGACAAATTCTCCAGGTGCTTGGGATTTCTTAATATCAAATAGCCTGCAGGTGTGCAAATAAGCATTCACAGTCCATACCAGATGTCAATGTCTAATTAAAATTAAAATTTTAAAGAGCATGCTCTTGATGCTATTGTTGATTTTCTGTACAACACATTGCTGCTCTTCACTGCCTGCATGGAACAAAAAGATGCATTGACAGAAACTGGTATAACATACAATTCAATTACTACCAGTAAATCAAACTTTAGATAGAAGAATAATGAAAGCGTTAAATTAGACCGAAAGATTGCCATTACCTTCTCATGTACCCAAAGGACCTAAAAGTTGTTTCTTTGTCTATCTTCTCTTGTTATGAAAAATGCAAGAACAATTAGTGCCTAGCTCATGTACTCAATTAAGGAGGATGACTGCTGTCATGGACAGCTGGACAAGAGGAAGCTGCATCAGTCTGGCTCTTCCTCTTCTGATGGACCAGTCTTACAGAATCCCCTATTAATTATTTTTTATGAGAATTCCAGTGTTTAAAATAGCAGCACCCCCAACATAAATACTTGCAGAGGAAGAAGGCTGCTTTAATACAGCATCAGTTAGCTAAGAGCAGGAAAATCACTGTTTATTATTTTCTAGATGAGTAATGAGCAAAGTTTGGCAAAGCCAAGTAATACAGCAGCCTAGAAGAAGAGCTCTCCTCTCCATCCTTAATACAGAAAATCTACTCACATTTCCCCCTAAGGCTACATTCTAGATTGGAGTCACAGTTTCTTCTCGATAAAGAGCTTAGAAACATAAAGGTCTCTGAGCAAGTGTTGAACACCAAAATGTGTAACAGCTTGTGGATACCCAAGTAGAAATCTCTTTAAAATTCTAGAAATATCTCTCTTTTTTCATCTTATGTAAAGAAACTTTCGCGTATAATACACATTAATGAAAGTTGCATCCAGATACCACGGAGGACTACGATATCAAGTGTCAACGTGGATATAAAAGACACTGCTACATCTAAGATCTTGTATTTACAACATAAATAGTTGGCAAAGACATATGCATGACTTCCCAAATATAGGTTAAACACTGAGATTGCTGACGAGGAGCTACTTTACAAACCAATAGAATCTGAGGGGTTGGTTATTCTACTTTCCTACCTTCTTTTGCAAGTCTCAAATCAGGAATTTCTACTTATTCTTTATTTTTAACTAGCTGTAGAGATAAGTCAAAACAGGTTAAAAAAAAGACTGATAAATTTTACAATTATTTTAGATTTAGAACAGTTTAACTACCTGTATTTCAGAGCTCGCTTGTGTCATAGTATGAGACTCTGAGATGTTTCTGAGAGGGAGGTCATGGTTTACATAAAAGCATGACCTTTTCACCGGTACCAGTGTCTTTTTATAATCCTTTTCATGTTCCACTTGGCAAAGAGGAATGCTGTTACCATCTTAGAAGTTTGTCTTCAAATGTAATATAAGGATTGAGCATTTTGAAATCACCCCCTGTATCTGGGGGGATGATATCCCGTAGTTCCAGGAAAAAAAATTCCACAACAATGAGAAATCATTTTCAGCATTACAAAAGTATAAAATTCTGTTCTAGAGGTGAAGGAAGTGACAAGCACGAAAGCCTGTTCATTTTTGTTAGAAGAAGGCCGTTTCAAAGTTGGCTCCATCAATATAAAATACCAAACAGACACATTCAATAAAAATGCAGTTATGGTATTAAGTTTTGTATAGCAGCTGCTCCAATGTGCAGTAAACACAATTATGGTATCAAGAAGCATTAATACTGTTTGCAATAGTGAGACTAAAAGCAATTAATCAAAAGGCAATATGGTGGCACATAATGGATTCTGGCGACTCGCCACCATGAGCAAGAATGGATTTCATTGAAATAATAATAATAATTGCACAGATTTTTTTTTTTTCACTGGAGCGGAACTTTCCATCCTCTATTTACACATTAAGTATTGGGTCAATAAGTATTTGAGAATCTTTTTTTTCCACTTGGAAAACATACATGCAAATACAAAACTAAACTAGAGATTTCACGTCAGCCAAAAAATGAATACAAATATTTCTGCTGTCCTGCTTATAAGAGTAATAATTCTAGGCATTGTATTTCTAGTTCATAAACAAATAAATAGTGATGAGTGCTATCAGAACATATTTCATATTTTGACTGGCAGAAGGTCTAGGCAGGGAAATCTAGAGAGTGCTCTGCAGACAGCCTTTTAATAAAACTACTTTCTTGTTTATAAATTAGAATCATAGGTCATTAAGCTTTCTGTGATAAACATAATGCTACCCAACTAGTCAACCAAAGCAACGAGTCATGAAGGACAAGTGAGATGATATATTTTCTTAATTTCAGTTTGGAAATCTGAAAAGAAACCCCGTCAACTAGCAATGATTTTGTCCTGCATAGATCTGCAGTCATATAATCCAGTCATGACATTCAAAGTAATGTTGCCTTGGAAGTTACTTGAAAAAAAACCAACCTCCACATTCTCTGTGCAAAAACCCCTTTACATCTGTTTTTACCTTGTCCTCATTATTTCATAGCACTTATGTGCTTTACTGAAATACTATGGACCTGCCTGAAGGACTGCAAAACATTTCAGGATACAGAATGTGTGATGAGAAAAAAGAGTCTATAGCCTTATCTGAACCTTTCTGCAACTTTGTGTTTCTTCCCTGGTAGATTATCTTCTACAGCTTTGTCTTGGGTTACAATGAAAGGTGTAACCAAAAGTATATATTCTATTACCATCTACATAAGATGTTAAAATAGGTGGAGAAGTTTTCTTTATCTTCTCCATGACTCATCCCTGATAACTCCATCCAGGCGGCTATCTCCTCTGATGGGGCCGTCAAGGTCTCATAGCATGACTCACAGAATCACATCATCCCATTGTGAGATGCCCCACCTGGAGAGAAGAACCAAACATTCCTACCTGGATATAATCTGAGGCTTGGAACACCATGAGAGCACTACCGCTGGATTCCCAGAGGACAAGAGCTTGATAACCAGCACGGGACCTTCAGAGAAGGACCAGACTTTACTACNTCCAGGCGGCTATCTCCTCTGATGGGGCCGTCAAGGTCTCATAGCATGACTCACAGAATCACATCATCCCATTGTGAGATGCCCCACCTGGAGAGAAGAACCAAACATTCCTACCTGGATATAATCTGAGGCTTGGAACACCATGAGAGCACTACCGCTGGATTCCCAGAGGACAAGAGCTTGATAACCAGCACGGGACCTTCAGAGAAGGACCAGACTTTACTACAGAATCATGTTTCAACAGAACCGCATCTGTCACTCCAACAGGACTGCAAACACCATTTAATCAGACTGCTACCACCACCCTGCCCAACAGGGTGTCAGGTTATATTCTGACTTTTGTCAGTTTAAGCCAGTGTTTGTGTATTATTGCCTTCATTTAAATTTTCCTGTTGAATTGTTGTTCTGACTTGGAATCTCTCACAAGATATTTGTGTGGAGCTAATTCCTCCCGCTGGTTTGCCCTCAAACTAGCACACACTTGTGCAGCCTACAGCTGCCCTAAACTTCCCTTCTATGCAACCTTTGTTAAGTCAAACTTTGCTTACAGCTTTTCAAGAGTTTCTTTTCCTTTTAATTGCTTTCCTTATCTGGACATGATGACCTCATTTCTATTCTCTTACTCAAGGGACATGCCCTCGGTGTCTCTCAAAAAGACTCAAGCTCTTCTATTGCATATTGTGGTAAAAATCACTTTACTGTCCAGTGATACTTAAAACACATTTTGCAATTTTCTAGAATCCCACATTTCTCCTCACTTTCTGTAAATAGAATTTACAAGAGCACTATGAAATGGTTTTTAAGGGACAAGCAGAGGGATAAGGGACAATCTAAGGATAGATTTCTATTTTGCCCCAGGGTCTCCCAACATTTTTGTGCTTTTAGTGGCCAGCATCATTATTTTCCTCCTTTCTGACAATACATTAATCTTTATTTAAAATATAATAGTTCAGAAAATATTTTACCTTACTGATTTCTTTTTCAAAAATACCTTTCTGGATACATTCAATAACAATGCTCCAAGTTCTACCCAGTCAGATAATTTAAATAAGGACATCTGGACTGAGTATACAAGGCTTGTCTATTCTCTTTATCCTTCATCAACTCATGAAAACTCTTAAAAATTAGCACAAAAAACACCCTGTGATAGAGGGTTGTGGCAGAAATTCCTTGCTGTGGTAATTCACCTGAGCAAGACAATGACCAGAATATTTTTTCAGGTAGTGTTTTTATGTACAAGGTGTTCCAAAGTGATTTACGAAGTAAATAAAGCAGCCTGGCAGAGCAGATAGTGTGGACTGAAAGATACATTATACGCTTCTAAAGCCTTCAACATGTTTTGAAAATTGGGTATGGGAAACTACCTGCTAAACTGGAAATGCTTAGGTTGAGTTGGAAAATGAGTTAAAATAGCAGAGAACATTACCAAAGGACCACAACAAGGTCTGGTGGATGAAGGATCATCCAAATGTCAGGAGAGGAATACAAAAGAAACTTTTAGATTTACTGTTTGCCCAGTTACCACATTATGTTGACTAATAAGCCATATTATACGGAACCATCAGACCTTGAATAAATACCATTAGGATGGTAATGTGAGCCTTGCAGTAATGCTGAGGGGTTCATCAGTCTCAGCCTATCATGGGAGACCAGGAGAGACTCCTAACTCCATCCTGACTACACAGAAGCGCTCTCAGTGACACTGCAGGGAAGTCTGTGCCTAACCCACAGAGAGCTTACCCTGGCCAGAGAATACTCAATATAAATAAGTAACAGTGATGATAAAATGCATGTTGCCAACCAAAACCAAACTTCCTTAGAACTCTACTCAGATCTGCCGTAAGGAAAAAGCAGTGTGTTGATACATCTTGGTACATACATACACAATCTCTCACACTGTTTTTAATCATGCTTCAATCATTTTTCTCTTCTAGACCTTGAAACATGAAAACAAGAGCATGCAGCCACACATTTGAGATGTGACCATAGGTGGTAGTTCCAAACCAAAAGCCTCTCTCTCTTTTGAATTACCAGTAACAGAGATCTCTCCATATCAGAAATCGGCTACTCTCAAGCTTAATCCTTCTTGAAGGTCATGCAGTGGCAGGCACAGCGCAAACAGCAGGAATGTTCAGCAACCAGACAACCCCTGGTGATCCCTGGATCTTTCTGAACTGTCTTTCCCAAGCCCCTCTGGCTGGCCTGAGGCAGGAGCCAAGCACACCTCTCAGACTGCTATCCACAGATCTGGATGTCAAGGAGTTCTGCCTTCCCAGCCTACTCCACACTGTGGGAAGTTCCTATGCTAGGAAAACTGAGGCTGAAAAGCCATTACTAAAATGGACATCCTAAAGCAGCAGGTTTAGGAAATTCTCCAATTTTTGCATTTTTAGATAATCATTCCTAAATGCATGCTGTGCTATAGTAAAATATCAGCTAAAATAGAAAAGGAATCAAATAAGGATATGTGATAAAACAGATAAACCTCCATTTATTAAAGTCTATTCTTGTAAAGGAAAAGAAATTTGTCTCATCTTCCATAAATTGGACTTCCAGCATTTAAAAAAAAACCCCTTTCTTCACTTACAATAAAGACGTACAATAAGACTTCAAATGGAAAACTTTTCACAGGAGGGGAAATTTCTGTGGAACCTGCAGAGTTCCACAGCTGTAGCTGAAACAAACTCTCAAATGTGAAGGTTATTTTATGAAGAGTAATTAATAATCTAAGTGGATGTGCAGGTCTCTCACTTCTTGATCTTTGTCATTAGAAATCAGTAATGAAAAGAGCATTGCTGGTATCTTTCATTGCAAGGTATTCTTCTCTCCTTGTAATCATTTATTGTTCAGATGAAATAAGTGCAGGGGGTTTTATCACATCAAAGAGCAAATAAGTCAATTTGAAAAAAGCATTGCAGCTGTATAAGAAGGAGCTTGTTAGAAACAGCCATAGCTACAAATTTTTACTGAAAGATCAGGTTATCAGTCCAGAAATGTTTCTTTCATAATGTAATTCTTTTTCCATTAATATAGTTTTGCTAAGTGTAAATTAAGCATAGAGTAACGGAGATATTTAAAATATATGTTTCTATTTACTGAAACAAAATGCCAAATGAAAACTGTATTTTGTAGGAATTCACAGTAGTCATCAGTACAAAGACAAAACCCTGTTGAATTCCCCAGATAAACATGGTATTAAAATTGATTAAAAGAAAATGTTAACTTTCTTTTTCCTTAAAAAAAACCCCAAACTCCAAAACTTCTGAGTGCATTGCTCGTGGTTGAGCCTACAGAAATAAATAGGATATTGAAGTCAGAGTGAAAAAAGTAGGGTTTTCTAAGAAAAAATATCTCAACATTAAGCTGGTAAACAGCATCCCAGGCTCTCCAGTATTGCAGAAGAAGGGATAAAAAAATTTAAAAAGACACTAGAAAAGTTTGAATCTTTAGCTTTCCTAGTTGGGATCTTATTACTGTGGTCTCTGACAATGATGATTTTGGGAACATAATCTCAGAAAATTAATATTTTCCTAGATATAAAAACCAAGAAGTGCCAGCCTGTGTGATTGAAGTACTCTTCATGCTGGGAGATACAAAGAAACACCTGAAATAGTCACTGCCTTGTAGGTTGGACAGGTGGCAGCAGTGAATTATCAGATGATTATGGCAGCCTGGCGCATTCATTTGGTAATTTATTTTAAGTTTTAAATATTTCTTGTACAAAAGTATAATCGCAAAGGTATGCTTTCACTTTTTCTTACTTATTGGAGTCAGCAGAGCATCACAGTCTCAGAGAATATCACCACCACATATGCCAGTGTGACTCTGAAGTTGATCTGCTTATTATTTTGTCTGCAGATGGGAGCTGTCTCAGACTGTCTGTTGAGCTCAGAAGATGTGACTGTGCTCCAAAGCAGAAAGCTGTGTAGCTGTGGTTAAAAGCACTGAGCCCAAGCTAATGAGCCCCTTGGAGACACGGGGTTTAATGGCCTGGCCTCACTGCCTCTGCCTCACACAGCACTTATGCTGAGTAGGTGGAGCAAAGCCTGCCAGAAAAGTGTATCTGCATCCCCCTGTGAGCCTGTGCTCTTGTTTCCACAGGGAAATGAACTTCCAAAGCAGACACTCCTGATAACTTCTCGCATTTCCCAGCTCAGGACTGATTGAAAACCACTGGCAAATCTGGCCGCTCAGAAGGTCACATCCCTGAACCTTCTGCCTGAGTCCTCTGCCAGAGATCACCACTCCTGGTCACAGCACATGTGCCTGGGCACACACCTCCTGCTCCTGATGGCACGGCTCACACTCAGCTCAGCCAGGACACTGCTCTGGGGCACTGACCTGAACCTTCTTGCTGGCTGCTCTGCACGACAGCAACCCAGGGCTGAGCTGGGCAACTTCTAAAACTCCTGCAACAAGACACATTTGCACTCACCTGGCAAGAACAACTGCAAAACTGTGTACAGCAAAGGGATAAATAAGCTGTGTGCTTGAACTACGTCCAAAATGGTTGCTGTGGACAGCACTGAGAATCCAAACTGGACCTTCAGAAACCCACACACTCCTCGAAGAGCATCCCAGGTAGCAAAGGCAGATCTACCCTTGTGCACAAACCACAGCAACTTCAAGACTCACATTCCCTTAAGACAGAGTCAAAAAATAGAATTGCTGCTAACTAAAACAGCAAAGAAAATAAACCACACAGTACAAGAACTTTAGCTATTTGGTATTTTAGTCTTGGAGGTACATAAACCCACTAATCAGCTCATGAAACAGTATTGCCTACAATGTTCAACATGTAAAGGCTGGTCTTCTAGTAAAGTCAAGCCCTGCAGTAAACCTCTGAGTCAGATTACACTACCAAAGACATCTTTAATACTTTATTAAACAAACCAGTTTGCTTGCTGTTGCTTTGATCACTCTCAACGACATGCAAGCAATAAATACTGACAAAAGCTCAGGACAAGACCACTGCTACAATACTGCTTTTCCTCATATAGTCACAACATGCAATTTCTTCTTACAGATCCTGTGTCTCCTGAGATTATCATAACACAAAAACATAAGAAAGAGAAAATATGCTTCTTTTCCCAAGTGGTTTTACTTTGACAGCACTTTCTACTTATTCAGTATCAGTACTTTTCTTGTATTCTCATGTTTTGTGTCTGCATCAACTTATTTAATTTCCTGGCACTATCACACCACTGGTGGGAGTAACAGAGCTGTCACATCACCTACACTTTTTCTGAAGTTTGGGGAAAATGGTGACTGTGCCAGCTGCTGGTCAACCGTAGCAGATGCAGAGCAGAGGGCGGATGAAGAAGGGATCACTGCAGGGAAGACCTTCAGCTGCCCGTTTCTGTCCTGGACAGGCCTGACACAGGAACAGAGAAAAGATACCACTCAAAAAGACACCAAAGAGGAGCAATTTTGAAGCATGTACAGCACCTGAACCTACCTAGCAATAGGTGAACAGTTTCATTAATGTTTGTAAATTAATGAGTTTCTGACCAGACACCATGCAAGCACAAAGAACAAATGAATAATGCAAAGTCAAACCATAAAATCTGTGATCCTGCAAAATGACAATAACACCTAGAACATCCGTATCTATATGATTTATGTACTTTAAGAACTACTTAAGGTCAAGTTTCCAGCTGTGAGTACTATGGCCGTTCCCCAAAGGTGTTTGGAAGCAGTGATTCATGTCCTCAAGTGCTTTGATAGAAGCTTACACAGTGTGCCAATTAAGAGGGGAGAGGTGTGTGTATCTAACAGGATATTTGGCCTTAATATCTGTAAAACCTGGCACTCTCTTCTTTATAACCAGAAAAAGAACACTTGACTAGGCTGAAGTCAGAGGGTGGTTTGGCCTGAAAGCATCCACCCACGCACACACACACACAGGCCCACAGTCTACTGACCATGCTGCTCAGAAAGTCTCAGAGCTCCCCAAACCTGTCTCTGGCTAATTAAACTCCAGCAAGGTAGAAAATTACGGTATTAGTTCTCTACTCGCTGTGCTGGCTGGTTTTATAAGCAATTCCTAGCAGACCTGCATGAACAGCCTTTTGGTAAAAATAACATAATGAGTTAGAAAAAGGAATAAAAAAGAACACCCACCCACACCTGATGTGAAAAGGCCACTTCTGAGGATCTCAATATGCCTTATCTTCCAGAGGATGTTAATGAAGAAGAATTTCACTGCACACAAAGGAGGGAGGAGAGGCAGAGAGATGAAGCATAGGGAGGGATGGCCTGGGAGAAATATCTCTGCCTGTTCCCTAAAAACATCTTCTGTAAATCCTGATGGTTTGCTGTCCAATTCAGAACAGACTATGTACAAGTTCTCTGCAAGACTCAAACCCACAAATTAATTTTAAATGAGAGGCTGTAAAATTCTTTCAGTGTGACAGGAACATTAACACTGCCCGGTATATGCAAATACTAACTTCCTGAATTTCTGCTTTTCAAATGTACTTTTAACTATTCTAGGCTAAAATATGTATGCTGCATGCTCAGGCAAACCTCCAGCTGCGTAGAAATGAAATATTACTGAAAGAGGTTGTTTATAAGAGCCAGCTGGAGCAGCTAATACACATTATAATATGGTAAGCTTTGATAGTCCCATATCAGTTGCAATTACTTAAAAATGCAGTAGCTCTAAGGTTGAGGTGAATTAAATTCTCTTTATTCATGAAATAACTAAAACAATGGGCAGGGAAGTAAAAGAATGTCTGTGGTAAAAGGTAACAATTGGTCACAGAAGGGCTGCAGGCAGCAAAATATGCTTGTTGACAGCACCCTGGAGAATGCTAAAGAGAACACCCAGATTTCTTTAATTGATTTACTTACATTATTTGATCCAGGCACATAAACTCTATTAAAACAATGAAAAGAGCCTCATTGGGTTTACTCATTACATAAAGTTCATTTCAAAATGAGACTCCGGGTGCCTAGCAAAGACTCTCCACTCTTCCGAAGAATTTTTCTGAGGATGGTACAGACAGGCACAAGCCCAGCCTGCACACAGAGAGGCAGCCCCAGGTCTGTCCATCTGAACAACTGCGCCTACTCCATCAAGATAGCTACTCAAATAATTACAAAGCTCACTAAAAGCAAGAATAGGGAGAAAACATTGCATTGACTGGTTTATTCAGACTGATGTTGCACATAGCTCAAGGCAGGAACAAAAGTGGCACAGCCAAAGAACAAACATATTGTGTAAATGTAAAGGTTGTACTCTTTATTTACCTGTGCAGAGTACCTGCAAAATCTCACGTACCTCTGCTAGCCTTTGTCAGCTGAGAATGCTGGGTTATTGTCAGTTTTACTAAATTACTAAAAATTACTAAAAATTACTAGAAATTACTAAAAGCATGTTTCCAGAGTGACTGAGAACATGTGGAATTTGATAGCCTCAGATTAAGGCATGTGCTTGGAGGGTTCTGCCTGCAATACCACATGGGAGAAAAATCTGCCCAAGTGCAGAGTAAACTCAAGGCTATTTGTAATCAGAAGTGTGGAAGAGCAGGAGGGTGAGTGCTGGCTGCTGAACCTGAGGTCGGCACGAGCTGAGGAAAGGGGAACAGGCAATCCCAGAACAATGTTATTTAAACATAGGTGCATTTCTGAAACAGGGAGGAGTTCAACAAAAAACAGCACAAAACCATAAGTATGCATGCTTGTTAATGAGCACATAGAACTTTACTCTTCAATAGAACCCAGAGGTGTCTGTTGTACAGTATAACAACAGTGATCTGCCAAAATTAGTTCTGTTTCTGAACAGTGATGGGTAAAGGCACAATGGGGTGTAAGGGCTTGGTCTGTGAAATATGGGGGACACAGAGAGAGTTACAAAAGGATATTGCTATAAGAAACAATTAAATAATTTAGAAAATGGTCCTCAGGGTCAGGTAGCCTCTGCCCTACAGCTTCACAGTCTGCATTAACTTGTGGTCAATAGCTAAGGAGTTTAAATCCTTGCAAGATTTGCAGAGTAGTTTATCCACAAAAGGTGGGAGGAACAAGCAGCTGAGCTGGTGGTCCACATTAAGCCTCAGGAATACAACAGAATTCAAATATTGGTATATGTTCCTAGTCCACACTTTCCTAATCCTCCTGAAATTACCATATAAATAAAGTGTCTCTGTGGATTTAGTCAGTTATTGGTCACTTGCAGGTAAATCCCATTACTGGTCACACTAATGGGAAGATTGTAAATAGAGAAGAAAAATAAAGAGAATGGAGTCTCCAACTAATTTGTAAAAAGGGTATTCAAAATGAAAACCTTTCAGAAATCTTATCTTAATGACAATATTATTGTACATATGGACTAAGAATAGCATTAATGTTCTTACCTTTCTGAAAGAAATTACTATTAGCCGTAACAACCATCCCCCACCCACACAGCCAATACTCATGCATGAGTCTGACAGAGATTGATTCCTCAACTTGGCTAATTGGTCTGAGGATACAGAAAATTAACTGGATGCTGCTCTGCCTGAGCTAGCAGCTTTTCTCTTTCCTAGGAACAGAAAACAAGAAAGATTATGCACTACTTATTGTTATGTCATTCTCACTAGAAAATATTAGAAGTAGTTTTCTCTGCCAGGGTAATTATTTCTTTTGCATAGAAGCTTATAATTTTTGTTTTGTTTGCTTGATAATTGTTTGTTTTCCTGATGCTTCTTTTAGTTATTTAATTTCTAAAAGCTTTTTTAAAAGCCTGGAATTATGGAGGTTATTGCTTTGGAATGAGGAATGGTGAAGGATGACTCAGAATGCTCACAGAGGTAAATGCAAACACATCTTTGCTTGTCTCAAAGTTCACACAAACAGCCCTGCAACGAAATTGCTGAGGACACACACATCCAGGGTAGTGATGCACTAGCACTACCAACATGCCACTCATCCTTTAGAACTCTTTAGACTCTGTAAGCACTCCATCTTTGCATTATTTTTTTCCCTCATACATCTTTCAGTGCACAAACCAGAATCGGCAGGGAACCTCAGAAATGCTGCTCTGAGCAGCACCACCAGAATACTGTTTCCTGTACCTGCCTCCCAGTTAGAGTTTTCAGCAGCCAACACTGGGGCTGAAGTTACTCTGCAGCCTTTGCATTAGTGGCATCACTTACTCTACAAAAAACATGACAAATCTACCTGAAGCTATGACATAAATTACCCCAGGACAGGTCCCCTCAGGGGGCAACAATTTTCTCCGGGGCAGAAGTTTCCCTCCCTAACTGCTCCCCAAACCAAGCTTTCTTTAAAATATGAACCAGACATAAAGCTCACAAAAGTTCCCAATGCATTATTCTCTTCTTTTTGTTAACAGAAGGATTATTTTTTTATTCCTGTCTCCTTGAGGGGTCATTCATTTTCATATTTAAATTTCTATATTTCTTCCCTGAATCTCCCTGGAAGAGCTCTTCTGCAGTCTCCCGTGAAGTACTATCAATATTAGTATTCTGCTGCTAATGCAGCTCCTCTGGTCTCCAGCCACAGCAGAGTCCCCTAATGTAATCGTATTGTCTGCCATCCGCAGCAATAAAGATAATCTTTTCTGAACATCCTCATATATTGGCAATCTGTGGTTTAATGGATTACTCTTTGGAGGAATTTAAGGATGCATCGAAATTGTAAAATAAAACTTTACTAGAAACAGCTTCAAAAGTCAACAAGACCACTACTTTATATTAAAACAGAAGGTTTCTATTTTACGCTCCATTTCTTTCCAATATAGATTACTTGTTACTGTAAAAGTCTCTATTTGGCCTGTTCTAAAACCTGTGTGTTTTCAAAGACCCTGGAAAAATTAAAAAGTCAAATAAGTAATTCATATTAATGATGCTTTTTTTTGGTATTACTGAATCCTGCAGTTATGTTTACTGTTTCAAGGGGAGTTTATAATTATGCAAATTGCTAAACAGTCTGCATAATGTACAACATGTTTGGGTTCACTGACTGGAAGCTGAAATACATTTCTTTAATGCTGCTTTTATGCTATGGAATTCAGTTTGCATTTCTTATGCTCTACTGCACTGTATCTGTCTCTAGCAGTATCGTTGTGTTTCTGAATTTACATGCAACCTCAGTACTTTTGCAGTCATTTGGCTTTCAAGAATTACTTAAATAATTCATGTGTGCCAGCTTAACATTTTTGCAAAGCAAAGCAACATTTTGATAGCCCCGTACTTGCTGAAACCTAGTGAAGAGGCTTTCACCCTTTTCATTATAAGCTCAATTGTTATCATCATAGTTAAACACTGTTCTAAGCTGTGTATATGACAATAAGTGTGTGTTATTTCCCAAATCAGGTTTTCTTGTATACACTCCATTGCTTTAAACACTGCATACCTCCTTCCTACCATAAATATCCTGTCTGTAGTCACTAATAGACTGTAGTTTTAGACTATAATATTTCATTTTCACCTGCTCGTGCAAGGCAGTTCTGTGACTGGCTCTGTCCCAACCTTGTGAATCCTCTGTCCTGTAGTGCTGTTCATCAGTCAGGTTTCCTTGGCTTTGAGACAAAATTAGCTTGTGGCTCTTGCCCAAGGCCTAGATGAACGCCTGTCCTGGGGTGACTGTATG
>VZTF01008329.1:0-100421 GCA_013397755.1 Cnemophilus loriae
TTTGGGGTTGAAAGAACCTCAAAGCCGCTCCAGTGCCACTCCCTGCCATGGGCAGGGACACCTTCCACTATCCCAGGTTGCTCCAAGCCCAGTCCAGCCTGGCCTTGGACACTTCTTGGGATCCAGGGGCAGCCACAGCTCCTCCGGGCACCCTGTGCCAGGGCCTCCCCACCCTCACAGGGAAGGATTCCTTCCCAATGCCCCATCTACCCCTGCCCCCTGGCAGTTTGAAGCCATTCCCCCTTGTCCTGTCCCTTCCAGCCCTTGTAAGTAGTCTCTCTCCATTTTCCTGTTGGCTTCCTTCATGTACCAGTATGTTCTTGTGACTCTGTAACTCGTTTTTGAGAAACAGATCTCATTTTCTGAAAGTAGTGAAAAGAAAAGAAAAAAAATAAGGGAAAATAATATTTTTTGTGAAGTAGTTCATAGGAATCATTTGCAGATTTTAAAATCATGATTCTGGAGTGGTATGAATTGCTATTTTTTCAAAAGAGGTATTGATTTACTAGTCTAGGTATTTTAAAAAGAAATCTGATTTTTCAACTTAAAAATTCCATCCATTTTTTAATTTCTTTAATTTCTGTGCCATCATTCATTTTCAGTTTGGCTGAGATTTCTGAAGTCAGTGGCGATATTTCAGTATAAGGCATTTATAGGATTTAGCTGCATGGGAACACTTATGCAGTTCCCATTGTTTTGTTGTTTTGTGAAATGGCTGCATTCAGTTGATGTTTAGCCCAAAAAAAGCAAGTTTGAGTCCACTTTCAAAGAGCCTGGACTCTGACAAGTGAAAGAGCTTCTCATAATAGCGTCGAGTCTGAAACAGAAAAGGTGAGTATTAAAAAAAAAGCTTTCAGACCTTATCCCAATCAAAAAAAAAAAAAAAACAAAAAGGTTTCTNNNAAAAAAAAAAAAAAAAAGAGTTTATGCACCTCTTCTGCCATAGGAAGTTTTCAAAACGAAGAAAACTCTTTGAGGCAGAACAAGGAGAAACCTCCCAACGATGTACTTGCCTTAGGAACTGTGGAATTATCCCCCTGACCTGTGGGCACAAGCCAGGGTTGGCACAGACACAGCAGGAAGGGAACAAGTCGTGAATCAATTGCTCTGAGGAAGGAGCTTTTCCTCTGCTACGCCCTGCTCCTACCCCACTACAGCTGACACTTACCCTTGGGAGGCAATTAATATTGCTATGAGAAGTATTTCCAGGCTAATTATTTTCCTAGAGGAATGTCAAGATTCCTGCCATACCCAACACAAAGCTTTTTTTGTCCTGAATTACATCTAGCAGTTTGTTAAAATGGCACATTGGGGTTTGGGGGAAAGATTTTCAAAGGCACAAATGAGACATGACTGTTACTCTAAATGCCTCTTTTTTCTTCCTTTTCTTTTTTTTAAATGCTTTTGAAAAATAACATTGTCTCTGCATCCATTCAATTAGTTTTCACTCTGTTATGAGTTCAGTTAAATTCATCTGAACAGCCACGGAAGTATTATTAGACATGTTGCTCAAAATATCAACTTTTTATTAAGCAATTAACAGACATACAGAAGTTTTAAAAATTGAGATGCTTTTAATTATAAGAAAGTGAATCCTTCATTAAGGTTCTACCGATTTCTAATTCTTAGTGAATAACAATTTCGTGCTTTGTCAAGGAAAGGTAAGTTGACCTTAATACTTCCATAATGGCAAGCTCCTGAAGACATTGCTTTTTCTCTTCTCTCCCTTCTGTGCTTCAGAAAATCACGTGGGTGATCTCTGAAATTGAGAGCAACCCTAAGGCAGTGCACAGCAATCTAACCAGTCTAGTGTGGATCCAGCAGAAACACGGGCTGGTCGTTCAGGATAACGCCCTGGTCCCCACAGGTAGGACCTTGAATGCCGTCGTAAGGGAAGAGACTGATGATGAAGTAATAAAAAGATAAATAGACGGAGCAGATGTTCCTAGTCCGTCCATTTTTCCAGAATCTTGTCACTAGTTGCATGAAAGAAGCAAAATTATACTTAGTTGTTGTTTTTTCTTTCAGTCCACTATTAACCGATTGGTCCCTTGCTCTGTGTCTTGTTAGGGCTTTCCTTTGTCCCAGGTAAAGAGCAACAGTAAAATAAAACTAACTCAAGCAAACAATCCTCACAGGTCTGGGATGACTGCAGAGACATCCCTGTAATTTCTGGATTTTTATAGTGACATGGTTTAAAAGTCACAGTAATTCATTGTTCTCTTTTGGAGCCAGCTGCTCCTCCTCAGGACACAGACATCCTGAATTGTGTTCCTGTAGAAAATCCAAGGATGTGTCTGCTGTTACCCCACAGCCATCACCCAGCCTCATCTCTCATGGCTCTGTTCACAGCTTGTTTTCCTTCCAGAACCCATGGCAATCCTTGAGGGGGGATAGAAGTTTACGTATGGCTTCATGGGAAACCATTCCAGTGTAGCAAGCAGGGCGTGGAATACAGGGATCCTTCACTAGGAAACTCAGCAAATGAATGGGAAGAAGCCTAAATTAGTGTGGTTCTTTCCTCTTGGTATCTTGCAGTAAAAGTGAGGTAATTCAGTCCTTTCTGTGTGAACCTGACCCAGCTGTAAGGAAGGAGTGACCGTATTTCTCCAGCTACCCCCACAGCAGTGAGACAAATTAACATCTTCTCACTGTCCTACACCTCCTGCAGAGCTGAGCTTTTTGTAGTGTTGGTAACCTGATTTGAAAGTGAGAGTTACTCATCGACAACCTTGCTTCTCACAACCTTTAGGTTTAGGTTAGTTAAAGCCCTTTGGCTTGGCCACAAGAAGGTTGTAGTTCTGACCCCGGCCTGCTAAAATATTTCTGAGGTGTATTCCAGAGAGTGGACTGAAATCACTTTTGAGATTTTAAGAGTACTAAAGCTTAGGTTAAAAGAATTTTCTTATCCCTACCTCCAGCATCCAGACCTACACCAATACCAATTACAGCCAATATTTTCTTGGAACTCCTCTGGAACAGCAATTTGTCAGCCTTCAGCAATTTTATCTTCTGGCTCATGTGCAGAACCAGTTTCTGCAAGTTGGGAAAGTAAAGCATTTGGCTGGGGAAGGTGCAACATGAGACACATCTGAATAGAACATGAGAAACAGCTCAGTCTGTACACTTGGAAATGATTGATAATTGTTTGGTTTAGCTGGAGTGAGATCCTGAAAAACAGACTTTTCAGAAGTCTACTCTTAATCTAATGATACTGCTATGATGAATGTACCCTCGGTACATTTCTGTGGAGAAAGAATAATCCTCAGTTGTGGGTAGAACTGCCCTGTTTTCCTCTAATTGAGTAAGACAAACAATCCCATGAGCTATGATGTCAACAAACCTCTTTGTAATAAAAAAAGGGTTTGGAGTGGTTAGAATCAAAAAAGTAGAACACTGTTAATTTAATTGCTGGGAGATAAGTTTGATCAAAGCTGAGGAATGTGGACTGCATCCTCAAATATACCGAGCTTCATTTAGAAAATGGACTTAATAACAAGCACATTTATTCATTGTTGGAGACTTGTGATTATTAACATTTGATCTAAAGAATGCCTTATATTTAAGGCTCTTCCATTATTTACATTTATTATCCAGTTCTCTGCTGCCATTTCTTTCTGGCTTCAGTATTGCTAAGAAATATGTAACCAAGATAATCACATTATCTCCCATCAGTGCTGCAATCTGCTTAACTGGAAAAGCCAAACACAATATTGCAGTGCTGCTGCTGACAGAGGATTTAACTAGAGCTGATTGTCCTCGGAGCAACTCGCTCTCCTGACTTCCAGAGAAAGTCTGCTAAAATCTGGGAAGTTTACTCTACTCCAGAGCAATTGAACTTCTGCTCCCAGCCCCAAAGAGCCAAATGGTCAGGGTAGCATGAGGAAACTAAAGTGCATTTCTGCCTGATGCATGAATCCGTGTCCAGTGGTGATGGAATCATGGAATTGTTACATTTGGAGAACATCTCTGAGATCATCAAGTCCAGCTGGCAACCTGGCACCACCACCACCAGGATCACCACCACACCATGTCCCCAAGTACCACATCCACATGTCTTCTGAACACTTCAGGGACAGGGACTCCACCAGCACTGCCCTCAGCAGCCTCTGCCATGAAAAATTTTGTCCTGATGTCCAGTGTAAACCTCCTCTGGAGCAACTCGAGGTCATTTTCTGTTGTCCCTTGTTCCCTGGGATCAGAGCCTGACCTGGCCCCAGCCTCCTGTCAGGGACTAGTGGAGCGCAATCCGGAGCCATCTGCACAGGTCACACAAGGGGATGACCCTGAAGGTGAACAGTCCATTTTACCATGCATCATACTGTGCTCATGGCTTATTCCGGTTTGTGGTTCGGGGATTTTTTCAAATTTATTTTTATTTTGAATTATTTGTATTGTGCAAAGAAGCATCACAACTTAGTAACCCCACCCTGTGCATTCAGCATTTTTAAAGCAGTAAGTATATCTGGAAATGTTTGATGTCCTGCTCAGATGTTTCAGCCTCATTCAAATCGTAGCCAACATAATTATTGGAGAAAATACTTCTATAAGGGTGGCCTTTCAAGACAACTTAATTGCCTTGTGACTTTGGGTTGAAAGGTATTTATTTTTCTTCCCCTTTTAAAGGAACTTGTGCTTTGGATACAACAGCCTGGAACAATCGGAAAAACCTTACACTACAGCCAGAAAAATTCAGTCTAATGTCAAATGGCTCTTCTTTCCCTAAGAATGTGCACACTGGGTAGGATGCTAGAGCTGAACAAACTCCCTGACCTTAAAGAGGAGACTGCCTGTGCCTCAGGGCCACCACAGCAATGAGAGGTGACATTTGGTTTGATGGGCTCCAGAAATTCCTCTGCTCAACTTCGTGCAGTAGAGCCCTAGAGCCATTTTTTTCTTCAGCTCTGCAATACTTTATCTTCGTGGCAGGTTCCAAGGAAGACCAAGTGGGGAGGGTGGGTTCAGAAGTTTGGCAAAGACAAATCCATCTGTCGTAGATTTTGGAACTTTCTTGGAACTATTTTGCAATCATGCCCTTCTTAAAGTATTTTGCAGGAGGAAGAGGAGTCCCCAAAATTTCAGTCATCCCATGAGAGAACAAAGTAATCCGTTATATCTTCAAAAAACATTTTTTGAGGAATGTTAGTCATATCCATTCAACTTACTCCATCTCCAGCAAGTTTTAGTGGTGGTAATGAGTATTTTTAATAATTGTAGATAAGCTGTACATTGGGGTTTAGGTTATAACTAAAAGTTTCAGTCAGTGCCATACCCTGAGGATGGTTCTCTCATGTCTCTACATGTGGTTCCTGAGCAGATTAATTCCACGGGGCAGAGAAAGAAACAGCCTCTTCTGATAAGCAAACATCTGTCCAGGAGGAAATAGAACTGCAGAAATCCTGGCTGTTTCTTACTCATGAGATTGAAATATCATTTTTGTGTTGTCGCAGATTAATGACTGAGCAGTTTAAATACTCCTGTTAACCTGCCCTAGATCAGTGCTGCAGATTGTCTCCAAGGCACTCAGAGCTTTGTAAGAAATTAAAAAGACAAAAGACTGAATTTGACTTTTTTCTCGTGTGTACCTGAAAAGACAGAATAATTTTTTAAAACCCTAATGACCAGCAAAGCTCAAAAAAAAATCTAAATTAGTTGTAGTTGTCTTTATTCTTGGAACTAGAAAGTTCTGAAGACTTTCCTGTTGTTGGAATGTTTATTAGAGATTCCCTCTAATAGTCATCCCATGTTCATGTGACATTAGTAAAAGCTGCATGACTATGAAACACTCACTTGAAAATGAAAATGTTTGGGGGGTTTTTTTGTGAGATGCATAGTCACCTACACAATATGATGATACTCACTTTGGTTTCATCAGATGTTCAAGACGAAAAAAACCACGACAGTCTTTGAACTCTTATTTTTGTGGTGCTGTCATACATTTTTTGCCTGCATAGTGCTATTGCTCAATGGACAGGAAAAAAAAAGGACATAAAAAGTCTGTCTCTGCTGTTGTTGGAGTCATCCCACCCTAACTGCAAAATCTTACACTAAAATAGCTTTAATAACTTGTGAAAATCCTACGTGTAAGGATTGGGCCTTGTTTCTGTCTCATGGAAGCATTTCCCTTATTACAGGAAATTATTCCCTTATTATAGGGAATAATTCCCTTATTACAGGAAATTATTGCTGTGCAGTAGTCATGCATTATCTTTGTGTTATAGTCTCAGTCTTTGTATCACCTTGAGCTTCTTCAGCTCTGTTCTTGTCCCTTTCCTTGTCTACCCATTACGTCAACATTGTTTTCATTGACAGTTTTGAATAAATTATTTGTCTCTGATGAAACTGCAAAAGATAAGAACGAGACACGTGGAAATGTTGGGGAACAACACAGCCCCCAAATCTTTTCTTCCCACCAGTTTAAGGTCTGTACTGGACCTAAATGACAAGGTTTAGCATTACATTTTTAGCTGTTTCTCGCTATGCTACTCTGTTATTAATTGAGAATAAATTAAATTAGTCTTCCCCAATTGAAGTCTTTTGCCTGTATGGTAATTGATGAATGATCTCCCTGTTGTTATTTAGACTGACAAGTTTTTTTGTCATATTTTCTCTCCCATCTTGTTGAGAAGGGAGCGTGAGATAGAGGCTTGGAGGCTACCTGGTCAATCCACCTCAGGTTATAGTAACGAGTGAACTTTTATTGCTTTAAAAATTGCAAACCAACAACTTTCAGCAGCTAAAATAAGAATTCATTCAATTGAAAAGGTACAGGGCTATTTGTGTTTAGTATCCTGCCATGCAGAATATAACTTCTAAGTTTCAAAATCAAAATATTGACATATTTAAAACCATAATCAAGATTACTAAACCTGAGCAAATAAACAAACCAGACTATTGGAATTGTAATATCTGAGAAGGAACTGATACCTCCAGCCATGAAGGTAGCACAGGCTTTATACAGCCATTGTTTTAATTATTGATGAAATAATTTCTGGAGATAAATAAAAATTGCAATCAATTTCTAAGTAATATCTTTATTCCTAAAAATTCTATAAAATGCTAAGGGTGTCATGTGAAAAGAAGGATTAACTTCAAGAGAAATGTCCAGTGGAAACTGAGTACCTTTTGGTGTAAAATAATTCCTTTAGATTGGTGCTTGCAAATTCAATACGATGAGTGCCATGAATAAAAGTGAAAGATTTTTGGGCTGTGTAATTCTATGTAACTCTGCACATTTCTCCCCTGAAATGTGAATTCCAAGTCTGGGGCAACATAGACTATCTCAGGTGGAGTTGTCCAGGAATCCCTCAGTGTCTCACAACATGCACAGCCTTGGTTTTCTACTTGGAACAGATTCCTGGGCTGAATTCTCTCTGTATTATATATTTTTTTTAATTTAATTAATTTTTAAACTAGATATGCCTCATTGGCTTTATTTCCTGTCCATCCTCTCAGAGGGTCTGTGAAATAGGGAGTTTTTCAAAGCAGAAGGAACACAACACTTGAAAAGATGTGTGAGAACGCCACCACATTTCTTGATAAGCCAGGCTTTTCCATCTGGCCCAGCTTATTTCCAAGTTATGGGTACTATTTTTCAAAAACTAGGGATGGGGATCCCTCTCTAGAGGCTGAGATTCCTCTGAAGACCTGTGACCCTAAGATCACCCTGTGGGGTGTCCTGTGCAGGGCCAGAAGTTGGACTCGATGATTCTCATGGGCCCCGTTCAACTCTGGGTATTCTGTGACATCCAACACAACATCAAAGATCATCTGCTTCCTCCTGAACTGGGGAAATTTATTTGCACTGGAATTATTTTTCTCCAAGGGCTTTAACTTCCTTGAGCCCTCCTTGCTGTCAATAAGTACACGAATAATGAGTCAGAGCTCACACACAGCTCTGCCTTCCTGTCAAACCCTGATTGCTGCTGGGTAAACTGCAGGAAAATAGAGTCCAGTCCCTGCATTTAGGAGTTTCTAAACAGAGCCATTTGTGTATTTTTATCTATGTCTATATCTATATACACACTTTAAAGAAAACCAATATCTCCACATTATCCTTTCAACCTTACTTAATTCCTCACAATGTCTTGGAAGAACGTGTTATCTGCTTTGTTACAATTTATGACTCAAACATCTTTAAAAAAATAGTCCCATGGACTAATCCATGGACTATTTTGGACTAATCCAAAATCTGTATTTTTTTTCCAGACTGTTCTTCATATTTTTTTAAATTTGTTTTTCTCTAGAGACCATATATCTTTAAAAAGCAAAAAAACCCAACAAAGCCAAGCCCCACTGTTGGAAGATTTTGTGTCAGGAAGTAAAATAACCTCACCGAGAGCAGAGTTCCCTAAATTTCAGTGTGTAAGTGTAACATTATGCTACATAAGTAGACCAGAATAGATAAACATAAATTCTAAAGCTGACTGTGCCAGCCTTGATAAGCTGTAATTAAGGTAAAGAAAGTCCAGGGAGTGATCTCTAAGGAAATAAAAATAATGAATGAAAGAAGAAACTATTTCTCTGCAGTACATTATTCCACAATAATTAACATTTTTTATCGCTGCATATATATCTCCAATTAGCTATCTGAAAACTGGGGTCTGAGTTAATTGATTCTGTTATACTTGTGTAAATCTCAGCTAATTCCATGTGCTTCAGCAGAGCTGCTCTGGTGAAGCTGATGGCAGGATCTGGTCAGCCATATGGACTGCTTTGATCATCCTAAACTGCTCATTTAGGAATGTACAGTAACTAATACAGATTAATACAAGTATTTAGCTGCAAAAGAAGAAAAAAATCAACTATTTCCTATCTTCCTGCATGTAAAAATATCATCTAAGTATTATATTATAGAGGTACATAATAACGAAGTGAAAGGATAAATTTTGATTGGGAAGTTTGTCCTTAAACCAGCAAGGTTTTCTACCAGATCTGACCTTTTATTTTATTTTAAGTAAGGTTTTGCAATTCAAATATACGTTCTATATAGCAAAGACTGAGACAAATACAGAAGATGGCATAACATACCAGTTTTATATAAAAATATATATGTATGCATACATACACATACTGGCAGTGGTATTTCCAGCAAAACTTATCAGGAAATATTATTGAATATGCATTCTTAACTTCCTTGTCTTCAGCTGATGCTAATTATTAAATTTATTTAAATTCAGTAATTGGATCTATTTCTTCTGAGAGTGTATTTTTTTATGATTTGGGAGGGAATGCTGCTTTGATATGATTTTTCTCACCTTTCAGACTCTTTACATTTTTGTATAAAGCATAGAACTGTTAACTTGGGAAAATCTGCTGGTATTTGTGTTTTCCTTCTCAGACTCTGGACTACTTTGGGAAAGCTTGACAATGTGTAGTTTTCAAAGTAGCTAAGCAATGTTTCTCTGTGATAAAACACCTTTTGAAGAACACGTTGAAGGCTTTTCCCCTTCAAATATTCTTCTTCTTTCTAATTAGCTGGAAAAAGAAAAACAAACGTGAAAACATTAAAAAATGACATAAAAATCCGTAAAATTTCAGTGCATACAAATTCCTCCGCTGCCTTTCTCTTTGGCAGAAATATATTTCAGGTTCCCACAATGAACCAGGGTGCTTGAGGCTGTTGGGCTCAATGGGGATTAAACTCAAGTCTAACAACTCTAGAGGCAGCTTAAAGCTTCTTAGCAGAGCAGATAAAATTAAACATTATGGCCACAAGAAATGGGCTGGAAGGGTGGTGGTGAGGCAGTCAGCTTTCCTTTATTACGGATTTGGGACTGAGATGAGAGCTAAGGGACAGGAGAGGAGAAAACACTGGGGCTTTATGAAATAGAAACTGGAGTCTTGTTTGCTTTCCCACTTGTCTTTCTTACATTACTTCCGCTCTTCTCCAGGGCTTTCCTGTGAAAACTCCACCTTTTTGAGCACCCTAACCAGCAGCAGAATTGATTTAGAATTAATTTAGCACGCTGGGGTTTACCATAAATGTAATTTTGAAGCCAGATTTAGTAATAATCACGTGCAATTATAAAGCTGTTCCTCAACATCTTGTTACACAAGTGCCCTTTCATGAAATACATTCTTGCTAAGACTGAGCCAGTTACCACAAGCCCTTTCTAATTGAGTATTATTTCCATTTTTAAGTGAAAAACACAGTTGCTTATGTTTATTTCAGGCAAAGACATTACAGATGTCAAAAAATACAGAGCTGTCAGGCTAAAAATCTGAATGAGGTTTTTCTTTTGAATGATAGCTTGCATATGCTATTAAAACAGACCAAAAAAAAAAAAAAAACAAACGTGCTGAAGGTTGTTTGGAAAATAAACAGAACAAAAAATAGAAGCTAATAGTGTTTCCTTCCTAGGGATAGCTGGCAGGTTACAGAGTATTCCAGCTGGCAGCAAGCCACACATTTATGGACTCCTGATGTAATTTGGTTCTGCCCATAAATAACAGGGGTTGACTTGTTGCTTTAAAACTGCTAAAGCAACAGAAAACTTCAAAAATCAAAACCCGCCTCAGTTGTGCTCCTGGCATTCTTCCTGAAGTAAGCAGGATAGGCCATCTGATGGTCTTATTTCTTTGGAGCCAATACCTGCCTGAGAGATTGGTTTTCTTAGCAAGCTGTGGGGTTGCAGAAGGTGAAAAGCTCCGCAGCGTGGAGCTCCTAAATGTGGAGGCACACAATGCACACAGTGTTATTTTAGCTCTTGATGGAAAACAGCCTCGAGAAACAAATGGTTCTGGTTCTAGCAAGGCCTCTAACAATGTCTCTAAAGCCCAGATTAAACTGTCAGAGCTCAGTGCTGTCAGGGATCTCTCACTTGTGAGCCCAGCAGACACTCAACTTTTCCACAACTGCTTGCAGCTGGAAGTGGCTGGGCTGTTAAAGAGCACAAAGGTCACTTCTCCAGGTCAAAGGTCAAAGGAGAGGTCCAGCATTCAGGAAGGAGGTCAACATATTTTTCACATATTTTTTAACAGTTCAAAAACTGTTTCATTTAACAGTTTTAACTTGTAGCATCCAAACCTTTGCAGTTCTTCAACTCAGGCGTTTAGGGTGCAAGCCCAGGTACAAAGATCCCCCGGACCAAGACTCTCATATGGCTTAGATAAGATGCCCAATACATTCATGCCACACCAAAACAGTATTTTTCCTTTCTGTATTAGAAGAAGGTTAAAAAAAAAGGTTATCTGGCTTCCTAAAGCATGCTCTGAAGGAGCCAGCAGATTTTTGCTGTTTTGCTCCATGAAGAAATACCCCATTGATACTTGGACTGACACAGTGCATTAAGAATTACCAGTGCTGTTAATTTGAGACCTGGTGCTTCAGGTAAAACTGGGATTCCAAGCACGGCCCTCAATACATGTTTGCAGAATATCCAGCTGGTATCTTTGTTCACTTTGTCACAGTTTGTTGTACTTGGTCTTTCAATGAGAAAACTTCATGAATTATCTATGATTTTGATTTAGCCTGTAGGAAAAAAAAAAACAGCCTACAAAACACCAAGGAAAAAAAAACAAACAAAACCCCCCCTCAGAATCCCCAAACAAACAAATGAAAAAAGAGCCCCACCAAACTGCACCTCTCTTTATTCCACAGTAATTCAAATATTGGTCTGCCAAAGGACGGAATGCATCTGCTGAATGACAAATACACTCATAAACTGCATAGATGCACAGTTTCTAGGTCAACACTGTATTTTTTTTTTTTTTTAATATATACTAAATCAGCATTTTTCCAGCAACAATCAGAAATGAACTGAGCATCCTACCTAAGTCAGGTGATGTTTGTGATCTTTAGGGAAGCCTGTATGGTGCCTTGGGAAGAAGAAATGTTTAGTGGGCACGAGATCCTCCTTAATCCAAGCTGATATCTGGGATCTCAGTGCTTGGAGGTCTTGTTAACTGCTGAGGCCCAGAATGGAGCAGTCTGTGCTGGCTCTGGCTGGGACAGCTTGGCTGGACCCTCCCAAGTTCACTACAAACCCCATTTATTTTAGAATTATGTAATTATATTTTAGAAATTAGAACACTATTTGTGAGGAATTTTAGGGTTTTTTCCAAGTTGCCTTTTTACAACTGGCATTAATGGTCTGAATATTCCTTTAATAAAATCAGCCAGCTCTATTAATACTAGTGATAGAAAGCATGAGCTGATTTACAACAGCTTTGTTTGTAATACAAAAATCTCCTTTCACATTTGGTACATGGTCCTTGAATTAGAGAGTTTTACTTATACATTTATTTATACACTTTATGTGACAATAGTCACCATGACAGTCAGAGGGATGCAACGTGCCAGCCTCCCTACATAGGTCGACTGCAACAGAAATGCATAAAAACCTCTTCTCTGTAGTTATTTTCCAACTCATAAAGAATGCCCCAGTCCTTTAATGCATTATTAACAAGTTACTGCTGACGAGAGAAATATCAGGTCATCGTTATTCACTTCTGTCATTCAGAGGAGCTGTGTTGTGTCATGTTCACTATAAACGCTAAATGTACATTTCTTCCTCCAGCTCCCAGTTTACCTGGAGCACAGTACTGCTGCTGTAAAGGCAGGAACAAGAGACAATTTCATACCAGTTTATTTAATTTATTTTGTTAGTCCTCTCATTTAGTTATGCAAATGAAGAAGAAATATTACTGGAAGTTTGAAGAAATTGCACTGACCCTACCCACCTGAAATAACAACTCGATCTTTTTCATAATTACAATTTTTTATGTCTGTTAGAAATCAGGATGTCAGGGATAGCTCCTGCACCACTCCAGAGCCATCTTGAGTTGTGGGCATGAGGAAACTCACTTCACGCATATTTTGCACGTCACCAAAATTTGGATGACACATGTTTCTATCTGGTTATAGATGTGTCCAAATATCCTCCCTGGAAAGCTTCTCTTAGTCCCTCCCAAGGTCTAATTCATTTTTTCATGCTGTGTTTATTCATCTTTCTAATCTGCTTGGTGAGCATCCAGCCCCATGTTCACCCACAGCTGTGTCCTCATTTCCACATCCCCCATACCCTACATCTCAATGGGAATGTAACATCCTGTTTGAATTGCACAGGGCCATTCCTACAGGAATTATTTGTCACTGATAATAAAGATGGGATTGAAAAATGACCTCCTAAACACACGCCTTGCTCAATTCATGGTCATGACATCAAGATTTTCACTTGTGACTTTTAAAGACATTGTTGCTTAAAGCGTCCACAGCTGCTGTAAAATGAATGTCTCAAACTATTCTCAGTCACCTGTAGTAGCACCTCATGAACCTTGAAAAAGTCAGAAAGGACTCAATTCTATTTAATTATTTACCCATTACTCTTTTCCCACATTCTAGATTTTGAGACAAGTAAATTGAAGTATTATGAAAGAGAAAAGCCAGACTTCATCTTCTCTGGTTTGATGGAGAAGAATTTATGAGACAGTGAAAACAGAAAGTGGCAGGAAGCCTTTTTTTACCTTCATTGACTTAACTGCTTCATTTTTTTCTTAATTTGAAATGTGAGGAAGGGAAGGGGCCTCAACTGACCTAGGAAACAAGAGGAGATTTCCTATTGCTCAGTGAAAACTGGTTATTAAAAACCAGCAGACAAATTGGTTAATGGTGGTCCACCCTCAAAGCTGCCATTTCCTTCTGCAAAAACCAGTAGTCAGAAATAATTTATTTAAACCGTTTCATCAAAATATTTCAACTATTCCACCCTCCTGTTCAATGCAGAAATGCTTTCAGTTTACAGATGTAATTGTTTAGTGGTCAGCTGGTTTGAGTGGAAGCCTAAAGGAAGAGTTTCCTCTCTACTCCTCAGCACAGGAAGGACGTGGAGCTGTTGGAGAGAGTCCAGAGGAGGCACCAGGATGATCAGAGGGATGGAGCAGCTCTGCTGGGAGGAAAGGCTGGCAGAGCTGGGATTGTTCAGCCTGGAGAGGGGAAGCTTTGGGGTGACCTCATTGTGGCCTTGCAGTGCCTGAAGGAACTGACAGAAAACTTGGAGAGAGACTGCTTACAAGGGATAGAGAGACAGGACACAGGGAATGGCTTCCCACTGCCAGAGGGCAGGGTTAGATGGGATATTGGGAAGGAATTGTTCCCTGTGAGGGGGGGGAGGCCCTGGCACAGGGTGCCCAGAGAAGCTGTGGCTGCCCCTGGATCCCTGGAAGTGTCCAAGGCCGGGTTGGATGGGGCTTGGAGCAACCTGGGACAGTGGAAGGTGTCCCTGCCCATGGCAGGGGGTGGGACAAGATGAGCTTTAACATCCCTTCCAACCCAAACCATTCTATGATTCCAGGATTGATGCCCTCTTCTTTCACCCCATCAATGGAGAATCAAGAGTTTTCTGTAAGATATTTTATTCCAGTTTCATTACTTGCATAACAGCTTTTTAAGTGGCTTCTTGCAGGACCTCCCTCCTGTGTGTGAAGGGTTTTACTGAGTGACCTTATTTTAGACACAGAGGTAGGAAAACAAATCATAAAAAAAATTGATTATTCCCTAGGAGAAACTGTGACAAGAGCACATTCTTGGGTCCCTTGCAATTTAATATGGTGCATCCTACATGAAGTTGTATGTATAGAAAATAAAGAGAGAGGACTCTATGCCTTTTCTTGGGTACAGGAACCGTTGGCTTTGTTTTCCTGTTGGTTGTCCTCCAAGAGAACATCTCTGTGGGTTTGCATTCAATGCTTATGTTTGAGAATAGCCCATATCCGTGGGATTTGCCCATGGAAAACGGTGCATTCCTCATTCCTAAGGAATTTTCAAGAGAGTACATAACTGACAATGAATTTCACTGAATTAATAATTTCACTCAAACTTCTGTAGTGTCTACACAAGGTTAAATCAGATTGAAATACAACGCACAGGGCATTAATATTGAGGAAATGTCCTGTATTTCTTTTATTCCATAATACAAGCTTCTAAAAGTCAGTTTATGTGATAGTAATCTTTCTGATATATCTCAAAGAAAATAAGAAATAAAAGCTTGAAAGCTGACTGGGAATTTTTACTGTTTTTAAAACTCTCTTCTGTTTTAAGCCTGTAGTCGTCTTGAAATTGATGACCCAATATTCCTTCATCTTAAAGCATCCTTAATTACAGTCAGAAAAAATGGAGATTGAATGTGGTCTCCATAAGTAGTGCAAAAAGAGGACAAATTTGGGAGTATATTTATACTACAATTAAATTTATGATATTCTGAATAAATCATTCCAATTTATCTCTAATTGTTTTGAAGTGAAATATGAGGGGATGTAGAAGTTTTGTGCTCTCAGTTTGGATAGTTTACTTTTTATCCTATCAGCTATCAATTCATCCCGAAGCTGCTGAGGGGAAACAGGAGGTATGACTAAACCAAAGGGAAAATTTAAGTTACACAATGTTTCACTGTTAATAATAATAATCATCATCATCATCATCATCATCATCATCATCATCATCATCATCAATGAAAAAGGTACGGTTACTTCTAGACTGTGGTTTGAGTTAACTTTTTTGATACGGTTTTGGAAAGCAAATTGGAATTGCAGTAACAACTGAAAAAATTTGGATTCTGGAAGAAAAAAGGACTCTAGATAAATCCATGTATTCTGTGGCAGCAGCTTTGTTAATGTCCACAGCAGAGGTTCAATCAGTCCTCCATGCCCTGGGTCTGATTCTCCGTTTGATGTGGTATTTTGAGGCAAAAATGAAGAGAATCCAGTAATAGGTGAGCATTCTCAGAGCTAAGAAGCTGTTTCTCTTGCTCTGTGGAAAGGAATATTATCACTAAAGCTGAGGTAACATTCAAGGACAGTCTTAATAAATCCCAATGACTTTGTGAGTGTGAAGGTTTTTGTCATGGTAGAACATGTGGAGAGTTGATGAGATCTCTTTTGGACAGATACATAATTAAGTTTTCAGCTCATCTTTAGCCATGCCAAGTAAATTCATAAACCAGAACTACACATTCTGCTCTCGGCATATGCTGCAAATGCTGCAGGATGACTACTGGGGCAATGGGTTGGGGATGAGAAGGTCTGAAAAGCAAAATTACAGCTGAAGAGCTCTCATAGCTCAGGATTTTCCAGGATAAAAGATGAAATTTTGTATATCACTGATAAACTAACCCTCTCACCATTTTGGAGGTCTGAGGCTCCATATGGTCTTACAGACTTGCAAATCTTGTTATAATGACAAAACTGAGTGTTCCCTGTCCTGTTCCTCAGACCACCATCACATATGGGCTGGTTCAGAGGAGAAACCATGGATTATTTATCTGGCAGATTTTTTAAAACTGCCATGTGTGTTTGAAGCTGCTGGAAAGTCTGAAATGGCATAAGTGGCTTCACAGGAGATGGATTGGGAGGCAGAATGTAAGCAAAGCTGCCCAAATTACGTGATGAATATAATTTATTGCTAGATACTGATTTGTTGTATAATTTTCACCAGAACTGGCAGAAAATCAGGAGGGAAACTGGTTAGTGTGAATCATCATCTAGTCAAGAAAAGCGAATTTCAAAGCCTCTCCCACAATCCCAGTGTGGAATGCAGAAGAACTGAAATTCTACTTGAGTATCTGGGTTTACTTACTACAAAAAAATCCTAAAACAAACAAAACAAAACAAAACAAAACAAAACAAAACAAAACAAAACAAAACAATAAACCTAAGAAATTAAGGAATGGGTTTAGCAAAATCTTCTGTCTTGTTCTCAAGAGGAGTGACCCAGTAAGCAGCAGCATAATTAAGACTCACACTGAAACCTGAGATTCAGGAAGTGTTCACTGGCCCCCAGATTTGATAGAGAGTGACATCTTGCAGGATCAGATTTCAGTAGCTCCAGCCAGTGCAGTCAAGGCCAGAAATTGATATTTCATTGCTGATGAAGACGATAAAGGACACTGAGATACAAAGGGCCTCGAGTCCAAAGCATTCATTAGCATGTTTTAAATTTCACTTGGCATCTGGTTAAGACAGTTGAAATAGTGCACAGTAAAATGCCACTTGTTCTTCCAGTGTTGGCTTCTGAGCAGTCACAGGATCACAGGGTTATTAAACACTTACATAAATTCTTATTGCAAAGGCTAAACCTCCCTGTGTTATAAATGCAGCTTTCCTGTACAAGTTTGCGGAACACACAAAGAGGAGAGAGAAGGTTTCTCTTCTTGTTTCTGTCTTCAGTAACAACCTACAGAGAAATTCAGATTGAGTTTTCCTTCCTCACAATGTGCAAGGTTTACTGCAGGATCATTTTTTGTGTTACCCAGCTGGGTGAACATCAGTAATCACCTCCCAGCACTTTTTACTGGAAATGCTACATGAACTTCCTTAATTTTACAATTTAGAAGAGCAAATTGGTTCCTTTCATTTGCAAGACACCAAATCATTTTACACCCAGTCTTGAAGGGGCCTTTTACCTTTTAGATTCCAAGCTTTCATATGACCTTTCCATGAACATGAACCACTCCTGCTCTTTCTGAATTATTGAACTTGCAAAACAGGACATGTTCTGCAGACAGGAAAATGCCAGTTTGGGTTTGAGACCTGATTTTAAAAAAAGAAAAGAAAAATATAAAGTCCTCGCTCATTGAGTCGGTAGAATTTAGAAATTGGAAAAACAAATTTTTATTTTTTATTTTTTGTATTTTTTACTGGTGTCAGATGCTTCCAGATCAGCCCACGCTTTCTCTTTACCATAGTCTTGCTAACAGAGTGTATGAATAAGGAGTGCTTTAAAAGTCATTACTATATAGGTTAACATTCTATTTTAATTCTTTTTTGTTTTATTATTTAAGATTAGGCTAAATCTCTGTAGAATGAAAAATTTGAGTCTTCCCACCTAAACCTTATTTTTCTGTTACCTCTTTACTGCTGTAAAAGAGAATAAAACTGCACATTTCACTCTCCAATTGGCAATATATTTTAAAATCCTGCAACAGCCATAACAGCACAAAGCAAGAGCTGAAAACTTTCCTGAAAGTCTGTACTGTCAGGGGGTTCTTTTCTCATAAACACTTCACAAATATTATACAGACAATTTAATTAACGTGGGTGACTGAGGTTATAAAAAAATCAGCCAGATGGGGTGATGGTTTGTAATCTGTATTGCTCTAGAGTGTGTGAGAGTCTAAGTTTCCTACAAACAACTTCACTTTCACACAATGAACCGTATCCAAGAAGAGCTACTTAAATACAATGTGGAGAAGAAGAAGGGAAGGGAATGAATGACACTCCTGCTTGAAAAACACAGCCATAGTTCAGTGCTTTTCTGCTGATATCTAATTATTTTCTACTGGTGAGGCATAAGCAGATCAAGTTTCATCTGTGCACTGGAAATGCTGTGAACTGTCTGCAAAGCTCTGAAAAATTAATTTTCCCATTTATATGAAAGGCCAAAGTTCTTTTAACTACTTGTAGTACTGTGACATCTCTGTAAACAATCTTTTCACACGTACATGAAAATGAGGATTCCCAAAGTGTCCTGATGAATTAGCAGACAGAAATTTTCTCCTACAAGTCTTCAGAAACTGTCTGGAGAATGAATTAGGGAAAAAAAAAAAAAAAGAAAAATGCAGTAAAGGTTTAAATAAAAATATTCTTTCCAGTTTATCTGAGGTTGGAGCCAGGTGGGGGTCAGTCTCTTCTCCCAGATCACAAGGGCCAGGACAAAAGGAAACAGCCTCAAGCTGTGCCAGGGGAGGTTTAGTCTGGATATTAGGAAAAATTTCTTCAAGGAAGGGGTTGCAAATCCCTGGAACAGGCTGCCCAGGGCAGAGAGGTACAATCACATACCCTGAGAGTCTTCAAAACACTTGTGGGTGCGGCACTTGGTGACGTGGTTAGTGGTGAACACGGTGGTGGCAGTGCTGATGATCCGAAAGGTCTTTTCCAGCCTTGGTGGTTCCATGATTCCGTGTACAGGGGGTGGCACAGCCCCAGGTGCAGCCCGGACACAGCCCCTGAGCTCTGCTCTGTGATCCTGGGCACTGCTGATGAACTCCATGGGAAGTGCTCTCATTATTCCCAGCAATACCCCTGATTTATTTCCATTTATAGACTGAAAAGCTGTGAGCTGATACGGATTCTGCTAACACATTATTTGCTCACAATTACCTGGCTTTATTAATAGAAGGGCGCTATCCTCCAAGCTTTTCTTGCCAAATAAATCAGTCATTTAAATCTTGTTTCCTACGTTGCTGCTTCTATTGACTTTATCATTATAGACCCTGGGTGCCTCTACTTTATGTCTCTTTTGAAAAGCGTTGGCAGAATATAATGGGCATAATTTTAAGGGCTGCTAATAAATAAACACAACAGACTAAAAATCTGGGGGGGGCAAAAAAAACCCAGATAAAAAAAGAGACAAGCAAAAGAAGGAGCAGAGGAAAATAATACGTGTATGGATTGAGTGCTACTAAGGAACAAGTCTTTTTTTTTTTCCAATTTATTTTTGTCACGTTGCCTTTTTGGCCTGTGGGTTTTATATAATTGAGGATACAGGGATTATCAGCCCTTAGTTGGAGAATTAGGAATGTAGCAGATTAGCAGAAGATGAAAATAACTGAGAAAATCTGTAGAGGAAGAAAATAGGACTCTTACTATTGAGGACAGAGAATTAATTTTGCTAGCAAGAACATAAATTCAAGACTTTGATCTACTCTGTATGAGCTCAGTGACAAAGCAAACAGAAACTCTTCAGCATTTCTATGCCACTTTCTAAA
This sequence comes from Cnemophilus loriae, assembly GCA_013397755.1. Classification (NCBI taxonomy): domain Eukaryota; kingdom Metazoa; phylum Chordata; class Aves; order Passeriformes; family Corvidae; genus Cnemophilus; species Cnemophilus loriae. Next base: position 19,704 of record VZTF01008329.1, read on the forward strand.
ATTCATTGGCTGACTAACAGCCAAAATCTTTAAATAAACTATTAAACATGGTATATCGTAAAAATAGAAATAATTGAATATAAAATAGGGAAGAAGACACATGGTGTACATAAGAAAAAACCTACAACATTTTCAAGATGATTCCAGTTCCTCTGAATGAGAGAAGAACAGACATAAAAAAAGAAATAAGCAGTAGGAAACAGCAAATATGTTCCATGAAATGTTACCATGAAACCCATGACGGTATCAGTCACATATTGTGGGAGGCCAGGAAATTGTATTTGCAATTCTAAACGGACAAAATGCATATGAAGCAATATACAGGCCTCTTCTTTTCATCATGTTAGGGATTGTGAAATGAAATGAGGGCAAAGTAACCATAATTTTACAAAGATTGGAATAAAAACCTGAACAAATAAGAGGCGGGGAAAAAATATTACAGGAAGAAAGATGGCATTGGATCACAAAAAGCAGTTAACGGTAAGAAACAAAGATAAAATGCTCATGAAATGCACAGAGAGAATGAAAAAAGAGAACAAAATCTAATTCTTTTTTTTTCTTGGTTATTTGACGGATAACATGTCCACATCTGGAAATTTTAAGAATTTGTGCCTTGGTTAATTAAGTGAAAGGAAATACGATTTTTTACTGAGTTTTCAAAGTGTGGGGAAGGTGCTTGGTTCACTTAAATATTGTGGACACGTCGTCTTTTCTAGCTATTTCAACATCTGGACAATGTGGTGAGAAGGAACCACAAGTCTAATGCCTGTAGATTTTGGCTAATTATTCAACACCTGATAATTTAGTCAGCTTTCAGTCCGAGGAGTCCTTTTATGTGATGGCGCGTGGTAAGTTTGTTCATGATGATGTGGTGGGACACCCTGCCAGAGGCTTTCCTAAAGCTGAGGTAGCCAACACCCACTGCTCTCCCTCACCCCTCCTTCGGGCGAGTCTGGTCACCCTGGGAGAACTCACCCTGGCTCCTCCCATCGCCACATTTGTGCAGTTTGCCACTTTTCATCACAATTTCAGTGGGTGCATTCACAAATAGCCCAGTCACACGAAAGTTACACAAGCAGTTAAAAGTCAGAGGACATATTTTCTGAAATAAATCAAGGTAAAACCTAGGTATAAAAATCTAAGTATAAAATATCTATATTTCTTACGTTACGGAACGTGTTTGAGGTCGTGTTTCAACAGCTGATCAATTGAGATTCAAAATTTTGGATTTCATACTCTCATTTTATAGCCTCTAAGGCGAGTCCTGCCCTGTCTTTAGGGTGAGTCCTTCATGTGAGTGAAGGAAAATGAAGTCTTGTAAAAACAACCGATTTCAAGCCACTAAACTGAACTTCTGACATCAATTTTTATCAAAATATTTAAATTGTTCTCTTTTGTTTTTCTGTTCCTGCGGGCCTATAGTAAAATATAATTTTGTCTGGTTTGACACGGTGGTGGAGAACAAAGAGAACAGAGGATGTGCCAGGCACCAGTGGAATTTACGGGGCAGAGCTGAGATAAGGCTGTCTCCTCAAAATGAAATGTACAGATTACATTGCAATGCTTCACTGCATCTGCAGATAAGAGAGTTCATTTCGCTTTCTCCTCTCCCATGGTACTGGCCATTTTTCACTTTCACCAAAGGCCAGTCTAGCCATAATACAACATTTTGGAAACAGGCTGGCTGGAGGATTTTGAGTTACTGCTTTACGATGTTGTGTAAATCCAAAAACCTGAAGTATTAATGTCCGTGCTTGAAGAAAGTCTTCTACAGCTCCTGGAAAGAACTGAGAGTTGTTTAATAACTCTGGGATCAACATTTCTTCCATTCCAGTCTACTTTCATTTAGTTGCAACTTTCGTTCAATGTTTTACCTTCCATGTTAAGACAGAACTTCACCTCTTAACACAATTACAGCTTAGAAACAGCTTTTGTACGGTTTGCTTTGTGTCTTTTTGGGGGTGGGGAAAGAGAAAAAAAAAATGAGACAGAGGTCATGTTTACATAATACTGATTTTCAAAGCCTGGCAAATGAACTTCGTGTTTTGAAACACAATGGCAAATTCAGAGGAGAGTTCACATATATTTATTGTTCAACAAATACATGTTCTTTTACTTGCATGATTCTGTTAAATCTGCTACAAATGCTGAATACCCAAGGACTAAAATGAACTGAGGTTCACAATAATAATGTTGCTCCTTCTTTAATTCCTGTTCTAGTATCAAAACAGATACACAAAACACTTTAAACATTTCTAGGTAAGCTAACCACCAAGAAGAGATAAACATCACATCTTTATACAGCAGGATCTATATTAAAATTACTTTTATCTTGAAAAAGGAACCCAAGACTTACGTATTTCAAAATACAGAATTAGAAGGGAGAATTTTCAACATAAAAGTAATAATAATGATGATTAAAAAACCAGCACCCAAGAGACAGACTAAGAAAAGAAAAATACAACAGCAGGCAATATTTCTGTAACGCAAGAAATTCAGGTAGGTCTCTGTCAAGCTTAGTGGCTTGTCTAGTAAAATACAAAATACAGTGCTCCCTGGAAATACGAAAAAAAGATCTCTTCAAAGGTCTTTTCATAAATTGATGTTAAGCTGAGACAGGACCTTGAATTCGAGTCTTCACTGGAAGAAAGGTTACTTGAAGAGCTACTTTGGCACTCAGTCTTGTGGCTAGTGAGTCACCACGCTGCTTCCCTGATTCCAAAGGGGTGTCACAATCTGTCTGAACCACAACAGAGAAGAAATGGTTACTGCTGCAGGAAAGGGATCTTAATGGAAAAGTAGAGAGGAGCCACGAGATAATTTGGGAGCACCGTGTTTCTGTTCCTTTGTTTCACAACCCGGCCAGGAAAGCAAGAAGACACCAGCACAACGAGATGTGCTGTTGAACTCAAAACCTGAAATATCCATGCCTTTACCGGGTTAATAACACTAATTCCTAAAACTTTATTTGATTAAATTCATGTTTCAACAGCCATGGCTGTTTCAGGTCCACTGATACAATATGTGTTCCTGAGCTGTTCTTTTGCTAACTTGACCTTTTCAAATCCGGAACAGTTTGGCTCTGTTTTCATTTATAGTGGTGGCTACACCACCGTGTGATATTTCAATTGAATATGACAGTTTTACTATGTCTCCTTCTGTCTAGGAGTAGAGTTTATGGACACAGTATTAATAAAAACTGTATAATAAAACAAAAACAAAACTGGGCAGTTTTGGCAGTGAGATGTAGTAAATTGCTGAAGAAAGATACTCTGAAAGACAAAACGGAACATATTAAGAAATTCTGTATTATATATTTCTAGTGCTGTTGTATTAATATTTTTTATTATCCCATACATATTCATAGCTGGAGTATCTTGAACTCCACAAGCTGCCACAAGCTGCAGTCTATTGTAAAAATAGTGTGGAATCCAACTAAAGTCATAACTGTGGCTTTCAGCAGCCGAGTCAAAGGACACATCTTTAAACTGAGAATTCAGAGAGCCAATTTCTTGTCTCTTATTCCAGAAATACAATCATGGAATCATAAAATGGCCTGCTCTGGCAAGGACCAAGCTAGCTCATTTAGTTCTAACACCCTGCCATGGGCAGGGACACCTTCCACTACCAAGGTTGCTCCAAGCCCTGTCCAACCTGGCCTTGGGCACTGCCAGGGATCCAGGGGCAGCCACAGCTTCTCTGGGCACCCTGTGCCAGGGCCTCCCCACCCTCACAGGGGAGAATTTCTTCCCAAATCCCTTCCATCCCTGCCCTCTGGCAGTGGAAAGCCGTTCTCCCTTTGTTCTGTCACTCCATCCCTTGGAAACAGTCTCTCTCCATATTTCCTGTTGGCTCCTTCAGGCACTGCAAGGCCACAATGAGGTCACCCCAAAGCTTCTCTTCTCCAGGTGAACAATCCCAGCTCTCCCAGCCTTTCCTCCCAGCAGAGCTGCTCCATCCCTCTGATCATCCTGGTGCCTCCTCTGGACTCTCTCCAGCAGCTCCACATCCTTCCTGTGCTGGGCCCCAGGGCTGGGGCAGCTCTGCAGGTGGGGTCTCAGCTGATCTCTCACCTGGAGCAGCTGAGCAGGAGTTGCAGGTAAAAAAGAGAATTCTTTACTAGCAGGCCAGACCTCCAGCAAAAAGGACTGACCTGGCTCAAGTGCTCCTACAGGGAGTTTGTAATCTGTGGGGTGAAATGGGTTCATGAGGCTGCAGGATGGTGATCTGAGAACTGAAACATCTCTGTTCTCTGATTCTTTACAGCTCCCTAAAACTCTTTGCTCGGCTTGTGGCTATTAAAGAGAAAGGCTGACTGAAGAAAGAAAGAGAATTTGTGTTAGCAAACATGGATTCCCAGTTTTATAATGGATCGTTCTTACACTCCAGGCACGATGTTTTCTTGGAAGTCTCCTTGATTCTGAACTAGTTTACACAAGCAGAGGGAGTTTTCTTCATCTTCACAGCCGCTGAGAAAATACCTTCAAATTATTTAAATTATTGCTGGAAGGTTCGCTTTGGTTACAGGAACAATCACAAATAATTTATCAGTTCTTTGTGCAGGTTAATATCCAGATGACATTTACAGGAAGAAACTTCAGGTCTCAGAAAAGTTAATAGAGATGATGATTATTCTTAAGATATTTATACAATTTTCCTAGAGAATGACTCTGAATGAAAGGAAAAAGTGTACTTAAAAGTTTATAATGGTAATTTTAATAAAATGTAAAGTGGTGAAAACTACATAGTACATCTCTATAGAAAAAATACTTTATAGTATTAATCTTATTTATACTTATAAGATCATTTACAGTAAAATGATTTCAGAATTAGATGGCAATAACCTGAAGCTGTTAGTTGTTAGTGAGTGGTTTTTTTATTAGAGAATAAGAAAGACTTTCTTAAATAATGGCTGAGAAAAAAACCCAGAAGATCTTCAGTCTATTCTGTTTCTACCTTATGTTTTATGTATTTCTCTACAACAAGCTCAATGGTAACAGACGGTAAAAGATTAAATGAAATTTTTAAGTGAGCCATGTTTGATGAGACCACAATATTAGAAATGGGAAGTGTTCAGCTCAGCCATTTCTACACCAATTCCCTAATTACACATTACAGTAAATATTTTGTGTTTTCCCCAACCTAAACATATTTCCTTTAGATTTTTAAATATAAATCAATTTATATTTATCCTATGGGCTGTCCATTATCTTTCACCAAATATATGAAACAGAAGTAAATTACTCAAAGAAAATGTGTTTTCACTGAATTTTTATTAAATCAAGAGTAGCTGAGTCATTTTTGTTCTTGTTGCTAAGGGGACCAGAACTTTTTTTTTTTATAATGGGTTATTTTATGTAATTTTCTTATCTTTTAATACTTTAAACTACCACAAACTTTGATCAGCCATATTCTCCAGGACAAGTATGCTTTGGAAATGGAGTAAGGGACTCAGGGAATGCCTGAGAAGCAGCCATGTGCTCCTGGGGATCCCAGGATGTGGCATCCCATGCCAAAGTAGTCTGCGTTGTCAGGAAAAGAAATATCCAAAAATGAGATGCAGAATGAAAATAAAATTTAAACAAATTAATAAAAAAATAAAAATAATGCTAAAAATCTTTCTTTCTACGATTCTTTCCTTGAGCAGTACTTTTCCCCCCCCCCTTTAATAGCGAGGATCTTTAAAAACAGAAGAATATAAGGATGGGTTAAAATCAGCAAGCTGGGTTGCCATGAGGGAAATCAGGCACTGGATTAAACTAAAACTGAAATAAGAAACTAAAAATCAAAAATACAGTTGATACAATTACGAGATGACATGAATTGATCCAGGCCTGAATGTAATGGAAAAAGCAAGATCAGTAGAAATTGTCAGAATATCATTTTTTACTGTTTGCAATTACCGTATTTAAGTTTCAGATGTGCTTGTTAAGAATGAAAGCTTTTTTCCAGCATCAGGATTGTCAGACTCCAGCTGTAGCAAACCAGAGATTGCAGCTTTGTATTCACAATGACACCTTGCTGCTTTGGGAAAGGCACGCTGGCATTTCACCGTGGAGAAAAAGGTCTTGGAAGTGTTACACGCCCCTAAGAAATGTTTCGGTGAAGGGAAACGTGGTCGTGTTTGCAAAGCCTCGGCGACAAATCCTCGCCAGTGGCTGTGTGTACACTCCATTATTCATTCCCACCCTCGAGCAACTGGTACAGGTTGCCATTACCCAGCTCTCTTCGAGGCTCATGCTGGAATTATTTATGTCAAGACATTTCAATTAAGGGAACGAAGACCGGGTAAATCTCTCCGCGAACGATGGATTTTGCGTAACAGCGACGCATCACAGCTTCACTTCTAACCTGGAGAGCTCTCTGTGCAGCTTAGGCTGGAGTCTAAACTGAGTATCTCACATCCTCAGACTTGATTCATCAGTGATAAAGAATCGCAGACGTGGTGGATTCGGACAGGACCCCCTGGCTTTCAGAATTCCTGCTCAGAGGGGAGTCTGGGTGTGGCTGGATCCAGTCCCAGTCTCAGGCTTGGGCAGTGGCTCATGTCCAAAGGGCCGTACAGGTGCTTTAAATGACTTTGTCCCACAGGATTAAGGGTGGCAAATCAAATATATTTAAATAAATAAAATAAATTATTTATTTAATTTGATGACAATAATGATAACTATTAGACCAAAAGATCTTAATAGAATTATTTACTATATATTACAGGCAGCTGTAACTACTAATCTGCAGCAGGGAGCATTAACAGTGTCTCGTGCAGGGAGGTGGATGAAATGAGGACATAATTCCAATTCTGAGGCAAAAAAAAGAGACAAGGATTTCCTACGAGCTACAATATCAATGGAAGGGCAGGGAATGGCCTCACTGTTCTTACTACTCCGTTTCTTTGCTGAATTTCCCTGGAAGCATTTCTTTTCATGGCATAATAATGGAGTAGCATCCCTTCTTGAGGAGAAAGGGATTTTGGTTGCCAAGTGTTGGAAACCAAGGCATGATTCAAAAGCTTTACCAGCAGCAGCACAGAAGACAACATCTCCCGTACTGACAGATTTTATACTTTTTAGGAAGATTCTGGAACACTTCCAGAGTGGTGATCCCTCCCAGGGCAGTGGTGGGCTCACCATCCCTGGGATTGTTTAAAAAAGATGTAGATGTGGCACTTGGGGACGTGGTTCAGTGGTGACCATGGTGGTGGTGCTGGTTGAAGGTTGGACTCGATGGTCTTAAAGGTCTTTTCCAGCCTTAATGTTCCTATGATTCTGTGATCTGTGACCTCAAAGTTTTTCACCTACTTATCAATCAGCTTGATCTAAATCACAAACCACAGCTCTGACATCGTAATTGGTTAATTGGTTTAGGCCACACAAATAAAAAAAAAAAAACACCCAAGAGTAAATTTCATACATCTGTTGTGGCACTTTGCATGCAGTTTGCAGAGTCTGGGAAAGAGTGCAGTTGTTCTGTAAAACTCTTATGAAATACAAGGATGCACTGCATGAGGACATAAATCCTGGTGAAAATTCAAGTGCCTCGATCTTCAGAGTGAAAAGCACTGGTCTGTGGCTGATGAAAATCTCAACAGATGTATAATCTGAAAAAATTAAAGCCATTTTCACCTCTCTAGTCCTGGTCTTTCCGAGTTTTTTTCCCCAGGGTAATGCCTGAATGTGTATTCTTGTGGTCTGCTGTGTGCAAATATGCAATCACAACTCCTGACCAAAGGCAAAGGAGAAAACCCCTTTTCTGAAATGATGAATATTTTAGAAACTGTAACAAGAAGGGGAATAAGTCATTCACGTAAGACTAAACAAAGAGCAGCCCAAAAGCCCAGATCAGTGGGAGAGATTTAATTTGAGAAATAATTTATTATTTGACAGGACAAATGTGAAAGCAGCACTCTGTGAAATGCTCACACTGGCACAACTTCCATGTCCATCCCATGTTCTGTTGTCCCAGGCCTGTCAGGGAATAATCAGGACTAATCATTTTACTCAAGTCTAAAATACTTTACCTTGCAAACTGCCATGATGGAGGCTGCCCTTCCTGACCTTGCAGGAATGAGATTTTTCATTCCACTCATAAAGTGCAATGTCATTAAAACCAATTTAATACATTCATTTCAATTACATCGTAGTTTTAAACAAGATACAGTGCAGTTACTTTGTGGAAGGGTTGTATTTTTTTTTTTTAATTAAACTCACAGAACTGGAATTCTATTTATATGACACCTGCCTTTTTATTTTTGATGAGATATTTTAATTTTTGATATAACTCTGAGAATCCAGGTTACATTACCAAGATTTCAATTATATTATATTTATTCCCAGTAAAATAATTCCTTCCTGGTCAAAAATTATAGTTGCAGTGTAATTATTCTGAAATTTCTACTTGCACATTGCAGAGCTGAGGGCAAATTTTCACTGCTTACACAATTTTGTATGGTGACAAAAACAGGCAAAAGAGGAAAATTAATTTAAAACTTAGTAAATAAGAGATTATCTCCACTCTTCCCTGGGCTCTATTTATTCTTAGATTATGGAACAGAATGTTCATTTGATCAGAAGTGTGAATGGAATTATTGGAGTCAATGCAATATAAATTCCTAAGGATCTAAAAGGCGAAAAGGAAGAGAAGCAATGAAGTAAAGGGCAGTGCCTGTCCTGGAACTGAATTGAAAAATATTCACCAGAATTAAATATATTGTGATTTTGGTGACATAATTCTGCCAGTTGTCTCTTCTGATAAAAGTTTTTGTCCAGGGTCAGATGAACTTTTAATTAAATTGTTGTGCATTCACTGATTCTGTTTCTTGACACACGAAAAATAGGTTGATGCTAAATATAAACCGAATCAAGAAACTATTAACTAAGTGGAACTTCCTTTGATATTACAAAAGTTCACTGGACAAAAACTTTTATCAGAAGTGGCAGAATTATGTCCCCAAAACCACAGCTGGTCTATTGTCATAAAAAGCCCAAGTGAAGCTCATGTGACTCCCAACTGGGCCAAACAAAAGTATCTGAAGTGGGAATCTGGAGCAGAGTTTGATCCTCTTTCTCTGGATCCGTACCTAGATGTCCCTGGAATTGCAGTGTTCTGTCCTAGAATCAGTTGTATCCTGTGGCTTACCCAGAAAGCATCAGGATTTAGTACATTGCACTTCGCAATGAGCACAGAGGAGATGCAACTTCAATTTTCTATGAAAGGAAAGATAATGGAGAAAGGACCTTATTTTTTATAAAATGCCTCTTTTCTTTGCACAAATACCATCAAAGTGGAAGCTGTCATTGGACCCTGCATCCCTATGTGCTCCTGTACCACGCTGAGTGGTATCACATTTATTAGGAGTGTTATTAGGAAGTCTTCCTCCAGTGTGTCACATCTGTCACATCTGTCTTTCACTGCCTAGCTGGCTGCCATCTGCTCTTTTAAGTATCAGCTCATGAGGCAGCTCTTTCCACAGGCTGATTTTCACAGTGGAACGAGCAATGTATAACCTGATTGATTTTTTTTTTTTTAAATAAAATAAATTTTAATTGATTTGGTATTTTTTATTTCTCTCGTTCATTTAAATGGTGTATCAGGTAACCACAGGGCTATATATACGTGTATAGAAATGCACCACCTAAACAGATGTGATGTAATGATGTGTGATGGGACCTGAATCAGCAGGTGAGAACACATTTCAGAATTTACTGCAAGAAAAAAAGCTGTAGTGGGAAGGAGGAGGAGGAGGAACAAGGAGTGTAGCAAAGGTTGCCCGGAGTGATTTTTACATTATTTTCTAGCATTTTTTTCTTGCAGACAAAGTAATATAATAAGGTATTTAAACAATATTGTTGTCTTTCCTGAGAGCCCCTTGTTTACAGTTATTCATTATTACCACTCCATTCTCCTGACATGTCATAAATCTTGTTTGGTGCCTACTGCCCGACAATGCCTTGTAGAGCTGTAGAGAGCTAGTTTGAGCTCAGTGGATGCTTTTCAGCTGTATTTACCTGTTTACTGGTCTGGTTACCAACACTCATGTCAACTGGAAACTAAATCATGGAATCACAGAATATCCTGAGTGGGAAGGGGCCTTCCAAGGATCATCCAGTCCAGCTCCTGGCCCTGCACAGACACCCCAACAATCCCCCCCTGGGCATCCCTGGGAGCATTGTCCAAACGCTCCTGGAGCTCTGGCAGCCTTGGGGCTGTTCCCATTCCCTGGGGAGCCTGGGCAGTGCCCCAGCACCCTCTGGGGGAAGAACCTTTTCCTGATCTCCAGCCTGACCCTCCCTGGCACAGCTCCAGCCGTTCCCTGGGTCCTGTCCCTGGTCCCAGAGGGCAGAGATCAGAGCTGCCCCTCTGCTGCCCCTCAGCCCCCAGTGAGGTCTGACCTAAGTCTCCACTTCTCCAGCTGAACAAACCAAGTGCCCTCAGCCTCTCCTCAGATGGACAAAAGCTTTTTAATTCTCTGCTGTTTCTTTACTGCATCACTCTTGAGGTTTTTAATTCACATATACTCGTTGCTCGCTAAAAAAAAGGGGGTACCAAGTTGCCTACATCCTTTAGAATTATAGCAGAGACCTATTTGTACTTGTAGGTACCTAAATATCTTTGAAAATCTGTCATCTGTAAAACCTGATGATAAGGTTTCCCTTTAAAAGTTCAGTGGAAAGTGTCTCCTGTGAACAACGTGTGCGGCACCGCTTGTCCTGTTGGTGCTGTCCTGCAGCAGACCATAAATCACTGCAGAATTACTGACAGGCTGCACCACCAACGTGCTGCACCTTATTCTGGAGCCTAATTATATCAGCATCCGATGGCAACACCTTTGAAAGGGGTTTGTCAGCATTTTCAGCTTTCTGTTTCTTTCCAAGGTGGATGAAAACTTAAGGTATCAGTAATTCCGAAATCGTATCTGCTCGAACAGACACGAAAGTTGTCAGTCAGGATTTGATTTTACCTGTCTATGATATGTTCTAGTTTTCTTCATTTATTTTTTCCACCTGGGGTTGAGAATCACGAAGCAGCTTGTGTGTGTTTTGGAAAGTTCCTACAAGAAACTGTTCAGTATTTCTCACTTATTTCTAATTATAGGTCAGGTAAATGGTTGCTGAATAATGAAGTGTTATATATATTCAGTGTAGATACAAAAGAGCTCGAGGGTAGGAAAGAAAAAGTTATCAAAAATAATTACCTGCTAGCTCTGTCTCCTGGGATCATCTTAAGTGAAATGGCACTATGATTTTTGAGAGAAATTTGAGAGAGTTGTGAGAAATCCAGGAGTCTTTACAGCAACGTGCACTGATACAGCTCACATTCTTCAATGTTTGCACATCAAGCTGTTATTCATTTTGGATTTCTCCCCTGGTAATTTTTTTCTGTCATATTGAAGAACTTAATATAATATATACTGTAGGTGGCTTTAGTTCTAGAAATTAGTATTTTAATTTTAACTGTGATTAAAAACCTCAACTGTTTCCATGCTGGTCGATTTTTTTCCTAAGAAGTGAGGCAGTAACTACATAAGAGAGGATGGATGAAATCAGGTAGCAGAGATTACTCTATTTCTAAACTATCAAACTAATCAATGAGACTCATGATTTGACAGGTGGAAACAGCACTGATGGTGGTGAATAATAATTGCTACGTGGTGGTAGTCCAGGGAAAGTGTCACTTATGGCGTCAGGAGTAATAAAAGGAATCATATGTTGGACATTTTGCTGCCATTTCATTCTGCAGCACCGAAGTCAGTGAAAAGCATTGATACAGTTAGCTGTTGGCTCAGGATAATCTCCATCTGGAGCACTCTGGCTAGCACTGTTTTGTACCTGGGATACACTCCAAATTCAATTTAGCCAGAAAGACTTCTCAGCACATTTGGAAGAACTGCCTCTTCCACCTTCCTCGATGAATTTGCCTTGCGCGCAGCTTTGCACAGTTTTTCTTTCTGTATATTTTGGACTATCAGTATATTTTCTTTCCTCAAAATTGTCACACCATAGTAATGAAAATATTTCTGATTTTTTTTTTTTTATATTGTACCAATTCCTGTGAGGGCTCTGCTGCTGCTGCTCTTTGTCTCAGTGAAGTCTTCCCAAGCTTTAACGCTGTAGTCGCCTTTCTTGGTCCTGTGCTCACCACACATAAATTGGCAGAAATTAAAGTCTTGAGTGCCCGGTATTTTGAAAACCTGCACTGCAGCGGCTCGGTGCCTGTCCCTGGATGTGCAGGGCAATATGCAGGATGCCAAAAGCTCCCAGATTTCCTCCAAATGCTGTGTGAGACAGCTCACCTGCCCAGGGCCAGGCAGGAACAAACACTGCGCTGGTGGCAGGTCTCAGGTTCCTCCTTTCCTGGCCCCCGTTTCCCTTGCTGTGCCCTCTTGAGGAGGCTGGGAGATCATTTTCCAAAGGCACTACAAACAAACGATGGGCACAAGAGCCATAATCACTGCACTTCGTGGAGAGAGGGAGAGCAAGCCTGGGGTTCACTGGCTGCCGTGTGTAAAACCCAGCCCAGTCCAGAACTCAGACACCCCTCTTTGCTCCACATTCTTCCCTGAGGAGAAAGCAGAGAAGCAGTTGATGGTAAACTTGTGTAAATATAATTTGTCACTCCTAAACTCTTACCTAGAACGAACCTCTTCCCCACACTCACAAAGGACAGTTAATAACACATTTTTACCTACCTCTTGCATCACTGAGATGCTGCTTCTGGGGTGAGTGCTCTGTCTCTTTACAATATGTAGTTATTCTTTCCTGGTGATATTTCTAATCCACTCAGAGACATACCCAAGTTCAATTTCCCAATTCTCAATTTGAATTTTACCCCAAAGCCAATGAAATCCACCCACAAGGCCTGTAGGTACCCTTTTCCCCTCTCTCCAGTAGACAGCAGAGCTGATCTGCATCCATCATATTGAGTGAGTCAAGGACCAAAACTAAACGCAACTCCCTATATAATTTTAAAACTAATTTTATGATGAAGGACACAGGACTTGCCTGCATAGTTCTGTGAGCAGCTCTAGTGTGCTGTTGGTGCAAATAGAATCACTTCCTTCCTCAAACACTAACTACATAAATGCAAAATATCACACAATCATAAAATCACAGAATCATGCAATGGTCTGGTTTGGAAGAAACCTCAAAGATCAAGAGTCTTTAGAGTAAAACTGTGAGCCAGGGTCTCCCTTGACTTTCCTTTTGCACTCTGAAGAATTTCTATACTTCTCTTTCTGTTTTTTTATTGGCCCAGCTTTTTTCCTCAGGGTAGTTTGGTAGGCAAAATTAAAAAAAAATAAAAATTTCCCCCATATAATGGATTTTTTCCATGAAGATGTGGCACCAAAGATCCCAGCTCTGCTCCAAGTCATATTGCTGGAAATTGGCAGCACTCTGGTTAATCAACATTTTGATTCTGACTTCATTCTGCAGCTTTCCAAAGCAGAATTCAGGAAGAGGACTCACTCTTGAAAACAATATTATATTTGATATTTCATTTCAAATGAGTAGTTGTGTCACTTTGTGATATGTGGGCACAGTGGGATGTGGTCAAAGGTTGGACTTGATGATCCCTGAGGTCTTTTCAACCTTTATGATTCTATGCTTCAATGATTTTAACTTATATTGCTTTTACAGGTATTATTTTTCCTTTCTTTTGCACATACATTGACATAGAGGCAAAGTATTAATTGGCAATGCTGCTGTCTTAGGGAAATTGACTTTTGAAAGGCCAAAAGAAATTAGGCAGAATTTTTCATATGCTAATGTGAGGAAAGGTAGAACAGCTTTTCAAACAGAATGAAACCTTGACGAAGATTTCAGCTCCACAGATCTGGCCAGGCTTCCTACAGTTTTCCTCTATGGCAGTAATCAGCCTCATGGGGAGGTCTGTAAAACTTTGGCAACACATTGAGGGCCCAGATGAATCCAAATCATGATAAATCACGAGGGATCTCATTGCAAGGCTTATTATAGCTGGACCAAACCTGTCCCAGCAACTGAAAAATCAAATTGTCCTTGCGCATCTCAGGGGAGAAAAACATCCAGTGAAACTCGTGAAGAGTAACTGCACAGAGGAGCATCATATTCTGCTTTCAGAATACCTTTTGGGCTTCATAAAAAATCGTAATTTTTTTTTCCTCAGAAAATTTCCATGGCACAAAGGGGTGAAATGATATGATGAAAACAAGCAGTTAACGATTAGACTTCGTGTTACAGAAATCAAGTACAGGATGCCAAAGAAATGTATTCCTAAACTGAGTTTACCTCATGGGAGGAAGCAGAGTTGTAGATATTAGTTTAGGAAGTTTAGTTCCTAATCCTGGTGTTCTGTTTCAGAGCTGTGATTCAGTCTCACCAGTTTGCTAAAGCAAGGACCGTAAACACGAGCTCTCATTTTGCCCCTCAGCTGCTCCTCATATGGCCCCTCCAGACCCTTCCCCAACCTGTGTCCCTCCTTTAGACACTCTCTAACACCTATAGGTTGTTCTGATACTGTGGCGCCGAAAACTTCACACAATATTCAAAGTGAGGCCGCCCCAGCCCAGAGCTGTTCCAGCCCCTGGAACAGCCAGCAGTGCTGGGCCCAGTGCCCCCCAGGATGTGTGTGAAAATCAGCAAAAAGCCAAATCTAATTTCATAATCTACATGCTCTACATATTTCAAAAACACCACCTTCAGTGGTGCTTCGTGGACAGAAACAGCCCGATATCATCCGCAGGGTGCTCATACAAAATCAGGATTTAAGATGAGCCCGGACTGCCACACGTTGAGCACTCCCCAGGGGAAGCCAGGTTTTCCAGAGAAATCAGATTCTCATTTAGGCACCTGGGTAGGGCCCAGCCCTGCAGCAGTGCTCAGCTCTCAGCAGCAGCCACTGCAATCCCATTAGACAAATATTCAGAGAGCTCTATAACCTAAACATGAGCTCATTGCCCCTTGAAATCAGTGGGGATTTTGCCACTTGCTGCAAAGGAATCAATGCCACAGAGGGACTGCATCCCTCAACCTGATTGTGGATGCTGAGCTTGTTGAATAATTCTGGCTTTGGTGCTTTTATCTGAAGATCCCTCAATAGTTTTATGAATTATTTTCATTATGATTCTTCATATTGGGAAAAAGGATAAAAATCTGTAATAATCCTTAAGTATATGAGCTGTAAAATCAACACAATTCTGTGTGATTGTGACACCGCTTTATAAAATGGATTAAATATTTGTCTTATAGGACAGGTAGGATTCCTACAAGAATCATCTCGAGAGGAGGTGATTCTTCCCCTCTCCTCTGCTCTTGTGAGGCCCCACCCAGAATATTGCGTTCAGGTATGGGGGCCCAAACACAAGAAGGATGTTGATCTGCTGGAAAAAGTCAAGTGAAGGCCACAGAGATGCTCCAAGGACTGGAGCCCCTCTACTCTAGAGCCAGGCTTGGAGAGCTGGAGGTGTTCACCTGGAGAAGAGAAGGCTCCGGGGAGACCTCAGAGCCCCTTGCAGAGCATAAAGGGGCTCCAGGAGAGCTGGAGAGGGACTTGGGACAAGGGATGGAGGGACAGGACACAGGGAATGGCTTCTCACTGCCAGTGGGCAGGGATGGATGGGATATTGGGAAGGAATTGTTCCCTTTGAGGGTGGTGACGCCCTGGCACAGGGTGCCCAGAGAAGCTGTGGCTGCCCCTGGATCCCTGGCAGTGTCCCAGGCCAGGTTGGACGGGGCTTGGAGCAACCTGGGCTAGTGGGAGGTGTCCCTGCCCATGGCAGGGGGTGGTACTGGGTGAACTTTAAGGTCCCTCCACCCCAAACCTTCCTGTGATTCTATAATTCCACAATACATCCGATTTTCTTTTCTTGCAACACGCCTTAAAGGAGCTCCCCTGAGCCCTGAACCTGATTAACAAGTCAGCCTCCCCACCCTTCGCCAAGGTATTCAGTGAAGAAATAATCATTTAATGTGCTAGACAACTCAGATCCTTATGGAAAGCTGTTCTGTGGGCACGCAGCAGGGATGGATCCAAGCCAGCAGCCACAGCTCGTTCTAACTGAGACTTATTTTAGCCACTCCCAGCACAGGCCACTTCAGCCCCATTCCTAGAGCTCCATTTAAATCTTCCACTTGGGTATTTTAAATAAGGACTAAACTTGAGGCAAACGCAGCCCTGCTGCCCAATTACAGTGGAAATCCATCAGCCGTCACCACTGGAAAGGCGCACGGAGCCAGTGCAGCACGTCCCGCAGCCCACGGAATGGCTCACAGCAGGACACAGCTTCAGCTTCCTCCGTAAATCACGGGGAATTTTCCTCTTCCTGCCAAACTTAATTTGTGAATGAAAAGCACTCCTACAGTTCTTTAAGTGTACCAGAACTTTAGGGCCTGAGTTCCATTATTTTATTAAGCAGCGTGTCATTAATTACCCCCGGCACATTTCTCCCGGGTACAGGAGCTGCGGAAGGCGGGCGGAAGGCAATAAATTCGGAATCTGGGATTAAAGAATGCAGATGACAGCCTGGGTTATATTTTTTTTCTGAGTGTTGGAATGTACACAAGGCCATTACACCGCCTGAGCTGCTGAGAGAAGAACGAGAAGCACCTCGTTCACAATTTACATTCATTTGCATCTCACCACAAACCCTCTGTTAACAAGCAAGGTCAAAAGAGTTCCCTAGGGAATAAGTGCAGGACAAGAATGCTTCTCCTCATGTTGATGGCAAACCATGGATGTCTCATACCACATCACCACCGAATGTGAAGTGAGTTTAAAACACAGGCAGTGTAGTTAAGACGTCGTTTTCAAGCTCCATAAATTGCAAATATTGTGTAGCACGTTGAAATCAGTATTTACATTTTAAATGCCCGCAAATATGTAAGGGAAATATGTGAGGAATAAGTCAGCATTAAGAAATTGCTTTCACCTGAAAGAACAGATGACTGTGAAAATCTTGTCAGGTGGAAATCATTATTCAAATAGATATGTACAACTTCTCCTGGTTATTGTCTGTTTTGGGCCCGGTCTCAGAATTTGTGAAGTGCAGGTGTGAGTGACAGCTTTTATGTTTCCTTAATCCTATTTTTAGCTTAAACAGTGGCACAAACTCTGGATTGTTTTGCACTCAGTGTGCTCCACCCTGGTCTTATGTTTTCCACAAAACCTTTTAGTTTATTTCCAGGACAGAAAACAACAAGACAGAGAAACCCAGGTTCTTCCTGGCCATTTTGGGACATGTAGTTATTGAGCAGCATCGAGGTCACTACCAGAAACTTAATACCAAAAGGGAGAGTAAGGTCTTCCAGTTCATCTTAGAGCAGAAATTTTTGAGGCTGAAGATTTTTGTTGTTATTTTTTTCTTCTTCTTTTCTTCTGGATTATTTGAAAGTTCCTGGGATTCGTATTTTTAAGAGCAGGGCAGGCAGATTACATGCTTCAATGACTTGACCAGTGCAATAGCAAGCAGGAGGAAATATACATCAAAATGTTTGCTATGCACCCTCTCGAGTAACTCATTTATGTGTCACTACACCAACATAATAATATTTTTTTCAATTATACGGTTTTATCTGGATTTTAGAGGAGGAAAATAAGAAAGAGGCAAGCTGAAATTAGATATGTTGGTTCCGATATGCCTCATGTTATATAGAGAGATGAAACAATGAAAAATTTTATGAGGTTTTAGAAACAAGTTTTGACTTCTACAGAACAAGGGATTTATCTTTGATATGGTGAGCTGTGATACTGCACCTCCTCCTGAGGAGAAGCACAGGGACAGCTCCAATTTCTGCCCTCTGGGACCAGGGACAGGATGCAGGGATCGGCTGGAGCTATGTCAGGGCAGGGTCAGGCTGGAGATCAGGAAAAGGGTCTTCCCCCACAGGGGGCTGGGGCACTGCCCAGGCTCCCCAGGGAATGGGCACGGCCCCGAGGCTGCCAGAGCTCCAGGAGCGTTTGGACAACGCTCCCAGGGATGCACAGGGTGGGATTGTTGGGGTGTCTGTGCAGGGCCAGGGGCTGGACTCCATGATCCCTGTGGGTCCCTTCCCACTCAGGATATTCTGTGATTCCATGATTCATTATTCCACCAGTTAATAGAATCATTTCAGATCTGACAACAAAATATATGTAGCATCTTGTAGCAACTGGCTATAAAGTGACTTTTAATCTCCACTGAACTTAATGAAAACAGTGACAATGACCTAAGAACCTCTTTAAGTTTGGTATTAATTTTCCTACTTGGGATGTGTTGCTGTGCTTGACTCCAAAACAGGAGAGAGGTCCATGAGTGAGAAGTTCCTGACCTGAGAACTGCCATTAATCTTCTGTTTTTAAGCTCCCTCCAGACTGATAAGTGACTGACTGCTTTACTTTATCATGTCTTATTAATATGATTTATTAATCTGGTAATTCAGGTCAAGTCGGCACTGTTCGTTGCCGAAAGGAATAAAATAAAAAGAACATCATGATAAAATATTATCATCATGGCATCACTGCAAATCTGAATGACAGCACAAGTGAAATCCACGCTGATGAACTGTTGATATCCCACAGTGACACGGTTACTGCATCTTTAGGCTAAAGACACTCAGCTCTGTAAAGGGAAAAGTGCTCTCAGTTTCAGAAATATCGAACTCTGCTGCGTGGCTGGAGTGCCTTGGCAGCACAGCCTGCCCGGGATAAACACACAGCAGCTGTGAAAACACCAGGTCATGGAACCGAGCAGGGACACAGAAAAAGATTTCTGAATTTCATGAGATCATGAAATCTGGAGTGGTTTGGCATGGAAAGGAACTTAAGGACCATCTCGTTCCAACCCCCTGCCATGGGTAGGGACACTTCCCACTAGACCAGGTTCGATCCCTTTCAATTTTTTCCTTCCTCCTCAGCCAGATGGTCTTGTTGAAAATAGGAAAAAAGCCCTGAAGCCATAGGAATTGTGCTTTTTCTCTCTCGATTTTTCCATGGACCAGATCTCCTAGAGGTGCATTTTTCCTTCTATGCAAATAACCAGAGGCTTCAATCCCCAGATTTCCGTGATCTGCACATATAACACAGTTTCCCAGAAATTCTGGAGAGTCTGTGTACGTCACTAAACCTGATCCAGAGGCAGCTGAAGGGGGCACTCAGAGATTTTTCTGCTGCTGATTTGGAAAAGAGAATGTGAAACAAACAGATTCCAAGTACTACAAGGCAGCCACAGCCTCCTGATGGCTGATGGTTTGGGACTCCAGGGAGAGCAGACCCCAAAGCTCTGGAGCTGCCTTGTATTGGAGCACCCAAGACCAAAGATTCCTGTACCAAAATTGGTCTTTATTGTGAATGTTTCTAGTCAGTGCTGCAGAGCCAGAAGGATTCACAGAACTAATACAATATCCAGTTTCCCCGTTGTCTAGACACAGGGATCACGTTTTGTTTCTGAAATAATATCTTCAAGTATTTAATTCAGAAAGTCCTCTTTGGAATTTTTGAGGTGTGAGAGGATTCCATATTAAAAAAAGGAAAAAAATGAATGTGAATTAAAATGATGATCAAAAAAAAAGGGATTACTTCCACAATGTTATTCTCCTCCATTCAAGTTATTCGGTCCTTTATTTATTGTATTTAAGCCATGTCCATGTGTACAAAATGAGATTGTGAACCCCTGCTCCAGCTTTCCTTGAGATTTACAAGAAATTATTGCTGGTAATGGGCTAAAGTTGCTCCATGCCATGGCAGTACATGACTAGATCATATTAGTTTGTCATCTAAGGTAGGCTTAATAGAGGAAAAACATGGATTTAATTTTTTAAAAGAATAAAATCTATATTTCTTTACTCTAACAACAAAAATCTACTAATTAGTCAATGGGATCTTTAACAGTGACATAGAGAGTTATTAAATTCTGATATGACTATTACAATAATAAAGGTCTTATTGACAATAAATGGTAATTGTCCTAAATAAAAAGAAATTCCAAGAAAAAAAGAAAGGGAACTTAGAAGTGTTTTTCTTTCTGTAGAAGACCAAATGAACCCAAAGACAGGTAGCCAATTGCTACTGGAGTTTTTATTATAGGTTAATGACATGTATAAATAGCATAGTGTCTCTCAAAGGCTGCACACTAATGTGAAAAAAATGGTGAAAAATATTATTCTTCATTTGATATAAAGAAACATATTTTGCATTTTGCATACTTGTGTACTTGCATTTTTTCTGTGTTTAATTTGATTTATTACATATGTATAAAAATATCAGTGTTCCTGCTTAGTTCAATTTTTGCCTTATTTCTTTCAAAAATTGTCACGTATTTCCATTTTTATTTTAATGTTCTACTGTAGGAATACAGAACACAAAATTAAAAACTGTTGCCCTGACGAATGCCAGTAAAACATTGGATCCTCTGCCAGAGACTGGGGAGATGCAGTTAATTGCCTGATCAGATTTTAGGTTAATTTTTATAAAATCTATCTACTAAAAACAGTTTAGGTAACTATGGCTGAGTCATTTAAAATAAAACCGTAAATTTTAATAGGAGCTCTAAGAGTAAAATCAGTGGGCTCCCAATAGTGACTTGAAAACTTAGGAAAAAAGAAGTAATATTAGTGATATTAGAATGGACAGGCTGCCCAGGCAGTGGGGGAGTCACCAGCCCTGAAATTGTTCAAAAACCTTGTGGATGTGGCACTTGAGCACATGGGTTAGTGGGAATGTGGTGGTGGTGGGATGGTGGTTGGACTGAAAGGTCTTTTGGAAAGGTCCAGCCTTAACAATTCCACATTGCAAAATATCATTTAACACACCTGTGGAGACCACGGGCTTTGTTTCACAGCATGAAACCCTTCACAGTAAAAAAAAAGGCTGGAATCAAGAAACTAATTCCATAGGAATCATTTACAGCCCTTATTCACACTGCCCGACTTCCTGAGCCTCCCACTCCACTAACAGAGGCAGCAGAGATTTCCTGGTAGAGATCTGAGAAATAATCCTGTTACAACTGCTGCTCCTGCCGCCCAATTAAGGCTCTTACCAAAGTACAAGGATGGTATAATTGCAATTAAATGTGTGAACAAAGCTAAGATCACAGAGTGGCTCCAGGAAACACCTCCTCAGGAGTTAAAGCCTAAAAGGCAGGGTGATCTTTCTCCTGTAGCTGAGTCAGAGGGAACATCACACATTCATGCCCAGAAGCCACAGGAAACGTCACCACGGGCAGACACCGAGGGGCTTTTACCTAAAAGTCACCAGAGAAAAATCACTGCCTCTCATTTCCTTTGAATGTATTGTTGGTATTGATTTATAGCGTGCTGGATGCAAAAATGAGACATGAATTGGTATAGGCGAGGGGAGGAGGAGTCCATGCTTTAGTCTCTGTGGAAGCCAGATCATGCTTTGATTCTGCAAGATTTTGACAGGTAACTGATTCAAGTCTTATTTCCTCCTCGAACTGCTTTCGCCACTTCTTCAGAAGTTCCCCCTGAAGGATGGAGGGGGGGTAGGAGCATTGGCAGCACTGGCCCTCCTCGGAACATCACATCACTGAGAGTCTCTGAGGTGACTGCGGTGGGAATGAGCGTGAGAAATCCCTTTGCAGAGGGAGGTTTTCAAGTTGCAAATGACAAGACGTAGAGTATCAATTTATTCCTCTTGTTTCCACGTCACTCTGGGTGGAAACTCAAGCACCAACTCGGACTGGAGAGATGAAAAGTGCTGGGGTTGCTCGAAGTTTTTGCACTGCTGGTTTCTTCTCCCTTCTGGATTAAACTTCCATAATCAATGTGTATAACAAGTCTTGTGTGTGTCACTGACAGAATCCATGCCTAAGTATGGATTTCAGTTAATAAATTTAACAAATAAATTTTAAAAGTTATAAATAGATAAACAAATAAATAAGGTACTTTGTTGATAGCCCTTTTGATCAGTCTCTCTCTTCTAAAATACGGTTTTTCTGATGTCAAAACAAATCGTCTAAGAAAATAACGCCATTTGTTTCAGCAGAAATGCAAGCCTGTAATAGCATAAATGACATATCTCTGGATTGCTGCTTGCTTCAGAAAACAGATCTGCAATAAAGCAGGGCTAATCCTCAAGAATTTATTTGTAGAAAATCCATCAGGTGTAATACTGGAAATCCTCTATCAACATCAAATATAAAGCAAGGCCTGTCTGAAGCATATGTAATCAAAGTCATGTCTTTTTTAATAAAAAATTATTTTGTCTGAGAAGCCAGAAAGCAAAACCTCCAGCAGATTTCTGCTTCTGGGGGGTGCCAAAATGTTTTCCTTTAATTGAAACAGATGAAGATTTTTGTTAAGCTTTTGCATCCTTCGGAAAGCCTCCGTGGCTGTCACCAATGCTATCTTTTGATCTAAGGCTTTGCAGGCAACATGTACAAGAATTTTTTCAAGCAGCACACTTCTTAAAAGATTTGACTTTCTCTGATTTTGGAAATCCGCACTTTCACAGGGAAAGCAAGGAACAATGCTTGTCATTTCCTTACGTCTCTGCTTGCCACGAGTTACCCCACGAGTGGATCTGAAATACTTAAAGAAGGTTTGTGGAGGGAAAAGTTGTCTTCCGTTATTAAGTTTGGGTGAATTTTCCCTGGTATTAGTCCAAATGATGTAATTGGGAAAAAACAGATGGCAGGAGAATTTTTTGTTCAGAAATGGAAGAATTTCTGGTTTTTTATTGTCTGTGTCTACAGGATGTTCATAAGTCAAAAAGGTTTCTGTTAATATTTATGTAGATGACCAGCACGTGATATTTCACTAATTCAATTAGACAAGTATGTGCACTAGAGAGAGAAGCTTTCATGAGACTATTTAGTACTGTCAAGCAGTTTTAATTCCTGAATGGGAAGGTGACAGGGGGAAGGGGATGCATTTGCAAACTGTTGGCATAAACTCACGGGAGGTGGAATGTGTTATCAAATCAGCCATTTTATTTATCTTAAAAACCAGTGCCTGCCAAAGGGTAACGCATGGGTAAGGCAACTAATACTGAATTTGTAGAAAAAAATAATTGTTCAAATATACCTACATTGCTAATGGAACAAATCTAAGTGTTCTTGCTATAGAATCCCAGAATCCTTAAGGTTGGGAAAGACTTCCCAGACCATCGAGTCCAAGCTGTGCCCAATGCCCACCGTGTCACCAGCCCAGAGCACTGAGGGCCACAGCCAGGCCTTCCTTGAACATCTCCAGGGATGGGGACCCCAGCACCTCCCCAGGCAGCCCCTTCCAAGGCCTGACCACCCTTTCCAGGAAGAAATTCCTCCTGATGTCCGACCTGCGCCTCCCCTGGCACAGCTTGAGGCCGTTCCCTCTCCTCCTGTCCCTGTTCCCTGGGAGCAGAGCCTGACCCCTCTGGCTGCACCCTCCTGTCAGGGAGTTGTGCAGAGCCACAGGGTCCCCCCTGAGCCTCCTTTTCTCCAGGCTGAGACCTCTCAGCTTTCTCAGCTTAACTCTAAACTCAACCCGAGGCTCAACCCTAAGGTCTCTCACCTTAAAACTTAGGAAATAAAGCATTGCATAGGTTACTTCACCTATGTAAAACCCTATTACATTATGAAGAAAAACTGAATAATTTGGGTCTCAGTGTTCCCAGAAATAAGTTGGGTTTGTTTATTTGTTTGCTTGTTTTTTTTTCTTTAGGTTGTTATTTTGTTTTCTTTAGTTTTGCTGAGCTTTTTAGTCTTTAAGCAATGTTATCCCACTTGTATTTTTATCCCACTAGGAACACCAAATGCTTTATAAAATAGCCTTGTTGTTTTCAGGCAAGTATTTTATTCAGTACTGGAGTGGAGATTGCTTAACTTGGCTGTTCATATCCTGAAATTATTTAAGTGGCTCTCAAGGTCTGTTAAAAGCTGTGCATTTGATTAAATTAGCCAACAACAATTAATTGCTTCTAACATCCTAAAGTGCCCAAGATACCAGAACAAAGGAAGTTCTTGTGGTCGGTTCCAGCTCTTCTGTGCTGAAAGGACCTTTTTCTTTATGTGTCATTATGAATTTCATTAAATGAAATCTACTTAATATCAAGAAAGTCTTTGTTCAGAATAAGAAGCCTGGGTTGTCTACAGCAGATGATCAGTTACTTTATCTTCATATTTTTCAGAATAAAAGTAATTCTCTTGTTCATGCAGTTCAATAAGGGACTGGATATAAGCAACCCAGACATGCATTAAAAAAGCATAGAGCCACTACAAAATTTAAAATGATTTGACTGCAAAGGACTATTTTAGTTTACTTGCTTTTTTCATTATATTTTAGGAAAATGTAGTTTAGGGGTTTTTCGATGTGTTATAAAGACACATGAAAGAGAGAGAGATGAAGAAAATTTTAGAAAGTCCAAATGAAAAAGTGTTGAGTAGGAGGAAATCCTTACATAATCTTACATAATTACAGGGACATCGAGAGTTCCCTGTTCAGTCCTGCAATGGGAATAACAGATCTGTGTAAGAGCAGAGATTCAGGGTCTGCAGGAAATTCTTGGGGAAATAAATTTCTCTAAATCTCCATGTTTGGTGCAACATAGATTTGCATGAATTTATTTGCAAGGCTGGCATTTACTATACTGCAGTAGTGGTGGATTCTTTCAATTTAAGGCAACTATCAACTGCTTTAGAAGGTCCCAGGCAACTGAGGTGGGAAAAAATCCCTACTGTGAGTAAAGCATAGAGAAAATATTGTCACCACCCTATCAAGGGAGGGGCTTGTCCTACTCTGCTCAGGATCCCTGTGGGTCCCTTACAGCTCAGGACGTTCTGTGAGTCTACAATTCTCTGTTTCTAATAATAAACCTGTTTACTGGTGTTTTTAAAGCATGCCATAGAAAAGTACAATTAAAACAATTGGACTGTGTAATTCCAAACACTGAGATTCTGGAAAATAAAAATATCCTGCTCGTCATGTGTTGTTTAAAACTGTGTGGTATTATCAAAACATGTCTAATGTGAATATTTAACATATATATGTATATACATACGTCTATCTAATATAGAATCACAGAATCATTAAGGTTGGAAAAGACCTCCAAGATCATCAAGTACAACCTCTGACCAAATCCCCCTGTATCCACTAAATCCCATCACAAAGTGCCATGTCCACTCATTTTTTTGAACAATTCCAGGGATGGTTGCTCCACCTCTGTCCTAGGCAACCCCTTCCAATGCCTGACCTGTGTTTCAGTGGAGAAATTTTGCCTAATATCCAACCTGAACCTCCCCTGGCACAACTTAAGGCGGTTTTTGAAATCATGCTAAATGATTTTTCTGAGATCATGCTAAATGAAATACACTTTTTGAAATTTAAACTAAAGAAAGGCTTTTAAATTGCATTTAAAGTTGCAAAGCAGTGATGATCTATGTCTTGGGCTACAATGAAAAGGTGTAACCAAAAGTATGTATTCCATCACCATCTTCATAAGGTGTTAAAATAGGTGGGGCAGTGTTCTTCATCTCTTCCATGGCTCATCCTGGATAACTCCCTCCATGGGGATATCTTCTCATAATGGGCCATCAAGCCTCACTGCATGACTCTTAAAATTACATCATCCCGTTGTGAGATGCTCTGCCCCAGAGAAGGAACCAAGCATTCCTACCTGGATATAATCGGAGGTTTGGAACACAACGAGGAGCATCCACCACTGGATTCCCAGAGGAGAAGAGCTCCTTGATCGTTGGACCTCCAGAGAAGGACCAGACCTTTCTACCCGATCACTGCTTCAACAGAACCACATCTGTTGCTTCAACAGGATTGCAGCCACCATTTAATCGGACTGCTACCACAACCCTGACTGACAGGGTGTCAGGTCATGTTCTGACTCCGTCAGTTTAAGCCAGTGTTTTCTGTACTATTGCCTTTATTTTAATTTTCCTATGAAATTGTAGCTCTGACTTGGAATCTCACGCTGGTTTGCTTTCGGGCTAGTACAATCTTGAAACCTGAAAAAGACTATAAGAACTTGAGACTATTTGTAGAAACTTGAGCATGAGAGTTCTCCTCTCTGCCTGCCAGAGGCTCTGGTTTCCTACAGTCCAACTCCAATTATTAGAGCTGTTCTCACTAAATGCTGTTCACTACAAGCAGTGTCAGAAGCTGCTATAAGGTGTAAGTTACACGAGGTTCTGCTGGTGCCTGCTGTAGCCCCAAAGGCCGAGCAAAGACTCCTAAATGGAAAACTGCTACTCTTTTCCATATCTAGGCTTATCCCAGGAGCACGATGTCGGTGGAAGCACAAGTCCATTTATTGATTAGCAGTGCAATCAAAGAGATCACAGGCACAGTGCTTTGAGAATAACCACTGAGTGCTAAATATATTCTGAACTTCAACTGAGATGAAAGTTGGAAGCAAATCCTCATTGCCAGATATCTTGACAGGGTCAGCAATGTTCCATATGGAATTCTAGATGCACGTAGTGATGAATACATGATTTTTTCCCCCTGCACTGGTGTCTAAGTTCTGTTTCGTACTCCTGTTGTTACCATAACAACATGAAATGAAGCACAACCGTTTGTGTGAGGGTGTGAGGAAGGGGAGTGCGTGCTCCTTTAAGGGCATCTGGTCAAGGGCCTTTTTCCAAGGCAAAAAAAAAAAAGGGAAAAAGGTAAATCAGGAAGCCATAAACACAAGGACACAATCCTGGCTGACAAGTAAGGGAGTTGGTGATGAGAACCAACTGATGAGGGCACGTGAAAGTGTCCATTCCAGCGAGGTTATCTCAGGGACCAGGGAAGTTAGGAAATTAAGGGCAAAAGGTAGAAACCAGGAACAAAAGAAGCACAGAAAAACCACAAAGGCACAGATAATGCAAAACAAGCATGGAGAACGATGACAAGGAAAAAGCTGGTCACCCACCCTTAGTGCTGGGCTATGGGGAAACAACAAGAAGGTCAACCTGGATATTGGGAAGGACTCTCCTGTGAGGGTGGGGAGGCCCCAGCACAGGGTGCCCAGAGAAGCTGTGGCTGCCCCTGGATCCCTGGAAGTGTCAAGCTTGACCATCTGGAGTTTGGAGCTCTCTGGGATGTGGGATTTGCTACACTGGCTCACTTTCACAGTATGTATTTAAGCATTTGTCTGTGTATTTGTGTGCAGGATAAAATTACAGCTTTTTATCCAGGCACCAAACAGTCTCTAAATTTTAACTCTATATTAATGCCCATGGCAGTGTATATATGACACAAATCCCAAATTTGTGATACTGAACACCGAAGACATGCAGACAAAAGGGCAGGAGAAAAGTAAATGCACTTATTCTACTTTTCTCAAGCCTGTGCTTTGATTAACTACAGCCTCATGAAATGTTGTCTTTCAAAAGTGTTCTAAAGGTATTAGATGTAGGGGAAAGTGTACAAAAGGAACAGGAATATTAATCCTGTTAACAGGATGTTAATCCCTCCATGTGCTGAGAAAACACAATTAGCAGATTACAATAGAAATAATTACTGAAGGTTCCAGCATTAATAAGGCAGCATTTTATGATTTTTCTTTTCCTATAAAGAGCTAGAACGATCCCAGTTGAATCCCAAGTGTTATTCATCCTAAGGCAAGTACTGTAAGAACATTACATGCACGTACCCACTGAAGCAATAAGATTTCAAAATGTCCTTCGGACATCCTTAGTGGGGAAAAGTTGATTTCTCTACAAGGCTGTTAAATCTCAGAACCATCAGTTCAGCGTTTAAAGAATGGGAAGGCAAAATGACTCACTACATCCAAAACATCTAAGTTTTTTAGCATCATATCTAGTACGGTCATGGAGAGAATACAACTGTTATAGCATTTCCTGCTGTATTTGAAAATCTCCTTTCTCACCATTCATTTTCCAGATCATTTATTTAGTTTTTCAATACTAAGAAGGACAGAGGCAGCAGCATTCCCTAGAACTTAACGATCTCATCCCACAGCCCTAGCCTGTGTGCGCTTGCAAACTGGAACGTTGACATATAAACTCTTTGTGAAAGAAGAAAAACTCTTCTCCCTTTCGCTGGGGTTTTCCTCTCTGATGTGCAACTGGTTGCACAGATAGTCCAGGAAATAGCTGTGCACTCAGTTCAGGTATCAGAACCCACAGCCTGAATGATTTAGTGCAAGCTTAGACTCAGCTAAAACCCTGCTCAGAGGAAAGAATTGCTGGTGTTTCAAGTCCACTACTCCTGATTTTTCAGAGAGCCAATATTTGGATAGCTTCATATTGATTGGAAGCAAAAGGACGTCCTTAGCACAAAGGATGGAAGTCACCCTCAATTTGTAACCAAAGTAGATAAGGTCTTAAAAATAATAGCTCTTGACATTATTTCATTATGGATAAAACATCCTGTTTATTGATCATAACCTACTTATTTCAGGACTATTTGCTTTCAGACATCTGGGGCAGAGGTCTGGAACAGTGATTCCTTATTCCTAATTGTTGCACCACAGTAGTCATGGCAACTGGACAACTTACAGCAGTGCCTTCCATCCAATAGTTGTAAAATTATAGTAGATTAGTTTATCAGACTCTTTAATAAACAGGCCCTTTTCCTGGTCAGATGAGGAGAAAGCAATGTTATCACAAAGAAAATCAAAGGAAAGTAAAGATAACAGCTAGGACATGGTTTCTCCCATCTAGACACGTCAACAGAGTGAGCACTAAGGAAAAGTCAGATTGACACAAGAAACGGGCAAGAGAATGTGAGAAAGAATGAATTTCAGATAGAAATCAGGGGCAGAACCACAAACACTGATAAAGAATATCCTAAGGCTCTGGACTTTGAGCTTTATATGTATTAGTTGACATAACACCACCATTAACATTAAATCTTATCCTGTCTTACCAAGCAAAGTTGTGGCTAATAGGGCTTTATAGTTTGTTGAGTATTTAAGAAACAGTAACAATTGGGAGAGTAGCTAAGTGTTACACTTCTAAATAGTTTATGTTCCTATTAATCCACCTGACTGTTGAACATAATAAATCCAGGTTCCCTTTTTTTTGCAGGAGATAAAGCAGTTCTCTCTCCCCTGCCAGAGGATGCCTGTTCTATAAATTCACCAATGAACACTGAAGAGCTGCAAATTGTTATTCCTTATCTAAAACGAAGCCAATTTCACCCCCTGTTACTTCCCTGTTGCTGCAGCAACAGAGGGGATTATGAGTGCTCAATATACTGTCCTTGTCTAGAGCTGGATTCTAGAGGCTAACACATGACTTATTTGTCTTTCCTCCTCTGCAAATGGTAATTCAACAATATATTTTATTTCAGGTATTTATCTTTGTGAAATCAGTCTTAAGAGGTTGTAACTCTAAATTTACTTTGTATGCTGATCTTTTCCATGTGTGTATTTCCAAAACCTATATCAGTCTTTAATTTATTTACAGTTTGTATAAATAAATTGTCTGTACTTGCACCACGGAATTTTCTTCCTGTGAGTTATGCTTCCTGCACTCATTGCAGTAATGTCTTTGAGACAATTACCTTTTAAATTCAGAACTACAAGGGAAACTAAATCAACATAGATTGAAAACCCAACTGGGCCAACGCTACAAAATATGCTCAGGAGCATTTATTTGAAGAAATCTAATTTCAATTATAATATATCTGACACTCTTCTTTGAGTTTTTAAATGCACTGGATAATGGAAATATTTGGTTTTAAGGAGGTTTGTGGAAAATCGTTGAAAATATTCATGCTAATATTTATTAAGAGGACTGAGCAACCTGATCTAGTGGAAGGTGTCCCTGCCCATAGCAGGGGCTTTGAAAAAGGTGATCTTCAAGGTCCCTTCCAACACAAACCATTCTATGGTTCTGAGATGTTTCAGGCAGATAATTTAAATGCAGTTTTGCAGTGTCATTCAGCAATAAGTGTGAGTGTCATAAGTAGAAAAGAGTCTTAGAGCAGAGTTAGAGACTTAGCTTGCCTTTCCTGCAACAATTCACCAGCAGCTGGATAAAGCAAGAACACAACATTTGAATTGAACACAACCATTGAACAGCCCAGGGATCTTTTCCACACAACAAATATTCTCTGTGAAAACAAACTGCTCTAGTTCTTGCAAAATAAATGAAGCCTTTTGAGGCCACTGGGGTTTATACAGTTCTTGCCAGCTAAACAAAGCCTGTCAAAACTCAACTGTGCCACTTAAAAACGGCAGAGCAGAGTTGTGCTGTGGTGCTCGAGCCTTCAGCACCTTGACTTCTTCGCTTTGGGCAGCTGTATTGTTGTCAGGACAGAGCCCTGACACCGAGCTCAGCCGTTCCCACCCCTCTCAGCTGTGCCAGCCATTTCACTGGAACTCATTCCCTGTATTGTTTATCACCAACTTGAATCAGGTTTAAAGCAGCCCAGACTCTGCAGTTCACAGCTCTATACCGAGGTAATATTTTCTGTGATGGTTTCATAAAGTAAATCAAAACGGGTGTTCCCAAATGCCTGAACGACTTTTAGGAATAATGTATACTTGAAAAAAAACAGCACTTCCTTTGTGTTTTTAATGAACCTCAAGCATCTGAATTGAGTAAATAAAAGCATTATGGAATTAGAATTACAAGATTTTTCACTCATTTGCATCTGTATTGTTTTCAGCTGCATGTTTGCAAGTCACATTTGGGGAACGATGCCAATACTGCAATAGCCTGAAGAACATTTTTGGCTCGAACTCAGTGTGTAAAAATCCATGTAGTGTTTCTGTTTACTAAATTGTCTCTCACAAAACCCAGTAATACAGCAATTGAAGAAATGAAGAAATATTTGAAAACCCATCAGCAAGGCTTCTTACACGGGTATGTTATGGCACATCATCCCATAACCCTTTACATTGAAAATAAAATATTCAAACATAAAAGCAGAACTGTTGGATGCCCATTGTTCACTGTTAATTGGCATAATGTATCATGACTGCACAAACACCTGTGCTGAATATCTTTGTGCTGGCAATACCTGAGAGCGTGTACAGTGCTCAATTCCACCCGAAACATCTAATTCCCTACTATTCAAAATACTCGCCATTGTTTTTCACCTGTGCTTTTCAAGACTGACAAAATTTCTTTCTGCTTATATGCAAGGGTGCACATAGAGCTTTTTTGATACCATTTACATATATCAGACATTGAATAGCTTAATCAGCACATCTATAAATAACTCAGCTGCTAAAATGGCCAAATGGAAAAAAAATCTTGATTTTCTTAAACCATTACTGCTTTTGAGCAGTTCTTCAAGAGTTTTGCTGCTGTAACTCTCATCAACAGCTTTATTGGCTGCAACTGCTTGAATTCTAAGATAATTTTGTCAGAGCTGGGTGATGTTCTCCAGTGCTGTCACTTCAGCAAACCCTGCCCAGCTTGCTGGGAGCTTCCCTGCAGCACAGTCAGGTATCCTGTGTTACCTGGGCTGCTCAGTGCTGCCTTTCCAACATCCACCTGCAAGTTAACCCTGGGGGTAAAACTCATCCTGCATGTTTTTGAGGCAGCAGTATTAAACTTTAGTGCCCTCCACCTCCGTATCTCTAGAGTATTCTGCTCCCTTTTCAGAAAAAAATCACAGCACCTGATTTTGCCTGCTAAATTTTGACATAAATTTGTACTCTAAACTGTATCTATAATAAAGATCCCACGGGATGGAAAAAGAATATGCCAAGACTTGCTGTTTGAGCAACCTGAGATAGTGGGAGGCGTCCCTGCCCAAGGCAGAGGAACCAGATGAGCTTTAAGGTCCCTTCCAACCCAAACCACTCTGGAATTCTGTGATTCAGTGATTCTGTTATGGCTGTGTTTCTTATGGCTTGTGCATGATTTAGTTTGTAGACCACAAGTTCTTATTTTCGAAGTCTTTTCACGATTCCACCAAGCCTGGATGGGAGCAGGTGGTGCTGTCTACCCCGAATTACATTTTGTCCTTAGAAGAGGGTTTGAGAGTTGTAACTATTTTAAATTAGCTCAGAATCTTTAGTATCTGCCTGCAGTCCTGTAACAAGTGATTCCTGAGTAACATCTCATTGATTATAGGGGACTAAACGCTGAAAAACACACTAGTTTGGAGAAATAATTCAATTAACTTTCAATTCATGTGATAACAGCATTTATAGGGAAACTTCTGTCAGGAGCTGGACTTTCATGATCCTTGTGGGTCTTCCAACTGGGATAGTCTTTGATTCTGTGTTTCTAACTCTTTCAGGAAAAGAGGTCTGAAAAAGACAGAGTTCACACCCTCTTTACAGTGTAAATTATATCACTGGATGAAAAAGATCAGATCTCTTTTTTCCTACTTTTTTCCTTGTAGGGTTCATTTCACTTGATTAAGGAGTTCAGGGAAGATTTTTGAAATACCTAGATGACCAAAAGGAAGTTATATTGGCTGATTACTGAAATATTGATGCTTCTGAACATCCAACTTTCTTTTTTTGCTATAACTGACACTTTAATCAAGAAAAAATACCCGGTAAGAAACTATAAACGTAATGAGATTTAATCTTAACCATTAATCCCAGAGAAAGTAGTTAGGTAGTATTAAAACATCTCATCATGAGGCATTTGATTCTGTTACCATGAGCAGGAGCACTACAGGGAAATCAGCAAAAATAACTTCTAGAACCGATGAAAAAAATTTGAAGATAAAAGTATGTTCACTAATGAGATGAATTAATTCAAACTGTATAATCAATGAGGTGACACTTGCCTCTCTCCTCTCTGTTATGTGATATGGCAAACTCAGCACTTGGGGGAATTTGGATTGAAGTGTACGAGGAAAACAGATTCAGTGTGTAAGAAGTGCACTGGTGCCGCATGCACGGACTGTGATTTCGCAGTGAAGGCACTTCCAAAATTACAGAAAAGAATCTTCTGCATTTCCAAACCCTTGCTTGCTCTTTTAGCAGCAGCAGTTCTCCCGGCTGGAAAATAGATCAACGAGTGAAGTTTTGGAAGGGTTTTAACTCTAAAGCTCTGCCTGACTGAGGTTCCCTCCATGCTTTAGTCCACACGGTGCTGTTCAGTCCAAGTCAAACTCAGTGATCTTGGAGGTATTTTTCCATCATCATTCTGTGACTCCATGACTGGAACTTCACACAAAAGGTTCAGACTCCACAAGAGAGCTTGTTAAAAAAAGATGAGCTCTGGTTTTTACCTCCTTTTGTTTCCTAATTGTGCAGTAGGTTTAGTTGATTTCGTGTCACTCGTTGGGTTTAATGGCCTGATTCTTATCATCTCCTGGATACAATTTATGTTAAATTTACAGTCTTTTGTTTTTGTCAGAATGGTGTAATGTTATGTTAATACAGAGATACATCCTGTGATCAAACCCCAGAAATCCTGTGATATCTCTAATCAGATGGAAAGTGGAGAAGGAAAACAGGCTGGCAGGTGGAAATTGAACAATATTACCTTTTTTTCTCAGGGAAACCACAGCAGAATGAGGCCAAGACAGTAGAGTCCTCTTTGTCCTGAAGAGTTAGAGGCCCTTCACAACAATGTATAAAATGATGAGGCACAAACATAAAATACAGTAGTGCTAGGTGAAAGAACCAAACCTCTTCTCACAAAATGAGAACTGGAGTTCTAGAAAAGTCTCTCATCTCTTCACCAGACTTTTCACTGTTTGGGTCTCCTCATGCATGACTCAAAACCACTGTGTATATATTAAATTCACGTCTTGACTTCAACCATCAACTTAGCTGGTAAACACAAATTATTTTACGGATATGCACAGCTTTGTAGACACAATTATATATATACGTTTTTGTGATGTGTTCACTGCAATTGTCTGGAGAAGAAGAGCAAATTGTAGAGAAGAGCAGCCACAGCTCACGTTCATTTCCTCTCATTTAGCTGTCCAGTGTTTGGCTTTCCATGGCAAAGAATTCTGATTAAAGACATAAACATGGGCTTTTATACAGTGCTATTTACTGATGAAAGAAAACATGCTAAGGGGTAGTAAAAGCAAATACTAAATGGCCATTGTGAAACTCTGATTTTGCAGTTGCTCTGTGTCAGCCTTGTGAAAATCCCTCATAAATTGGCACCAAGAGTCGCTGTTAAGATTTGTCTCATAAACCGTAGATGAAACCTGCTGATAACACTGAAACTCTAAAAGGGGCTTAGTAACAACTCTGAAAATTACATTTTAACATGTGATGGCCTACACGACAGAAACTTCTTTTTAGTATGGCCAGGCGCAAAAACCAAACAACTCAAAGAGCAAAAAAAACTCAACAAAACATCCACCCCCAAACAAACAGCACAACTAAAATCATGAAATTAAGTTCACAAGAAGTTTTCCAAAATGATTTTTTTATTCTCCTCCCCTCAGAAATATAAACCTCTATTAATCTTTAGTGACCTGTTGCCTCTTACACGAAGGTTTCAGTTAATTGCCAGCATTAGTTTAAAGAAGAAACTTTCCAGAAGATGAATGCGTATATTATTCAGCACATTTTGAAAATCTAGGGTTCTGTGAGAAAAAAACCTCTCAAAAGTACCATTCCTTTGAGACTGTGCTGGCTTATTCATCAAGGAGACAGAAAAGCAATATCATAAAATACCACGCAGGAGTGAAGATTGGGGTTTGGCACTGAGATTTATTGTCACAGTAACAGAATTGGAGGGGTTTTTTTATCTGTAACCAGCATATCAACTGTCAGTGGGTGAATGAGGAAGCTCCAGTTCAGGAGCTGGACGAGCAGTGAGCAGAGACACCTTTGCTTTTGGTACAGCATGATGAAAACACAATTTGGGATATTCAAAGGTCAGGAAAACAATGTGTGACTCCCATCTGGTCACTGCAGAGTGCCCTTGGAGTGGCCACCCCATCCTTGCCACCAGGAATCATAGCCATATGCACACATTAATATATATATGTATATATATATGTATATATTTACATATTTTTATATATATAATATAAAATTAAAATATAGATACATACATATGGGTTTACAAATATATCCTGGCTATTAAAGAGCAAATTCCTTGTTTTGCTGTGGTTTTGGATGAGATCACAGTTTTAAAGACTGGAAAGAGTGGCTGAGCTATCACAGCTTTATCACATAGAGCTATCACATCTTTATCACATAAAGCAGCAGCAGTGTTTGTAGCCTGTGATCAAAAATCAAATGGCAGAGTAAGTTTATATTTTCTTTGATATTAAGTGTTTTCAGATAGTGTATTTCTGTCTTGGTTTTAGTACTGGAAGCACGATGGAATGGAAAGAAGTGGTAGAAAAAAAAGCTTAAGGGTAATGCTTTATTGTTTCAAGGAGAACTCTTACCTCCTTAGCTTTATTTCACTGTTTATCAGCACAGCTTTGGGGCTGCATGGTGGCTGTCCAAAACACCAAAGGATATGGTAGAAGCATTTTGTCAGCCAGTTTCTGAAGGAATAAATAAACAAGAGCTAATCCCCCATCATGGTGGTAATTCCTGGGTTGGCATCCCCAGCATCAGGAGACATTTCACAGACTAATTTTTTTAACAGTTGAACTCATTAAAGCCCTCCCCAGACTTACAGGATCCCAGAATCAATTAGCTTGGGAAAGTCCTCCCAGACCAAAGAGTCCAAGCTGTGCCCGATCCCCACCTTGTCACCAGCCCAGAGCGCTGAGTGCCACGTCCAGGCCTTCCTTGGCCACCTCCAGGGATGGGGACCCCAGCACCTCCCCAGGCAGCCCCTTCCAAGGCCTGACCACCCTTTCCATGGAGAAATTCCTCCTGATGTCCAACCTGAGCCTCCCCTGGCACAGCTTGAGGCCGTTCTCTCTCATCCTGTCCCTGTTCCCTGGGAGCAGAGCTCGGCCCTCAGCTGCTTCAGGTCCATATGGGAATATGAAAAGCCCTTCATGCCAAGAGCTGCCCACACTGCTCATTCCAGATGTTCTTTGTGATAAAAAAACATGTAAATGTAATTTTTAAGAATTTCAGCACTCTAATTGGATATTTCACAGCACAAATGTGTGGGCTCTCTTCTCCCTGTTTCTGGACAGACTATTGCTTTCCTTGTGCCACTCTTCTGCTGGAATCTCCTGGGCCATCTGCCTGCTCCAAGACCAACCAAGAGCCCCCGTGGGCACCCAGTACTCCCCAGGCCTGAATGGGTCTCTGGGGTGATTGCTGCCATACTCTGCCTCCTGGGATTCCTCAGAGTTCAGTTTTTGTCATGTTGTCAATTTAAGGTAACAACAAAGTA
The DNA here is from genome assembly GCA_013397755.1 of Cnemophilus loriae. Classification (NCBI taxonomy): domain Eukaryota; kingdom Metazoa; phylum Chordata; class Aves; order Passeriformes; family Corvidae; genus Cnemophilus; species Cnemophilus loriae. Next base: position 55,822 of record VZTF01008329.1, read on the forward strand.
GGCGATGATCACATAAATATTTACAGCAGAGCTAAAGGGCCTGCAAAGGTTGGGATGTCGTGTGTCCTTTCCAGAGCATGGTTACATGTGCCCAAAGTCATGGAAACTCACAATGGTTTGGGTTGGAAGGGACCTTAAAGCCCATTCAGTCCCACCCCTGCCACGGGCAGGGACACCTTCCACTAGCCCAGGTGGCTCCAAGCCCCGTCCAACCTGGCCTTGGACACTGCCAGGGATCCAGGGGCAGCCACAGCTTCTCTGGGCACCCTGTGCCAGGGCCTCCCCACCCTCACAGGGAACAATTCCTTCCCAATGTCCCATCTAACCCTGCCCTCTGGAAGTAATGATATCCACAATTTCTTGTCCCAGTCAGTTTTGACTTTGTATATGACCACAAAGGCCATTTTTGTCAAGGAATACTTTTCCACATGTCAGACTCAAGAAAGAGGGATTTGGGTGGGAGGCCATCCCGATCCACATCTCCTCTGAGCGTTTGCCCTATTTCTCCTTTAAGAACTCTAGTGTGGTATGAATTTTGACATTTATTCAACATTATTGAAGGACTAGAGGACTGGGAAATTTTGCATTTGCAGCTATGCTGCATGCTGGAATGTAATGCCACATTCCAAGTCCGATTTTTAATATTCTTTATATCCTGTGGTAATTCCAGCACATGTGCAGAGAGGCAATTACAGGCACCTTTCTCTTTTTATTCCTGTTCTAAAAACATAATTAATAATCAGATATACTCAGCAATTTTATAGCATGATTAGCTCTATTACTTCCCATTAAAAAAAACCAGGCTGCAAGAGTAGCAGAGGTGACCTGTCCCCCACTCAGACCCAGCGGCACTGCTGACTTGAGCCATGTGGAAAACGCTCTGCTGAAGCAAACACCACGTTTTTAAGGTCTCTGCTACCAGTTTGATGCAGAGCTTCACAAGGACAGTAAAAGCTGGCAGCTAAGCCAGGCCTCCTACAGCCCACGGGTGTGAGGGATCCCTAATTATGTGTCAGTCCGGTGTCAGAGCTCAGGTTTCAGCAGCTTCATCTCCACAGAGGAAATGCAGCTCCCACAGCTCCGGTATCATTCTGAATTCGTGATGCTGGTGTTGTTATGACACTCACCACAGAGCAAAACCTGTGGAATTCCATATGAGGATTAAATAAGATGTGTACATCTTAAATGTGATTGTGCTGGAGAGAGAAAGAAAGAGCAAAGGGGAAGCCTGAGAAAATGGATTCTCATTATTCCTGTTGCAGGGACAATAGCACCTTTGTGTGTCCCACACGTCATACTAGCCACCACCACTGCCCCTCAGTACGAACTATTCCAGGAAAGTGATACATAATTTCAAAAAAAGAACCAATTTCCAGCAGTTTTGTGGGATTTTTACATCCAGAAGAGCTTTCAAGCGTAGCTCAACCCAGAAGCGTGCTGGCATCCTGCAGTGCAGGGCTGGGCCATCCTGTAAGATATTGCTGCCAAACTGGGTGTGCTGTGAAATCCAGGATTTAATTTGATTGATGGCATGTAATCTGGACCTGCAGCAGCTTAACTGCCTTTGAATTTTGACAACTTCATGCCAAAATGTTCTTTTATTTTTTTTTGAGAGGGATTAAGAGAAGGAATATGAGAGAGCTTTGAAAGTGTTCATTCTTAATTCCTCTCCAGCAGGAGGGACAACCTAAGAAATTCAGCTTGTGGCCTAAAATTGATATAAAAGAAGGAATTGCAGGATCACAGAGAATGGTTGAGGTTGGAAGGGACCTTCAGAGTTCAGCTGGTCCTGCCCCCCCTTCTCCAGCAGGGTCGTTTAGAGACAGTTGCTCAGGAAATTTTTATAAATATATAAAAATTTTTTTAAATGTGAGAAAAGGATTTTCTACCTTTTACATTTAAGTGCTTTTTGGCAAATCAAGTAAAAGTTTGCTCAAAAAACAATATGACAACATGGATTAACTGATTAGGGTGACACCTCTTCATCCTTGACTTCCCACTCAGCCCTGTGATCTCGGGGTAAATGTTAAGCTTTTCTGATTTCAAAATGCATTTTAATCTGGAAAATCTAAAGAGGAGACCAGACCTGAATTCCTGTTTGCTTGAATAGAATCCTGAAGAGAACCCTGGAATGTAAGCTTTGATATTATTGCTTCCAGCATCCCTTTTCTTCTGTTGCCTTGCTTTTAATTTGTTTATACATTTGTTGATGTACCACCTAAACCTCAAAAAATATGCCAAAAGCTCAGGTGAGTCGGATAAAGCGAGCAAGGCATTTCTTATTGCAATATTGCCTGTGAAACCAAGACCAGAAATGTAATTAAATTCAATATCTTGCCTAGCAGGTGATAAAGTCCTTGGACAAGTGTCTTTCTCCAGAGGCAAGACTGCAAGGAATGAGAACGCCAGAAAAAGGAGCTGCATGTTACGTCTTCAGTTCCATTTTTGCTATTTTAATTTTGCTTCGTCTTCAAAATAGCAGCATCTGACCTGAATTTCTGAGATCTGTAGAAAAATCTGAATTTCTGCTCTTTGAAGGGGCAGAATTTACCATGTTTGCAATCACAGAAAAGACATCCATACTTTTCTATTTCTTTTACACTATACCAAAAATTACAATCTAGAAGTAAGAAAAATAGATATATTATTAGAAAGTTCCAATGCCTTCTTATGAAAATACCTCAGCTACTCTCTTCCTCCCCAAATTTTTTTAAATAGGTAACAGTTCTTTCCATTTTATCTATGACAAAAAATGTTATCAAAATTTTTTTTTTAATTAAATATATTTTACTTATGGATATAATGCATTAACCTGTATAAAACTGCAGAGAACTTCCTTTTCTCCACTATTTTAAACATGAGAGATTTTAAGTTACTTGACACTTCTCTCCATTGCTTTGTGCTACACCACAAACCTTCCTTATACTCCACTGGTCATGATCAAACAAAACTGCAACACAGACAATTTTTGGTGGAAGAAAAACATTCAGAAGCCGAATTAGAGAGATTTAAATGGCACCGTTTTGGTGTTTTGGTTTGTTTTTTTTTTTTTCCAGAATAAAGGCATTTATAATAAACTGGACTCTGCTGCAGCAAAATGATTTTTAAAAAAATTAATGTCACAGTTAATATGTAATTATCCGGAAAAGTTCAATAGTTTGAATCGTGGTATGATGCTGCCTGGAAAAAGATGATTTAAAAGATGTAAAGTGGCCCTTTTAAAGTGATTGGAAAATGCAGACTCTTACAAAGAGACTGAAGATTTTGCTCATGGAGATATTTGTTCCCCAAGAGTAAAGTCGAAATAAAATCTACAAAGGAGCAGAAAATGACATTTTTTTTCTACCTATGTTCTGTTTCTTTCGGTCTTGTGGAACAGAAAATTCTACAGATCCTGTCCAACCCTCATCATCTTAGAAATATCTTGTATTTGTTCAGAGTTCCTAAATGTTCAGAAGGGGGGTGGGGAGCACAGACACCTGAGAAAACATGCCAAAGGTCTGGATCCCAATTTAATGCTCAGGGCTCTTCACAAGGACCCGATCCATTCCAAAGTCCATGCTTTTGAAATGTTGAGCCCCACGCTCAAGCAAGAAAGTTATTGCTGTTTTAAATAAACACCAGTGGGAATTTGCTTGGGAGAAATCTGCTTTTCCAGTCTGTCATTTTTAAGAAACATGATAAATTAGTGTCCTTAATTTCCGCAGAATGTTTGGGTTGGAATCGTGATAAGAAAAAAGAAATTTGTTGTTTCTGAGTTATTTATGACATGTTCTGCTGTTGAGAAAATTGTATTCACTATTATCAAGCTTTAATTTGATAAAATAAACTAGCTGTTAATCCCTGCCTATTTCCCCTTCTTTGCCAGTGCAAAATGTGGAATTGACTTGGTGAACTTTCTCAAGCCATTAATAATTCATCCAAAGGAGGTTATAAATTATTGTCACTATGAATTTGATTTTCTCATGGTAAATGCTAAATTTCGTTTGAAGAGAAGTGGAATTCGTGATGAAAGGGCTGAATTCTCCGTCAACCAGACTCCTGTTGTTTTCCTCTGCTTCATTTATTATTCAAAGTGTTTGACCTTAAAGAAAGGACTGAGAATGCATTAGGTTCATCTTAGTATTGAGGAGATTTCAGAAATACAATGGCATAAATCTCCTTCTGGGAAGGAAGAAATGAATGAAGGAAAGATTCGATCGTAGGGACTGGAATGGCGATTTCAGCTGAGAGTCAGCTGTGAATAACTAATCCCAGGATCAACCCAGAAATAAAAACTGGGATATTTAGCAGGGTGAGAATAGACCCCACAGTGACAGGAGCAATGATTCACTGCTGCACACTTCCATGGTAATCAGGGACTCCGACACGGTTGGAAAAATAGCAACCAGGAGAGAACGAAGGAAATTCACAATTAATTGAAGGTAGGCCAGAAAGGAATGCAAAACCTCAAACTACTGAGAGCAGAAAATATTAATGGCATGAATGGAGAGAGGACAATAGAAAAAACTGAGCCGAAAAGGAAAAGGTCAGTATAAGACAGATTATAATTTCAAAAATGTAATGCACTGAGAAATAAAAAAAAGGAATGCTAGAATTTACACTCTGTTGCTGGTTTGCTGGTTCTGTGGCACACAGAAATGTTTTTTTTTCCTGATAAGATCAATCATTTAATACAGGCAACAACTGACAACACACAAAGAAATGAAATAAGGCAGAACAATAAAGACAGCAACAGGATTTCACATCCTGAGTCCCTCTTTAAGTGGCTGGAATAAGTACCTTCATCTACAGGTGGAGAATTGAATGAAGTTCTCCCAGCTAAAAGCATCTAATGGGTTCTTTTACTTTACTGATTCCCCAGCTGAGTAGCCTAGAAAAATTTGGGGGTATTTTTTAGGAAAAAAAAAAGGAAAAATGAAAAATAAAGTCAATTAGTAGATGAATTCTTAACAATCTTCCTTGCTTACTTAGAGAAAATTTGGTGGAGATTCATCAGTCTAATTCTAGGAATATTATAATTGATTGTTACCACTCTGTGGTTTGTTTATATTTATAGGTGTGTGTGCAGATAGGTGCAATCAGCTGCAATAATTATGAAAAAAGGGCTTTCAAGGTGGTGCTTTGAAGAGATTCTGGGTTCAGCAACTCAGGCATTTTCTGAAATCAGTTCTGGGGGTTGCTGCCAGTCATTAATTTTCACCCTGAACTGAAGACACTTCTCTCATTACTCATTAGTCAAATATAAAAAAAAAGAAAAAAAACTGAAACAACACCACCACCAAGAAAAAACAAACCAAACAAACAGGAAAGAAGTAATCTAGATTAAAAATAACACTTGGGATAAGCAGGGGGTTTTAACCTGAATCAGTCTGGCACCTTGGTTTAGAGTGGTTTCTCAAAATTGTAATAACACCGTGAGGCAGCAAACAGTGACCTGAGAAAATCAGACTTAAGTTTGCTCTACTGCTGCAGATTTCACCAAATTGCTTTTTCAGAAGAAAGGTTTGTATTCACATCCTTCAAAATAGCTGCCACGTTGGGGAAAGTAAATGATTTTCCTGTAAATCAGCTGATTTTATTATCTGCCAGAATAGGAAAATAACTTGATCTCCTCAAGTCCTGACCATTTCTTGTTGAAAGGTGGTGAAAAAATCCCTTCAACATACCCACTACAAAGGCATCAATTTTGAATCACTAAAAATTAAGCAGTCTTCAAACTGACAAGTTGTTTCCTCAATCTAAGAATTATCTAAGGCTTGGACGGCCCTAAATCATAGAAACCAGTAAGAGTGCTGAAAATATTGTGAAGGAGCCTTAATGTCAGAGTTGTGAACGTGTCATTGCAACTGTTACACCTTGTGGTGGTCTGAAAGGGCTTTATTCTCCCCTGAATTCACTGATCTGGGTTTTTCTTTCTCAGCAGCTCAGCCCATTACACGGCCGTAATGTGGAACATGCCAGGATTATGTTACGTATTTTAAAATACAGGAGAGCAAATACAACATCATCGGATTTATTGACAAGCCAATTCTTTTTTTATGTCTTATTGTCTTTTGTATGTGTACCTCAACAGCAAAGGAGGCTTAATTCCAAAGGTGAATTTAATTCCAGGTAAATACTAGTTATTATTATTGTTAAAGTTTTCTCTGCACACAACACGTGGTGGCTGCCATGATATTGTCAAGTATTCTTTAAAATCCATGAATTCAACCTTGCTGATGCCTCCTGGAGACAGTGGGCTTCAGCGATTAATGGATTGCTATTAAAAAAATCACCATTTCTAAATTTATTGTCAATTGATTTTGCTATGTTTAAATTTCTTGCCACGTTTCTTAGAGTGGAAAACTGGTGATGACATTTTTGATTGGCATGGCATAAGTTTGAACACAAATGAGGAAAAGTAGTTTTTCCCCTAATTTTCACATTACTTTATTTATAAATATTGTTTTCATTTATTTTTTAAAATTTTATTTAATTATCTTTAATTTTTTACTTCCTTTCTCTTGTAGTGTTATGACACTTCCATGGAGTTCCCCCAGTACTTATATCCAATTTTTCACATGGGCTCTTGAAGATGGAATCTTTCACTATAATAAATTATTACACCAAGTTTGCATAAAGTGAATACATCACATGGACTGGGAATAGTTGACAGAATAAAACACATTTAAAGTGGCGTGAAGCTGCATCTGGCCCAGCTTTTCCACAGGAACAAGGATGAAGGAAAGCCCTTGTGGGGCTGGAGCAGAGTCAGGACTCAGAGCACGCCAAGAGTTATCCTGGAAGGCCCATTGCAATAAACACCTGCCCCTCAGGCCAAGTGGAATCAGCCTGGAAAAAACATTTTCCCATAGGCAGTTCAAATGTCTTGGCCGTGCAGAATTCATTCCTGACGAAAGAAAGGAAGCAATTGGAAGGATTTGAATAGGCAAAGTGGCTTAAGGGAAATAACAGAGCCGGAGTGCTGCGAAATAGGACGGGGATATCCCCTTTTCCGTGCTTTTATCCTTTTTTCCTCTCTCCTTTTTAAGTGTCCAGCACTTGGAAGCCAACCAAGGAGCCTTTCTTTAGCCCCTGGCCCCAGCCATTTGTTGTTCCCTGTGGAAATATCTAAGCAGCACTTCAGGAAACCCATCCAGCACCTTCTGCCTCTGCATCCAGCTCTCCTGTGGAGCTGGATGGGTCCAGAAGTAGAGGCGGATTCCTGTTCCCAGAGGAGCCCCAGAGGGAAAGGAGGGATTGCGCTGCTGGGGGTTGTGTCGGGTGGAAGCGCCAGAGGGGAAGGGTGACTCCATCCCACCAGGAAGAGCCACGGCCATTCCCGGGCACTGCTGGCCCTCTCATGGCAGCAAATTCCTGTTTGAAGTGTTGGTCTCCAGCGTCCTCTGCCCAGAGGGGCGGGGTTGGAATCTCCACTGCACTCAGAGCTCCACGGGCACTTGTAAGCAGTGCTCAGCCAGAGTAAAAATGTCATGAATCAGAGCACCTGGAGCTGACAGCAAGAATTTCTATCCCTGTTTTCCACGTGCAAAAAGATGCATCGTGACGCTGAAAATTAAAAATTTCTGACTGTGGAGGAAGGAAAAACCTGATCTGTGCTTGGAGCTAGCCCTGCTCCTGCTCACTCCCCCCGTTTTTGATCAATGTAGAAGGGTTCATAACCAGGCAAGGTATCCCCTGTAAGAAAACTGATTAATATTTTTTATATAGAGACCTGGATCCATGGTAAGATTTGCTAACAATTGCCATCCCCATGTACAACCTCATTTGCAGTATGTATAACCATATACAACTATCATTTCAGCCTCAAAATGTGCTTGCAGAAGTTTATTTCACATTGTTTTTTCAATTCTATGCAGTAGTGTCCCACTTCTTTCAGTCACTGTGATATTTGTGATTTTACACCATCTTGAGGAACCTCTTCCCCTAGCTTTTCCAAGAAACAGTCCTGAGATGTGAAACCTTGGGTTGGCTTTGGCAGTAATTTCAAGGAGTTTCTGGCATCCAATCATCTGTAACTGCCATGCCACAGGTCACACATCACACAGGATAAATAGCAATCTTCAGACATCTTTAAAACAACCAATCCTAAAAAAAATAAATAAATGAAAACATAATCTAAAATAAAAAATTAAATCTACTCTTTTATTCTATGGTAACTAAAAACTCATTCTGTTGTTTATAAGACAACATATTAGAACTAATGGTTTGAAAATGCCAGCCTTTCAAAAAGAGCACGGTTATTTTTTTAACCTGTCAAAGTCAGAAATGTGCCCAGAAAGGCACCACCCTTCCACTTTGTACCTATTTCCCCTGAGAGCTGGAAACAAACAGGGCAGCAATGGGGGAAACTGGGATTCCCAATTTGAATTTCAAAGACAAGTAATTACTCACATTAAATAGCTTTCCCTTCTATTAGGCCAGATCTTCTACCAAGCAACATCACACGAAAAGCTCCCACAAACCTTCTGCTTGAAAGGATTTTTTAAAAGCCGGATTTTTGTAAGTCAATGGGCATCTTTGATTTATTTGAAAGGAAAACCAGAGTATTAATGTTTTAATCTTTAGCCTCATTATAGCTAACATGCACTTGAAAAGACACACTAATTCCCAAAAGCAGAAATATGACATCTCTTTTATTATTCATTCAGCAATATCTGCATTTTAGTAGCTATGCCAGTGAAGCATCATTATCAAAACCAGGTAAAATAACAAACACCATCTCCCTGGCAAAATACATCTCTTCCCACCTTCCTCTTCCTCTTTCCCTTTCTCCCTCCCTATCCCCCTTGTGAGTGTTTGACCAGCTCGAGTAAACCCAGTTAAATCAGAGATTATCACAATAATCTCTAATAATCTCCTTGATTGATTGTATCACCTGTGGTCCAGCAATGGAGACAAGGGATTTTAATGAATGATAGTGAAATTCACATAAAAAGCTGAATGTACACACATATAACCCAGAAATTCCTGTCCCAAAGCAGCTGGGGTCCAGCTGACAGTACAAATGAAAGTAACTGAAACCAATGAGGAAATTAATCGTAAAACTGAAATACTTTAAAATACAAGAATTCCTATAGAAATACACAGAGCTGATTTTTATGTATATATTCATTTGTTTTAGAAATTACTAAAGTGCCAAAGCAGTCTGTATAATCGTCTGATTTCAATGACACTTTCACTGCAAGTCCTGGGTGGGATTTCTGGGAAGAACAGTTTCCAGTGGAACCCTGCTGGGAGTATGGAGAGTTCATGTGCATGTGGGCTTTCTGCATGGATGTGTTTGCTTTAAAGCAAATGGGACAGAGACTCGAACCCTGATTCAGGCACACGCTCTGAATATTGGACAATTGGCTGTTCTGGGAGCTTGTGTCATTTTAGGGTTTCTTCCTTCACCAAAAGACCCAACTCCCAGTTTAATGCAGGCTGAGGATACTCTCAAACTTCCCTTTGCTTTTCCACCCGGCTCAGCTAATAAATTCTAAAATTCTAGCAAATCCTCTCATAGTTCATCTCCAGTTCTCTGTTTACTCACCAGCGAGAAGAGCATTCTGCAGAGACAAGAAGAGCAGCCACAGAGCTTTGGAGTTTCTTGCTTGTCACCATCAGAGAAGCTGCAGAGTTTCTCTCACTAACCCCTCCTAAAGGTCTGCAGGTTTGGTTTTTTTTTTTTCTGGTGCACATATTTGCATAGATATCCTTTCATACTTACAGCCAAATACCTGGGGGAAAACAGAACAAAGTAAGAATTTATAGTATTAAACGCATTATGCTTGAAATCAAATGCTTTTCTCTCAAGTGCACTGAGTAGCTGACTTGCTTTTGTATTGAATTAGAAAGAATCCTCCAACTCTCTGTCACTAAGAGCATTCATACAAAACCAATAGTTCCAAGTTTTCTATTCCTACCTTGACCAACACTTAAGCATTCTCCATGATAAACCTTTTCATCTGCATCCTCATAGAAATTAAAGAATTTACTTACACAAAAAACTACCACAAAAAAAAACAAAAACAAAAACAAAAACCTTGTCACCAAACTCCCAGGCAGTTTTTCCCAGACCCAACATTTGTCCATTTATTCCTTTCGGTCTTCCAAGGAAACAGTTTATTCCCTTCCCTTAAAAACTTCAATTTGGACTTCAGTGACCATCAAGCTTAACAATTCCAAATATTTAAACCCAAAATGTTTGAAGGTCTTTTAATGATTTTTGCTATTGAAAGCTAATACTTCAAATTTTTCTCCTGAAATAGTTTTAAAGACTAAGAAAGATAAGATTTGTCCATATTTGAGTAACCACCAATGAAGTCACTTATTCCAGAAGGGCAATATTTAGTTGAGTTTCATAATTCTGACAGCAATTTAGACTCCCATTATCTAAAAGACAAATTTAATTTATTAAGAGAATCTCAGATAATAAAAGTGCTATTTTAACATGACCTTATATTATCCTATACTTGTTAGCTCTTCAACAGTGCTATGCATTGTTCATATAATTACAAAATTAATATTTTTATTTTATTAGGTTTGAAAAAAAACCCTCGGCTTTGTTCCTACTGCTTGAATATGCTGTAGGATTTTTACCTTTTGCACAAATTTTTATTCTATTCTTTTTAAACAAAAAAATTCTATTTATACATTTTTATGTAACGTGGGGAAGAAGTAGAGCTTTAAACTTATGTTCTGAAGCTTTCAAAATACTGATTTTCTATAGAATGTCAAAAGAACTGTGAAATATCATTCACTTTGCTTTGACAGCTATAGAGAAGGATGTTTCATACTTTTTGATTTGTGACTCTTGAAATTCACTCAAAAGCCACAAATTACTGTAAACTGCCCTGTAAATAATCTAACTCATAGTCCATGTCTTCCAGGCCTAAGTCATGCTCTCATTGCCCAGTTACAAACCATTCCCTGCACCTTTTCTCCAGTTTACTGCACAAATTCATCCTGACAGACAAAATTGTACCCCAAACACACTGGAATTTTCACTAGGGAAAAATTCAAACACGAGAAAAGATAAAAGAACCCTTGAGATGCTTCTAAAAATGGTTCTTTAGAAAACTCTAAAATTGTTTGTAGTCATTCAGCCTTTCTGTTTGAGTTAACCAAAGCTAATCTCCAAAGAATCACATTAAATTATTGTACCAAATTATTCTTACACGTCTCAGACCCGTCTTACTGTCATTGTAATTTGATGTGATGGAAAATAGATGGCATGGGTGTTATCCCAACAAAAGGATTCGAGTTTTGCCACTGGCAAATTCAATTCTGCTCTTGGTAAAAAAAAAAATCACCATTAATAACATTTGTCATTGCATTGCTGCCAAGAAATAAATATAAAGAGTCAACCCCATCCTTCAGAAATAGCCTGTACTGAATTCCCCACAATGCTGGGTAATGAAGCTTGAATCATGGAATAATTTGGGTTGGAAGGGACCTTAAAGAGCTGCTAATCCAACCCTTCTTCCACGGGCAGGGGCACCTTCTACCAGCCCAGCTTGCTCCAAGCCCTGTCCAGCCTGGCCTTGGACACTTCCAGGGATCCAGGGGCAGCCACAGCTTCTCTGGGCACCCTGTGCCAGGGCCTCCCCATCCTCACAGGGAACAATTCCTTCCCAATATCCCATCTAACCCTCCCATGGTGGCTTCTTCACTTTCACTTCAGACCAAGTTAAATACTTGTTTGAATGATAAATTGATTAAATGTGTTATTTCAAACAATTTTTCTCCTGTGCTGCAGCTGCTACTCGTACACAGATAAGTTATTTTCTAATCATGGACTTTAGACACTTGTGCAGAGGTTTTATCTTGAAGTCTGCAGAATTGGAGTTTAATCATGTCGTAATGATACCAAACCATTACATTCTTGTGGGATCTTTGAAGTCAAAGTATCCATGAATAGTCTGTGCAGCTCATGTTTCAAACCCTTTTCTTCATGTTTTTACAATGGTAAAGAAATGCCAAACATAGACACAGATGTAAAGTGAACATTAACTGTCATGTATGATTGTTCTTGACTCTTTATTTTTGTTTATTGTTCTTCTGAGATTGATTCTTTTTTTTTCCCATATTGAAAGGACATTATAATAACAGATGAACCAATAAAATTTGTTTATTATGTATAGCAGAAAGGAAATTGGAGGTCCTGCAAAGGGGCTGGGAGGATATTAAATTCTATAGAAAGTTGTAGTTGCTCTCCCACTATTGTTAAATGTGTTATTAATTATCACAGATATTAAATCTTGGTGTCTATCAGCTTTTCACATGAATTCCCCCACTTTTAAATAGTGATGAGACTCATCATAGTATTTTTAAAAAATACTGTACCATAGTTTTTGTTGGAATCCACCAGCAACTCTGCTCTCAAACAGGATTTAAAATACCCCAGCCTGGGTGGATTATAGATTTTTTTTCCTTGATTTCACATTTGCCTAAGAAAGGAGAGCAAACAAAAGTGCTGAAAAGTAGTAAATTAGACTCTTCCTTAACCATTGATTTTTTTTGCCTACAGTCACTGATTTTGGACTTGCTTGGAGGAGACTGTTTAGGCCTTTCAATTCCCATTAAAATCCCTGCAGGAATAAGGCTGGTATCTCTTACAGCATGTCCAGAACACAGGAGCAGCTTTTCTGATGTGGCTTCAGCATTTCCTCACCAAACAACAACGAAAGCACAGTTAGGAAACAAGAGGAAACATATAAAGGGATTTTTTTAGGGTTATAGAGTGATGACATGAGAAACATGCCCAGTGTACCTGTGTGTCTCTAAATGGGGACTTTTCTGCTTTGTTTTTCCTTTCTGGAAGGAGCTGTTCAAGTCACAGGGGCTGCTTCAGACCAAATTAACTGTACAAAAACAATGAACAATTATCCTGAGAGAAAGGCGTCTCGTATTCTTTGGATGAACACAGTCTACTTACTTTCTGTCTGGGGAGGTTAGTGAGCAAAGCCTGTTCCTTGACTTGGACTCTTCAAATTTATTTTATCATTTGTGTTATTTACAAGTCTGCCCTTGGGATTTTATTTTTTTTTCTGTCTGAAATAAAAGGGACTAACGGACGATGAAAGACAAATGAAGTTGGAAAACAATGCAAGAGTACATGGGAATGGTCTCTCCACCAAACACTGTGGGGGTTAATTTTGTTTTTAACTTCTCAGTCTCACAGATTTTTGTCCAACTGCTGCTTTTGTCCAGATATTGTAGTGCCCAACAGTAAAAATTATGAGAAGCATAATCTGCATGTCGGAGCAGGGCTGTCCAGATTCATAACTCACTCTTACTAACTTAGTTCAATCACACTAATAAACTGTGAAAAACTTAAAGGAAATCAACCTTTTTTTTTTTTTTTCCAATAGGAAACTAATTCCTAATCAAGAGCACAGGGCAGAAGCCCTTCATTGATCGGTGCTCTGCTGAGAAAACAATTACTCCTCTCCCAAGCAAGGGGTCATTTCACATAAAGAAGTGATGGGGAACAAATGCAGGGGAACTAAAAGATGTAATTGGCAAATGGCTCCACTCTGTGAAATTGTTTAGCGCTGTAAAGGACTTTGGTAAAATAATTCACTGAGGTGGAAGCAGAGAATGACAATGATAAAGGGTGACAGCATCTCACACGCACTTTGTCGAGTCCCTGCCACACTTGAACTCCTGGGTGAGGAGGATGCAGTGGCACAAGCTCACAGGCAGAACCTGAGGGAGAAAATCCAGTGTCATAAAGTATAGGAGTGAAATTCTCTCTGGGCTTTGGGGTCACAAGGTGGGAGTTGGACAAAATCAAAGCTCAGGTAAGGTCACTGTCTTCTAGTCAGTGAGCAAAACATGTATCCACTCTTTCCTGGTATGTGAGACTTGCTTTTAAACTTTTAAAACATTGGCTTAAAAAGAAAAAGTTTTAAAATAATTGATTTTTTCCCATGCAAATAATTGATTTTTTCCCATGGCAAAGTACACAGTACGTCTCTGCAAGATGCCTTCCAGTAGAGTCTGGTCTCTAAACTCAGTTTCTAAAGATGCAAAAATTTCTTAAAGAAGAGCAGCAGCCGAGTTAAAACCTCACTCGCTCTCTCCAGAGCTTCTTAGTTTATTTCTCTAATTTCTGAAAAACACTGACAGATAATTTGCAGGTGAGTGAATTTAAAACTTAAACCATATGATGATATTCAGTGCCTAAGAATTTTCCTGTATGAGTTCTATGAAACACAAGCTGTGATCAAGATTTTGGAGCTCAGCTGCCTCATGTAAGCTGAGCATTGCAAGGACAGCCATATCCCAGGAGGCTGACTGGAAAATGGGACTAAAGTCCCTGTGAGCTTGATTTACTGCAACGGTCTAAACACATTTTTAAATTAAAATGAGTGAAACACAATATAAAACCACACAAAAACATACACAGCGAGTTATTTTTCATAATTTTCAAGATTCAGCTGACCTTTATTAGAAAACAAATACAATTTGCTGTATTTTCTGTAGCTCCTCTCCCTAACTGAATTTACTGTGAAGTTCAGCTGTGAGGTAGATGCAAAAGACACAAATGTTATAAAGTGATCTTTCTGGTAACTGCATCTTCCCTGAACTTTGACTCCTAAATGATATGGAGAAATAACAAGCTGAAAAGAAGCAAACACCACAATTACATTTTCATTTGAGCATTTAGCCAGCTATTACAGATGGTCAGATGACTCCACTTCAGGCGCAAATCTGATTTCCAGAAGAAGACTGATTATGATTCAATTAACCCTGACATAGCCATAAGGGTTTTTTCCCCCCATAAATCAAAGCAGATATAGTAGATAATTACGTTATTATCAAGACACAATGGGAAAAAACAGAAAGGTTTGATGACCAGAGTGGTGATTTATCCTGTGAACACCTTTAAACTTATTTTATATTATTATATATATTTTATATAATATGTAATGCAATATCTTATAATGTCATGCATATTTAATATACATAATTTGCATTATTAGTTTTGAGGAACACCGTTTCATCTTTCTGTGTCCAGTAAACTGAAATCCTGTAAAAAGCCAGAAAACGAACGTTCCATTTGTGGTTTGACTAACAAAGAAATCCACCCCAAATGCAAATTTGCAAGAGCCTGACAAATAAGCCACTTCTGAAAAATATACTCTGGCTTAGAAGGCTTGTGCCTTTTCGTTTGGCTCCAATTGAACTTCCCCCTCATTAAACAATAATCTTTATGGTGAATTGAATAAAGATGAAAAAAGAAAGATTCTGAAAAGAATGCATAAGTAATTTTGGTTGCCTAGCTGTGGCAATGAATTCCTGTTTGTTTAGCCACTGAAGGGTGAATGCAACCCTTTGAGCAAATGGGAATTCATTATTCCAGTGACTGAGAAATGATCCACCTAAAGAACCTAATTGGTTCTACAACAGTGATTTCTTTCAAAGCAGTGTTTCCGGAAGAAGCAACAAAAAGAAGACAGCTCTTTGACTAGTCCAGGGTCCGCAGGGGACGTTTGCCTTCCCATGTTTCAGCTTTAAAAAGAAAATGTCACACGTAGCCAGGACAAAGGAACAAAGAGCCAGTGTTTTAAAAGGTACAGAAACGGAGCAGGTCTCGCACGTCTTTCTGCAGCGCTGAAGCTGAGTTTCAATAAATATTAGTGCTTGCTCGTGACACTTGAACTGTCAGCAAGAAAAAAATGCTTTACTGACCATTTTCAACTGCGTCCCAGAGTGTTCATTAGTAGCCAAAAGCTGCTTGAATATTTTCCTATGCAAATTAGATGTAAATCATCATTATTTACTGGTGTTATAGAATAAGTGAATTAATATGCCCAGTTCTGCCTAAGCAAATAGAACACTGTCATTTATTTTCAACCTGATCAATTAGAATATGTAAAAAGGAAACTCAGATACACAGGTAGATAGAGACAGTTCTCATTTACATCCCAAGAGTTACACTGCAAGAATAATGAAAGGATTGTTGCATTTGAAAGCAGAATTCTAAACGAGAGTTCTTCTGGAGCCATGGGGGGGTCAGAGAGGGATCTGATTGGGGTTAATGGGTGGATATCCCTTGGCTTCGCAATGAGCTTCAGAACTGGCCCCACACAGCAACAGATTTGCACTGAGACTGAAATCTGAGAGAAAACTTCCAGTCCTGTGCGGGCTTGAGAAGTGAATTAATACTGTTTGTAGAACTGGAATGAGTAATAGAAAAAGAGTTAATGCATTATGTCCTAGAATCCCAGGATCACTGAGGTTGGAAAAGCCCTCCAGGACCATCGAGTCCAAGCTGTGCCCGATCCCCACCTTGTCCCAGGCCCTGAGTGCCACCTCCAGGCCTTCCTTGGACACCTCCAGGGATGGGGACCCCAACACCTCTCCGGGCAGCCCCTTCCAAGGCCTGACCACCCTTTCCAGGAAGAAATTCCTCCCGATGTCTAGCCTGACCCTCTCCTGGCACAGCTTGAGGCCGTTCCCTCTCGTGCTGTCAACTGACACATGGCTTTCAATGTGTGTCCAGTCACCTGACAATCAAATTGACATTAAATACTCAGATTGGAGCAGAAATCCCTCCATCCCTGCTATCCAGTGGACAAGCCAACACAGCTGCAATACCCCCGAGCAACAGGAATCATTTCTGTTTTCACAATCCCTTCAGTGCTTCCATCAGAAATTCGTTGGGGTGGGTGGCAGCAAGAACAGACCGTGTCAGTCAGTGACCAAAAATCTAAAAATTGTATTCCCTGAGGCACACAAACACGTGCAGGACACACCAAGCAAGGCCCTGCATATCTGGCCCAGTTTAGACCAGCACCACAGAGCCACAAAACTCTTGTCCGGGCCACTCACGTTCCACCTGTAAATGTGCCAGGCCCTGGCTGGTGGCTCCATCGTTTCTCACGGTACTTATACCCCAAGTACAAGCACCTAAACAGCTCCACAGGCCCCAGATGTGCTGATTCCACCCCTCCAAGGAGTTTTTTGTTCAAGAATTCTGACTTTATATATTAACTTGCCAACATTAGCAAGCAATGGCTTTGCTCATCCCATAGCTGACCAAATCTCTTCGATTTTCCCATATTTAAATCCGATTATTAGTTCCTTCAGTTTTCTCCTACACTGTGTTCTCCTCCCTGAAGGTGTTACAGAAAGTGCAAAGTTTGTCCGCTGCTGGGATGAGCTCTGAACCAGAATAATTCAGTCAGCTGGAGACGGGCAGGTATTATCAAGGTCTTGTCTCATGATATCTTGACAGCAGCAGTTCTGCCTAATACTTCATCAGCACTGAAACTTTTCAGTTTCCATCTGTTGGCTCAAAGTTGTGCCAGGTCAAGTGAGCAACTGAATATACGGTGATTATCATTTCCTTTCACTTTTGCGGGCTGCATTTTCAGGTAGCTCTGTACCAGTCCAGTATTTCCGGGTAATTAGAATCAATCATGGAATCCCAGAACGGTTTGGGCTGGAAAGGGACAGTAAAGATCGTTTAGCTCCAACCCCAATTATTTCTCTAGCAGAAGTTTTAGAAGCACAGACTGATATATCCGTGCTTATCTGGCTTGTTTTGCACTTGCATTTCCTTACACTCGTTTTCGTGGCTCTGAACTGTTGCTCACCTTTATATGATGATTAAGGTACACCTCTGGGAGAAGCTGTGCTTCAGCAGGCAGGTGGATCTGGTTCTTTGAGAAAAGGCGTTGAACCAGCGCTCAAACCCAAGAGTTTGAAACTCTCTGCATGTTTCTGTACCTAAAGTGTGTCCATAGCTGACCTGACATGTACTGCAGGAGTCTGTCCCTGGGTGCTGGGCTAGGCAAGAATTCCCTATCCTTTGTAAATCACATAACAGTGAAGAAAAAATAGCTACAGTTTTATTTTCACTGTATTTCCACATGACACAGGGTATCTTCACATTTTATTGTTATCAGACTGATGCTGGTGGCTCAGTTTAACAAGAAGCGTAATCCTCGGCATGTAGCCTAGAATTTTCCAGGCTTTGGAAATATGTTTGGCGTTAGAAGCAGGAGTCTGATCTTAGGATACCTACCTCTAGTTTTAGATTCTGTTGCATGGATTTAAATAGCCATTTCCAGCGCCTCTCAGTTTCCCTTCAGTGTCCTGATGACCACGAACGCCTCGAAATTTCCAAGCATCTTTGAGATCCCTACACGATGGAAGCCCCATAAACACGAAATACAGTTAATAACGCACTTCTTCACTACGCGTAACAAATGTTTCACAAACCCGACGCTGGCTCACGCTCATCCAGCATTTAATTGGCACACAAAGCAAAATCCCAGCAGCGATTCATTAGGTGTAACAGCGGCTGCTGATGGCACGGTCCCTTTTGTCGGAGCTAAATTGGAGTAAACAATCCAGCCCAAGTCCCTCCTGGACCCTGCATTAGCAGGGAGACGCTGAGTATCAGCTGTCCATCATGCAAACCCAGGCAGCTGGGCACAATTAGGCTTTCAAACAAACTGCAGTGAAATCACATTGCAGTGCAAACACATTATGCAGTCATTAGCACTCTTACTCCACCAAAATGTAATAAAGCAGCTCTGATTAGCAGGCTCTGATGCATTAAAATTCTTCTCTTTATTTAATACTCTTTCACAGAGTGATGAGCAATTGTACAAAGGAAATCACAGAATAACACATTCAGTTAGCACGGGATTGGGAGCAAGGGTTGTGCATCGAGTGAGCCTCCAAAAAGTGTATCCAACTGTTATTGAACACCTTAGACACTTAAAAGAAAAGCGTTTTTCCAAAGGGCTGAGATCCTGAGGAGATTAGTTGAAACTGCCTAATTGGTTTTGCTCTATAAACATAAGAGATGATTTGTGTTTACTTTTGCAGAAGATTTTGATTTACAAATGATGGTTTGTGTCTTCCTCCTCAAGGAACCAGTGCATTTTCAGTCTCCATGGAAATAATCTTTCTAAAGTAAATGGGATGTGCCAAATATTTCCTGAATTAGATACAAAATATCTAGCTTTTGTTCAACTGTTCCCGAAGGAAAATTCCACTTCTTCAAGAAAAAGATCTAAACCCTTGAATTGTGGTTTAAACAATGGTTACAGAGTTAAGAAAGAACAGGAGCCAAGTTCTTCAGATGGCACAATGCAGAGTGGCACAAGCAGTAAACAGAAAAATCCAAAATACCAGCTCTTGGAATAGTAGCTGGAATAAACTGTCAAGGAAAAAAAAAGGAAAATGAGGTATTATGCAACTCTGTTGCATTTTAGGGAAGACACAGTGGATCTTCTTCCTTTGTGAAGTGTTAAAAACAAAATTTCCTAAAATGTCGCTGATCTCTTTCACCCAGCTATAAGAGCAGAGAAATGTAAAGGTTATACTCAGAAACACTATTAAAAACCATAGAATTATAGAATGATCTGAGTTGGAAGGGACCTTAAAGCTCATCTTGTTCCACCCCAGGGACACCTTCCACTAGACCAAGTCACCCCAAGCCCCTTCCAACCCGGCCTTGGACACTGCCAGGGGCGGGGATGGATAAATAAACAAATAAATGAAATTAGTAAGTTATAAAGCACATTACCTGAAGGAATGGGTAAGACTCAGCTCTAACAAAGGCAGATAAATTACGGTTTGGTGCTACTTAGATGAGGACTGGAAAGCATTGGCATTGCCACAAGTGTCACAGAAGTCCTCTGAGCTTCACAGGGTTTACCAGTTTCACTATCTAAAACTGGGGCCTCTGCCTATCTGCCATTTCAATCATCAAATCAGTGCAAAAACATACAAAATGAAAGCATCAATTTATTTCTCAAGGTTGAGTTCAATTATCGACTGTGACGAACAAATGGTTCCCACTGAACCATATTGGCTTTTAAGTATTTAAGCTCCGAAGTGATTAATTTCCAATGCTAATTAAATGCAGTTGGAAAAAGCAGTTAGAGAAATAAACAATAAAAACACCCTTTAGAGAATAGAGTTTGAACTGGAAAACAGTTTCTCTCCCTCAGTGCTGGCTACAGACAGTTTGTAGGTGCTGATATGGTCCACGAGCAGGGCTGAGAGTCTTTCTGACAAAAAAGTTGTTTATGAATATGAACTCTGTTCTTTCACTAAGCTGCTCATGCTTATTAGGAGCATTAATTATCAACTGCTCCCCTAGAAATTGAAATTCACACAGATGTGATTATCTCTGAAGTTTACAGCCTGTTGATCCGTGTTCTGCAGAGACATTAATTATCAGGAACTGTCACAACAAGTCCAACTGGTGATACAGCTTATGCAGATTTCCTTCTCACTCTCTCCAAAGGACAGAAAATTCCCCTCCTCGTACCTGGTTTTCCTCTTTAGTTAACAGCACTACAGGAAGACAGAGGTCAAGTACGGAGCTTTTCCTAGAGGGGTTTATTTTGCAAATCCGAAGATAAAACTAAGTCCTGTTTTTTTTGGCCTCAAAAGTGCACCTAAAGATTCTGAGATCACACAAACAGCAAGCCGTCAAACCATTTCAAAAGAGAAAATCCGTGTTCCTGTAAGCGAGGAGCAATGTTTATCTCCAGTGTTTACACAACATGTTGCCTGAGGTAATTGACTGCATGTAAATGGAGGTTTAGGGCTCCTTCTTTTCAAGGACATTAATTACTTTGTTAGAAAGCATGTTCAGCCTTTTAAAAATTCACACCACGGTGCTTCTCTCAAAGTATCATCTTTATGATCTGTTCCAGCACGAGACCCCAAGGAGTTTATGGCATTTACTACTCTGCAGATCTGCCCCACCTAAGGCTCAAATCTGTTGCCATTTAAGACACCTAAAAACTGCTATTGATGTCTGTGTAACCAGGCCAGGTCCTACAAATCTGGGTTTTTTTCTGTAGCTGTTTTCAGAAGACACATGAGGACAGGCTTGGTTGAAACACAGCACTCCAGTTTTTGAAATTATATTTAGGACTCAATTTATCAAATAAGATTAGCTCGCGGCAGAACAAAATCCTGGACATTTTTATTGGTTTAATCTTAAATCCTTTCTTCTCAAGTCATGCCTGCTCATGGAGATCACCCCTAATTTCAGAGCAGCTCTCCTGTGAACACTGCAAAAACTTGATATTTCCAGAGTTTTGAGACACCAGCTTCTCCATAAGACTCCCAAAACCCTGGGACCTATGTTTTGATGTTGGTCACTTCACCTCATGGATCTAGATTTTTCCATATCTAACTCCAGGTCAAACTCAGGAGTCTGACCAAGGACCTCCAAACATCAGGACTTTGTCCATGACTGCTCCCGAGTCCCAAACCAGAAGATATCAGTCCTGCAGCAATGTACATCAGTTTAGTCCTGGATTTATGAAATTCCTGTGTTTGATTCAGGAAAATCTTGGGACGTTTGCTATATATTTCCACTCACAAATAATAATTAAATCTTCTAAAAGTGAATTTGCTTTGCTGCAAATTTTCCTTTGGCAATAGTTTGCCATCCAATTGTGTTTGAAGCTGAGTTTCTCTGTCTCCTTTAAAGCATAATGTACAGGTCAAGGAAGGAAATTAGAAGGAAAGTAAAGGATCTGTTTTAGATGAGGGAAGAGTGTAAGGCTGCAAAAAAAGTGTCAAATCAAATGGACATTTTATACTGTTCTCTTAAATAGAGTTTTTATGACAGTGCCAAGATAACCTCGTTAAAAATATACCATAGAATCACAAAATAGTTTGGGTTGGAAGGGACCTTTAAAGGTCTCATTCCAACCCTTCTGCAGTGAACAGGTCAACCTTCCACTAGACCAGGGTGCTCAGAGCCCTGTCCAACCTGACACTGAACAGTTCCGAGGATGGGGCAGCCACATCTTCTCTGGAAAAACCTCTTCCAAAGTTTTAACAACCTCATTATAAAGAACTTTTTCCTTATAGCCAATCTTAATTGAGTCTCTTTTGGTTTCACACCTTTACCCCTTTTCCTACTGCAACATTCCCCTGGGTTACATCCCACCCTTCATGCGTGTCAGCCACAGCCTGGTGTCCTCTGCAAACGTGCTGAGCAATACATTCAGTATTTTAAAAATACCTTCACTACTATTCTGAGTGTGATTCCAGTAAAAATTGCTTTACAACCAAAATTACACTTAGAAAAATCGATTTTTCCCGATGCTCATACATCAGTAATTTTTGTCCATTCTTACCATCTTTTGACCTGGTCTCCAAATAACCCTGCTGCCGACATCAGTCTCGGCAGAACAGATTCTCTTCCTCTCCAGATCCTCCTCTTTGGGATTTATGCCGTGTCCTTCCTTTCTTAGTGCTGGGGACGATGAGCAGAGCCAGGACAGACACTCTCAGGTAGCCCTGCCTGTTTTGCACACTCACATATTAATGTCAGAGCTGTCCTTCTGTTTTCCTCCTTTCTTTTTTATTTTCTTCCTCCCTGAAAAAAAATACCAAACCAACCAACCAAACAAAAAAACCAAACCAAAATGATAGCTGTAGACTTAGTAAATATTTTGAAAATGTTCGTGGAATAATCACGTTATGACCAGCAGGATGTAATGACAAAGTTCACATAATCATTGCAAGTTAATAGACCCAAATACACACTCAGACTTTAATATCACACTTGTAACAAGAGATTTGTGGAGAAAATATCCTATTTAAGCTTATTCTCTGCAGAATGTGGATTTATCTCTGAAAGTCTGGTCTTCATAATTTCAGTTTAAATGAGTTTTTCAAATGCATTTCAGTTTTCTATGCTGAATCAATGTCACAACCCATTTTTCTCCAGAGAATAAATTCATTCAAAATGTCAACTTCTACCCTTTGCAATCTCAAATTGAATAATTTCTTTTTTACCCTGTACTAGCCAATTTTTGCTAAAGATTATAGTTTGGTTTAATATGCTGTACACTGTAATTTAAAATTATTTTTTTAAAACACAAATATTTATTCAATCCATAAGAGTAGGAAAGCATCAGAGCTCCAATTCAGATTGTTCAGATAACATTGGATGAAAAATTTTCAAGGAAATTCCAGTGTGCTATAAGAACTTGGAAAGAAAATCCACTTTGGAATGCACAGAAAACATTTTTAACACTTTAATGCCACAGACTTGTTTGAACAAATAGTGGAGTCCCCATCCCTGGAGGCACTTGAGAGACCTGTGAACGTGGCACTTGGGGACGTGGGTTAGTGGTGGCCTTGGCAGTGCTGGGGGAAACATTGCAGTCGACGGTCCCAGAGGGTTTTCCAACCTGAATGCATCTGTGAGTCTGTGAAATTTAAAGTAAATAAATGAAAGAAAACTAAACACACAGTTAATAAACCAAACCTGCTGCCTCTCTGCTTCAGGACAGCGGAACAGCCAGTTCTTTGCCTGAAGTATTTCTATATACAGATTCAAAGATCTTTCCCTAGATATTTATGCAGCACTGTGGCCATTATGCAGCCTCTGGAAGAGAAATATTTCCGAAATAAATATGGTTTGAGCTGAAAAGAAATAACGTGTGGGGTGATGGATACAGAATGAGAAATGGTTGTTGATCCTATCAATGCTTACAGACAGGCAGTGTGNGTAAAGGATCTGTTTTAGATGAGGGAAGAGTGTAAGGCTGCAAAAAAAGTGTCAAATCAAATGGACATTTTATACTGTTCTCTTAAATAGAGTTTTTATGACAGTGCCAAGATAACCTCGTTAAAAATATACCATAGAATCACAAAATAGTTTGGGTTGGAAGGGACCTTTAAAGGTCTCATTCCAACCCTTCTGCAGTGAACAGGTCAACCTTCCACTAGACCAGGGTGCTCAGAGCCCTGTCCAACCTGACACTGAACAGTTCCGAGGATGGGGCAGCCACATCTTCTCTGGAAAAACCTCTTCCAAAGTTTTAACAACCTCATTATAAAGAACTTTTTCCTTATAGCCAATCTTAATTGAGTCTCTTTTGGTTTCAGACCTTTGCCCCTTTTCCTACTGCAACATTCCCCTGGGTTACATCCCACCCTTCATGCGTGTCAGCCACAGCCTGGTGTCCTCTGCAAACGTGCTGAGCAATACATTCAGTATTTTAAAAATACCTTCACTACTATTCTGAGTGTGATTCCAGTAAAAATTGCTTTACAACCAAAATTACACTTAGAAGAATCGATTTTTCTCAATGCTCATACATCAGTAATTTTTGTCCATTCTTACCATCTTTTGACCTGGTCTCCAAATAACCCTGCTGCCGACATCAGTCTCGGCAGAACAGATTCTCTTCCTCTCCAGATCCTCCTCTTTGGGATTTATGCCGTGTCCTTCCTTTCTTAGTGCTGGGGACGATGAGCAGAGCCAGGACAGACACTCTCAGGTAGCCCTGCCTGTTTTGCACACTCACATATTAATGTCAGAGCTGTCCTTCTGTTTTCCTCCTTTCTTTTTTATTTTTTTCCTCCCTGAAAAAAAACAAACAAAGAAACAAAACAACCAAACCAAAATGACAGCTGTAGACTTAGTAAATATTTTGAAAATGTTCGTGGAATAATCACGTTATGACCAGCAGGATGTAATGACAAAGTTCACATAATCATTGCAAGTTAATAGACCCAAATACACACTCAGACTTTAATATCACACTTGTAACAAGAGATTTGTGGAGAAAATATCCTATTTAAGCTTATTCTCTGCAGAATGTGGATTTATCTCTGAAAGTCTGGTCTTCATAATTTCAGTTTAAATGAGTTTTTCAAATGCATTTCAGTTTTCTATGCTGAATCAATGTCACAACCCATTTTTCTCCAGAGAATAAATTCATTCAAAATGTCAACTTCTACCCTTTGCAATCTCAAATTGAATAATTTCTTTTTTACCCTGTACTAGCCAATTTTTGCTAAAGATTATAGTTTGGTTTAATATGCTGTACACTGTAATTTAAAATTATTTTTTTAAAACACAAATATTTATTCAATCCATAAGAGTAGGAAAGCATCAGAGCTCCAATTCAGATTGTTCAGATAACATTGGATGAAAAATTTTCAAGGAAATTCCAGTGTGCTATAAGAACTTGGAAAGAAAATCCACTTTGGAATGCACAGAAAACATTTTTAGCACTTTAATGCCACAGACTTGTTTGAACAAATAGTGGAGTCCCCATCCCTGGAGGCGCTTGAGAGACCTGTGAACGTGGCACTTGGGGACGTGGGTTAGTGGTGGCCTTGGCAGTGCTGGGGGAAACATTGCAGTCGACGGTCCCAGAGGGTTTTCCAACCTGAATGCATCTGTGAGTCTGTGAAATTTAAAGTAAATAAATGAAAGAAAACTAAACACACAGTTAATAAACCAAACCTGCTGCCTCTCTGCTTCAGGACAGCGGAACAGCCAGTTCTTTGCCTGAAGTATTTCTATATACAGATTCAAAGATCTTTCCCTAGATATTTATGCAGCACTGTGGCCATTATGCAGCCTCTGGAAGAGAAATATTTCCGAAATAAATATGGTTTGAGCTGAAAAGAAATAACGTGTGGGGTGATGGATACAGAATGAGAAATGGTTGTTGATCCTATCAATGCTTACAGACAGGCAGTGTGAGTTTTGGTCTACTCTGAACTCTCATCCAGACACCTCTGAATGCAGTGATTTCTATTAATCCTAAAACCAAATTAACTGGCATTTTATTTCCTGCTGAATTCTTGTTTCCCAGCAGCTAATTTAAGAAACTGCCTTGCTTTCCTGTTTCCATTAAGCACATGCACACTTTTGGAAGAGCAGGAATTCCTCCAAAGCCGAGTAAAGGACTCCGAAATCCAGACTTGATTTTGTTCTCTTTCCTCGTGTCAGGTCATTTCAGAAAGTTCTGATTTGTGTATTCATTGGAAGGACAGGGTCTATGTGTAACATTTCTGAGGGTGAATATCAAGTGTGTCTGAGACCCCAGGGTGGGAATACATGATTGATGTTTTGCTACTGTGCCAGCATGACCTGGAGTACGAATGTGACACCGAGTCGCACATGGGGATCAAGCAGGAGGCAGTTCTCTGCCAGAGCTGATGTAGACCTGCAGGAAAATTGAATCCCCTTTATCCAGACTAAAAAGAGTGGTTTGTATATTTGTTTTGGGGTTTTTTTTGGGTTTTTTTAAAATAAAAATAAAAATTAGACAATGCCCCATTGGACTTAGGTCCTTTAGTGGACTTAGAAAGATCCGCCAACCAGTTTAAAAAATACCTTCACTCAGTGACTACAATAATGTAGCTTTAAAATATTTTCATAGAATTTCACCATCTTTCCTTTTTCAAAGGGCTGGTTTCAAAGTTTATTTCCTTGTGAATTCAAGGACAATGTTGAAATTCCCCTTTATAAGCTATCCAACGATATATGTTTGCATTAAACGCATAAGTACAAAATTAATAGGACTGAAAGATTTCACTAATCTTCTGAAATGTTCTAAAGGTCTTTTCAAAAAAATTAAAAGAAGGCCATCATCAAAGCCAGAATCCAAGTCAGTGGAGTGTTTTATGTGAACACAGTTCATATCTGATCAATCTCGTTCAGGAAAGACTCATCAGCGGAAAAAATGGGATTATTTGGAGCTGTGATATCTATTGCTGTGTTCAAACTGACACAGAAGGAGATTAATTTTTTTAACTCCCATTGGCAACCGTGCCGCTGTGTCACCGCAGATCAGCCACGCCGGGATTTATTTTTGTGCCCCTAAGATAAATTCCATCTCTTAGATAACAAAAGAGTAAAAAGCAGAAATCAGCTGGTAGAATATCTGACCCACAGGGCAAACAGGCAAACTAAACTCCAATCAAGTCTTTATTGGGACTGAATGCCAAGACCTACGTTAGCTCTGCTCACCCTTGGGGAGTTTCTGGTAGCTTCCAGCTGGAATTATGGGACCATACAATTCCTATGCTAGCGTGCTGATGATTCCCAAAAGTTCTAATAACTTGTGTGTTTTTACAAGTGCTAGAAAAGTACTTTTCCCTGTCTTTGTCGCTGTTGTTTACTTTGCACAGAAGGCAATCCTTTGGCATTCAGAGGGAGGACGATATTTCATACTCGGGCTACTTGATGGCTCCCTCCCTGATGATCCGCAGGGTCTTTGTTCTATCATTTAAACAGATAATTTTGGAATGCTTTCTGAAGTGATAAGTGCTTAATGGGGAAAAGAATCTTCCTTAGTGAGGTCGTGTGAGGGATAGAATCGCTCATTTTAATTGAGAAGGTAAAAAACCCTGTAAACCAAACTGCACATTTGTTTTTTTCCAACAAAAGCAGGAAAATGCCCAATAGTTAAAGAATTTACAGAAATTAAAGGAAGAAACCCCCAAACAACAATTCGAACAGGTTTGGAAGTGCCTTTTCTCTGTCCTGTTTGCTGTCATTTGGGAGTGGAGCAGGACAAATATTAAATGAGCTTGAACATGCAGAGTTTTTTCTTACCAATCTGCAGACTCAGCCCGTGGAAGAGTGGGGCTGGTTGGTGGTTTTAGCTGTAGTGACAGGACAAGGGACAGTGGCCCTAGACTGTCAGAGGGAAGGTTTAGATGGGATATGGGGAAGAAATCCCTCCCAGTGAGGGTGGTGAGCCCTGGCACAAATGCAAAGCACGACAGGGACAGCTAGGGAGGAATTTAATCCATCCCAGTGAGCTCAGGACACTGCCTTAGTTGTGCATTAAGATCTGCAGGCATCAAAGACCTTAAAACCATCAGCAGAGAGGTTGCAAAGGTTGTTTTTCCTCCAATTATTTCATATTATTCTATTTTTGAAAGCTCTCATTAGTATATATATAAACATGAGAAACTCTACATATTGAGAGCAAAGCTAAAAGTGCGGAGTTCTGGTGGCAGCCTATGTTATAAACCAAAATATAAAAAACACCAAAGCAATGGATCCGAACCCAACATACAGTAATGAAACAAACCCTCCCTCCCAGAAAAATTAACAAACTGACATAATCTTTGTAAATTCGATGAGGTTGCAATCCAAGCAGTTTTCAGTAGATTTTTATTAAAATTAAGGAATACACAAGATACTATTACCATAAGTTGCCTAGAGGAGAGGGAGTGGGTGAGTTGTTTGGTTTATGTTTTTTTTTTTCCTTTTTGACAATTGGGAATAAGATTTTTTTTACGTCTGCATAAAATATAAATGAATTGTAACATTCTTATAAATAACAAAATTCTCAAAGGCTTCTCAACAAATTGCCTACAAAATGCAATTCTTAGAAACCAGTAGATTAGTAATTTATGCTTAGCTCCTATGGGCTTTTCTGTTTGGTGGTTAATTTAAAACTTTTTCCCCCCCAAGAAAAATAAATTAAAACCAAAAATGAATAAGAAGTTCTTCTGTTTTGTCTGCAAAATAGCTCTGCAAAGTTTGTACACAACCTGCTAGAGAAAACCATTTGGCTTGAAAAGGGGCATCATATAATCAACATTATGTTAATGCAAGTGAGAAATGTAATAATTGTTTTTCAAACTTCGAACAAAAGTGGTTTAACAAGCAGAGATATTAAAAAAAAAAACAAAAAACAAACAAACAACCAAAACTGGGAGAAACACTTCTATGGTAGCAAAGTTTTTGTTCAGAAAAGAAGGAAGGAAAGAAAGAAGGAAGGAAGGAAAGGAGACAACTAAGGAGACGGTGCTTGAAAGTCCCTTCCAGCAGCCCTGCAGCAGTTGGATGAGGAGGAGGGGAGGAAGAAAAGAATTCCTGGCTATAAAAATAACAATTATCCACTCCTCCCCTCTGCATCCTCCCCAAAAGAAGAGGGAGAAAGGCATTAAGTAGAAATAGCTGATAAGTGGGAGTATCACTCTGCACGCTGTTGTGCCTAAATATGTGGAGAGCCAGGGACCAAAGAAGACAATCCTAATTAATTTCCCTCTAAAGCCTATAATTTCCTACTTCTTGAATATTAAGTCGTGTTCTGTTGTGTGTTGTTCTGAAGTTATTTCAGCAGATGTGCTCTTACACCGAAAGGTGAATGATTTTTGAAAATTTCAACGCGCACTGAATTCCAGACTGATGATATGAATATAAGATGCTATTAATTTACATCAGCGTTTTTCTCCTGCAGTTAAACAAAAGCTGTGCACTTGGAAACGAAGCCAGTAAAAGAAAGTTTAATCTGGTAATTAAGACCCCATGTTTTTCATGCTTAATAATCCTACTGTTTCTGCCGTTTTACCACCAAATTAATTCCATGTTGATGCAATGTATCCTAAAAGTGGCGCCTCCCAAGTTAACCTTTTTCAGAGCCATTCTAATACAAAATAGAATGGGGTTGGTAGACTACACATCTGCAAAGAGCAGTGGAAAAATTGGAATTCTCACCCATGTCATCCATAGTAATTTCCACAGACCACTATAAATAGCACCTGGCTCCTTAAAAAAAAAAAATAACAGCCACAATTTTATCACCTACATTTGCTGTAGAGGCACATATTAGAAAGAGAAAAAATTTACACACGCTCTCTCAGTTCATTCAAGAGATGCTTTTCTACAGATTTTTAAAGCTGTTAACTAAAGAAGTAGCTGTTCTTCATAATTCCCTTATTAAGGCAGAGATGAAAACTTGTTGCTTCAGCTGGCAAAAATAATTAGGCCTGGATGTTCTCCCCAAAGGTTTGGGCAAGATTTCCCTACCAAAATTAAGCCCAAGGGACTAAGTGGTGCATTAGAAATTGAAAACATCAGGTTCAAATTACCATTTTGCCTTTTTTTTTTTTCCGTGCATCACGTGAGCAAAGTGTTTTTGTAAAGGCCTGAATGCAGAACTGATAAATCAAAATGCCACTGGTTTAGGAAAAAAGGGTGGTCCCACAGCAGATGGACGTGGAAAAGCAGGGTGGGACCAGTATCAGAGCTTTTGCTTTCCAGCTACAGCTTTAAAGATATAAAAAGCTACAAACTTTTTACATCTATAGAAATTGACTCCATTGCCTCAGGACCAACTTTCTGCCCCTCTTCACCCCATCCCTCTTCATCCTCCTTATCTCAGCAGCCTTTGTGCTCAAACCATTGTCACACAGAAGACCTAAATATGAAGGAAACTCAGCTTGATCTTCATAACTCACAGATGTTTTGCCAAAGGAGCATAAACATCTTTATACTGTGCTCATTCCCAGGGAATTTGAGGGCTCCTTTGGAGCATTTGCAATTGCTGTTCAAAGCATCTCCAACCCCAGCCTCCACTATCACAGGGTAATTCCTGTTCCTTCCTGTGCAGTCACTCAGGAAGTCAGTGGAAGTCGAGGTGTGAGAGCCCAAATGTTCCTTTGGAGGGCTGGGTCCTGCTTTTCCTGGGCGTGCCTCTGGTTTTCTGTGTTTACAGAGCTGCCTCCGAGCAGCACTGCAAAATGAAGATGCCCCTTCGATTCGTAACTCAGTGAGTTCAGAAACACGACAGAGCCCACACTCACCTGAATTTCCCTCTCCAGTGAAATAAAAGGAAAGGAACACAAGGCATCGTCTCTATCTGCACTAAATTATAATAAGCTTTATACTTCCACAGTGTTGCAAATTCAGCAGGGCTTGAGTAAACAAAGGTAAGATTTGTTATTGAACTTGTTTCTGGATTAACAGTTTTCTCAGAACAACAGAGTAATTTACAAAAAGCACAACGAAATAAAGAAAAATAGAGGAGCCAATATATTTCTTCTTCAGTGGAATTACAAGAAAACACATCAGTGAAACAGGTGATATTGTATTTTAATAATACCACAGAATTGTCTGGGGGAGACAGCAATAGAGATATTCATTAATATCCAATAATAAACCAAATGCAAGGAGCAAATGCTGCTGGTCTTGTCTTGGCAAGAAGTCATGTTAAATTTATTGGGAATTACTTAAAGAAATCAGAGGGAATTCATAACCTAAACTTAAGTTTTAACATTCAAGGGGTCATATCATTTT
The DNA here is from genome assembly GCA_013397755.1 of Cnemophilus loriae. Classification (NCBI taxonomy): domain Eukaryota; kingdom Metazoa; phylum Chordata; class Aves; order Passeriformes; family Corvidae; genus Cnemophilus; species Cnemophilus loriae. The sequence goes on from VZTF01008329.1 coordinate 86,663, forward strand.
GGATGACACTGTAAGTGCAGCACCGGGTTCCAGAAAATACTCAAATTTAAAAACACGAAATCTTATACTGTCAAAAAAAGTACAGAATGCATCTACAAAATATGTAGATGCAGAACTGTAACTAGGAAATCTGGGGGGTGGGTTTTTAGTTTCTATTTTTTTCCCAAGAATAGCTGTGAAGATAGAAGGACCTCTTATTTTATTTGACATGTGTCAGTAGCATAAGAACGCCCAAATAAACCAGACAATCATCACTCATGAAATGTCAGTCTGCTCTAGGCACACTCGATGGAAAACCTCTTTCACATGAGCTAGAAGTGAATATTTACTTATGGCAAACTCCAGCTTAAAATATTTTCAAATTGCTTGAAAACCAAAAAAAGAGCATTTAAATACTCTCAAAAATCTATCTTGAAAAATGTCCTGTCTCAGAAAGAAAGGAGTTCAACAGTAGAAAAGGAAAGCTACACAACATAAACTTATATACCTAAATAAATGATCTCCAGCATGTGAAACAGGCTGGAGGAAATCACAAAGCTGATCTCATTAAAAATGTCACCGTAGTTATGGAGAGTTTAACATAATGGCTAGAAGTGTCTAGAACCCAAAAAAACCTTCCAAATTTCAATATACACTCAGTGAGACATTATCAGGTTGAATTTCAGCCACTGTATTAAATCAACTATGGACTCCACAACACTAGAAAAATCTAAAAAAATCTGAATTCCTTTTAGCAAAAAACAACTCTTCTTATCACTGTGTTGGTGTGCAGTGTCCTCACACATCCTGCTCCCACAGACTTGCAACTCATGTTGCAAAAATTGGAACTACTTTAAAATTGGGATTAACTACTTAAACTTGGAATTAACTTCCAAATTGGAATTCACTTCAAAATTGGAATGAACTACTGAAAACTGTCCCGTCCAACCTGGCCTTGGATACTTCTTGAATATCTTGAATTTGATGGCTTGTGATTCAATGTAGAACTAAATCTACCTATTTTTGTCATCAAATGTGGCCAATGAATGTCATAAAACATCTATTGCTAATTTGGTTATTGATATTTTTCCTAGAAGATGCAATTAATTGCAATTGATTGATGCATTACAAATCAATGCATAGGGAGATATTGTTAAACAAAGCAAAAAATAGTGATGATATAAAAAAAAGATGATATAAAGACTGTTAATTTATTGGAGGAAAAAAGGCAGAAGTCCTTGAAGCCGTAAACTATATTTGTTTATATTATCTATTATATCTATTATCTAGTATATCTATTATAGATATAATATATATATCTAGATATATCTATATCTATATCTATAATAGATATATCTATATCTATTATATCTATTATATTATTAGATATATCTATATCTATATTATCTTCAGTGTGTTTCTTATTCAAGAAGAGAAAATTAATTTGCCAGTCCTTGACCTGGTTTTGTTCCCTGTCCATTCCTGTACCTGTGTGGGTAAACACTTAACAGGGTGTGGGTCTGAAGTCTGGGTGGCTGCAAGGTTAGGGCTACAGACCTAGATTAACTCTGGATCTCTAATTACTGCAGCACTCTCGGTCCAGCAATCAGGCAGCAATCATTTTCTATCAAAGAGCCAAAAACAAACAAATATATTCTCTCATTTAAATCCGGCCTAGGTAGGCAAGCAATTGAAAATTCAGTATGAACAGAGCTGGTGACTGAAATTCTTTCTTCTGGGTGTTAATATCTGGCAGAATACACAGGAAACCATAATTAAATAAACAAATGAATAAATAAATCATATATAAATATATAAATATATTATCGAACAGTGCAGACATCACATTTTGAAACAGAGACTTCCAGAGTATTCAGTCATTTTATTATCTGATTATCCAATGCCATCCATAAATGGCAATGACATGCTGCTTCTTCTGCACTGGAATGAAGAGAGCGAAACAAAATTCTGCCTATTTTCCTCATCACTAAAATATAAAAGTTTTTTTTTTTTTCTACTAGTGAGGCAGTTTGTGTAGCTGCCAATTATAATTAACATTTAATTAACTTTATAATTGACATTTTGGTGTGTTTGCCCGATATTAAGGACTTACATGGTACAGAACTTCTGTAACAGCCCTTTCATCACACTTTAAAAAAATGTAATTTAGAGTCAGAAGAAGCTGTACTTCAAAAATAACATTGGCAAAAAGGAAAACAATCCTGGAGAGAAATGTAAGAATTTGGTATAGGTTGTGAAAACCCCTCAGCATCCTGAGGTGTTTGCTGTGTGGACATGGTTGGGTTCCTGCCTTTTTCAGGCTGGAGTAGGCTTAAATTTATTTTGGTGCAAGTCTTTATCCTAGAATCCCAGTCCTTCTCCCACTGTCCCCCTTTTCATGTCAGTCCATGAGCTTTTTCATCTTATTTTCTCCCCTGTCCTGTTGAGAAAGAGGCAGTGTGAAGAATTGTCAAAAAAATGTGATTAGAGATGACAATGTAAATGTGTTATTTGGAGCACAAAAAGACTGTCTAAAAACCATGTAAGAATATAGCAAATAATAGGAGGTTTTTATTGGGTTTGGAGAGCTTTTCATTAAAAAAAAAAGTATTTTGAGTGTCCTGGAACATGATTTAAAACCCATCTTTCCATAACACTATGAAAAAATGTTTAAATATTTCCGATTAAATGGATTCTGGTGAGTCTAGCTGGCACAGGCACAAGGAGGCTGGGGGACAGTCAGGCTGCAGCCTCAGGAATGACTGGGACTGCTGGGATCACAGCACAGCCCCCTGCACCCTGCTGGTGGCAGCTGCACAGGAGCCTAAAGGATTGATCACAAAGGTTGGTTTATTTACGGCAGATCTATACATTCATAGAGCAAACAGCCACCAGAACACTGGTGGAATATAACGGGCAGAGCAACATGCCAAAGTTAATAATAATAATAATAATAATAATAATAATAATAATAATAATAATAATAATAGTAACAATTATAATACTAAATAGTAGCTAAGTAAGTAGCTATTGTGTTCAATAATCATAGTGAACCCTCCTCCTATAAATTTCTCTAATTGTTATATTTCCTTCAGTACACTGTTGGTATCTACGACAAGGAAGTCAAAATATATTCACAAGTTATTTTCTTTTTATTGGTTCTAGAACTTGCACGCTGTGGTTTCACTGCAAGCTTTCTATTTCTAATATTGTAAGAAATACTGAGAAATAGGTCTCTGTTCACTTTCTGTTTGAGATTTTGCTAATGTCTTCTCCATAATTTCCTTTATAGCTTTCCCAAGCAGAAGAATCTCAGTTTATTTAATGTACGCCTTTGCAGAATGAAATAGATTAAATTTTATTCTTGAAGTCATATTTGTTCCTGCTCTACATTCATTATTTTTACCTCTTTTATTCTGCTGTGGTTTTACGCCGTGGTACAATGATATCTTCTCTCTTGTTCTCTTATTATTTTCCTAATTTTTCACATAATACCCTCTTGCAGAAGTCTCACTGAAGCTGATATTTCCATATAATTATTCACAATATGATTTCAAGAGCACTTTTGTGAGCACTAACACTGGTTTAGAGCCTACCTCGTACTGGCAGAGCTGTTTTTCATCAGCTGAACCCCTCCTGCCACATTTTTGTCCACACAGCCCTGCGGGAGCTCTCTGAAGGAGTTCACTGATGGATTCGCTCTCTGCATCAGGAAAATTTGTATCACTCAACCTTTGCCACCTCAGTGGTAGCTTTTAATTTGCATGGAGACTAATTAGCCAACAGACTCAAATGGGTGAATTCCTATTGCAGACCTTCTAGAACCCTCTTTGGACACTCCAGTACTGGGGACTTCCTCAGAGACACTTCAGCAAAAATGAAAGTTCAGTTTTAACCAAATCTTCTGTCCAGTGCCCTGCTAAGAGGGTCCAGAGTAAGAGACAAAATTCGCACATTTTGAAGCATGTTTGTACTCCTAATACACTGTTCTTTCACTATACCAAGTTTATGCACAGGCATCCATTTATACTTTACATTTTATATTTTATATGTTTACAATTTTATGCTTTATTGCTGGTAAATGAAGCATTACTGCATTTTTCTTTATCATCACAAGTACTGAAAGGAAATTTACCCTGAAATTTACTCCGAAGGTAGACTTAGGGGTTTTGGAATAAATTATGCCCCTGCTCCTTTGCTTCTGTAGAAAAGACCTGATACAGGAGGCCGTGTAATGTTGCATTAGATAACAGCAGGATGAGCATAGGTATCCCTTGAAGCTGAATAATAAGTTTTTTCTTTCCCTGTAATATTTACTAAACCATCAGAGCAGCAGGACCTATGAGAACCATTCCAGGCAATTCTAGCTTGCTGCATAGTTTCAAAACGAAACCAGAGATGCATTGAAAAATAGCATTTCTTGAATGGGAGATCAATTATTTTCCTTTTATTTCACAGAACTGTAGAATCCCAGAATGGTTTGGATTGGAAGAGACTTTAAACTCATCTTGTTCCACCCCCAGCCATGGCCAGGGACACCTTCCACTAGACCAAGTTGCTCCAAGCCTGTTCCAGCCTCAGAGTAATTATTTAAAACCAAATGAGGTACTAATGAGGTTTTCCTCTTTTCTTCTCTCCCTGTCTTCATCTCGCATGATTTAACTTTTCACACCTGCTGTTTATTCTGTATTTGTGTTTCTCATTTTCACCTTACACAGATTACAGCAGCACGGATTTTTTCTTCCCTTAGTGGCAGTTCACTGGTCTGGGATCTGAAGAATGTGATTCAATTCACTTCCCAGAAACACCGTTAGCTGTCGCCTGTATTATGTTTCCCCTTGGGTTTACCTTGATATTACTCAGTAATTTCTCGGGTATTTCAGATTTCCGTTGCTGGCAGCTCATACTGTTGCTTGCCGTTCACTAAGGCGAAAATCATTAATAACTATGATAATTATTTGACCCTCTATTTGCTGTGAGCATGGCTGGCAGCGGCTTTTTCTCCATGAGGACAGCGTACCAGTGGAAGGGGCTGCCCAGGGACGTGGTGCCATCCCCACCCTCACAGGCTTCCCAGCCCTGAGCAGCCTGGTCTGACCCCAGTGCTGTGAGCACGAGGTCGGGCAGGACCTCCCGAGGCCCTTTGCAGCCTCAGTTATCCGTGAGTCCGTGTCATCTTCCATTTTACAGCACAGTGCAGCTGTTAGACAAATATTAGACCACAACCCTACGCACAAGGAAGAGAGAAGAAAGAGGGAATGCAGAAAGTATTCACATAATGGATTTCAGTTTCGAGCAGAGATCTCCTTTTCCAGGTGATCAGAGACGAGGAAGGATCAGGACATACACAAAAAATTTATTCCTTCTGAATGGAAACAAGAAATTACAGGTGTGGGAAATCAACCACTAGAAAGCCCAAAACACCAAGTTTTGCTGTTCTAAAACAAATTTGTAAATTCACTCATCAAATTAACCTCCATGCCTAGCTCGATGTTTTGGCTTTGATAAATTTGGAATGTGATGTTGAATACTGTTTCTTATTTTCTTAAGATTTCTGTCTCTGTTACAAATGGAAACAATGCAGGAAAAAGACTCCAGGACATGAAAGATTAATCCTACCTCACCTACTCTGACCAGGAGCATTTTTTGATAAATTAATTTCCTTGAGCCATTAAAGCCTTGCCCCTTCCCATAACTTGCATTGGAACTTACCTCTAATTATGGGTTATGTGTCCAGCCAGCTCTGATCCTCTTTCAAATACCAAATCCTTCAATAAAATTTATCCACATCAAACTCCTTATGCTTAATGATGACACCAACAATGAAATCATTCATCAGAATTACTTTTCAAATTGTGATAAAATCAGTATTAAAGCACTGGTGACCTGTACTTTAACAGCTTCCAGGTGGAAGAAAGAAGGATCTTGAAAGTCATACTGAACACGTGCATACAAAATAATACAGAATTCTCATTAAATTCCTCCAAACTCTTACAGTATTGATTAGCAGTCAAACTGTCAGGGATCTGACCTATTTGCTCTTCCACACAGCATCCTTCTGACATTTACTGTAAGGAGGAGAAATGTGCCTCCTCTTCCTGTAGGATCTGGTAGCAAATGAGGAAAGTCAGTGAAGGAACAAAGAAAGCAAGAAACTGGGAGTGGTGACAGACTTATCCTGGTTTGCTCTTGGCTCATCTAAATTCACTATTAATTAATTAATTAATTATTAAATTATCAAGAATGCACAGAAGCTATTCTTTTATGTATTTTTTTGGACCATGGAAATGAGAGATGAGAGGGTTGCACTTCCAGCTTTTGCTTTCTCTGAGAGGTTACACAGCAGGAAATGCTTCAGAGGTGCATTCAAAGCCTTCCCCTCGAATCACAAAAACCATGGATCTCCACAGGTGAGGCATCATCACTGGAAGCTGGTGTCTGTTGTACGTGAAACTGGAAGGGGCTGGCCCCATCCCTGCTTTTCCAGAAGAAGAGGGTATTTCAGGATCCATATGCATTGTGAATGACAGTTTAGGAACCACAAAGACATCCAAAGCAGCTCTTCAGCTCCAGCATTTCCCCTCCCAGCGTGTCTCGGCGTGGGGACCGGGGCACAACCCTGGCTCCGTGCCCCTGAACACTCGAACTGCACATTTCCTCCTCTGTCAGGTCAGATATTTCTGCCCTGGCAAGGACGAGGCATGAAGGAAAAGCAGTGGGATTCCAGTTAACAGAGCACCCTCTCAGTGGCATTGTTCACATTAAACAAGAACAGGGATTGATGCAAAGGAGCTGCTCAGACCAATGAGTCAGGCACTCCTGGGTATGGCATGAAATTGTTCTGTCACAGGCTGGAGTGTCCTCTCTGTGCTGCACATGTAAAAGTACATTAAATCGGGACTATTGTACTGTGACATTTCTATTCTAGACAATTGCCAGTTAAATCAATGCACTTTTTATCATGTCTTTGAACACCTAGAAACAGTTTCCTGCGCAGTGCCTTGTCAAACGCTTTGGCGTGAATATTCTCAGGAGAGCTCTGTGATTCTGCACAGCAAACCTAGACTGTGGTAAAAAAACCCATCTGGGTCAGAAACATTGTTATTCATGTGCTGCTCCGGTGTGGGAGGAATTCAGGAGAACTCCGCAATTCCTATCAGCAAGAATAAAAGTGGAGAAAAGCTCTTCCCAGTCCTTTATCACCACTGGGCTACACATGGCCTGGCAAGTGGGCTGCAGAAGACAACATCGACTTCTGACAGCAGAACTGGAGTAAAATCTGACTGGGATGAACCAGAATTTGGGACTTCACCATTCCTTCATCTGGGTGAAAAAGCAGAAGCAGGGCTGTCGTGAATTCCTGATCCTCATCTCTCTTTAGGCCTGAATCAGAACAAAAAATAGAACAAAGAATATTTATTCACATTTCTCAAGTAAAGACAAAACACTGAAATCATAGAAGATGCCAAGCCCAAGATACCTGCAAAATGTACAGTTCAGGTGGGTCTTACTCTGCTATATTTTCTGTCATTTATTTTCAGAATTTAAAAACACCATCTAAGCACAGTTCTAAAGCCTAACCTGTAAGAGCCAAAGGACACTGACAGGATTGGAAGCAGGCTGTTAAAATGAGAAATTACCATCTAACTTACAGTAATCATGTGAGTAACCTAGGATTAAATAGAACTAGCTCTTGTTCCTCAGTTCAACACTTCTCTGCCTGTTTGATATCCTAGGAGTAAACACAGCTTTTAAAAATCAAACAGAACTGATTTATTAACGTATTCTTAGCACTTTGAGAATGATTAATGGCAATTTTCTAGTTTTACATTGCCAATGTTTAGCAGAAAGCTGTTAGAAAATCAGTGCATAATGACACTGCTGAGGTATTTACTGTTCTAACAGCAACACTGGAGAGAAAGATTCTGAACTCGGAATTTATACACATGTGGCAATTAGCTGTGAAAGTTGGTAGTGAAATAGCTGGGTTGTCTTATTTTTGGAATAAATGGAAACAATGTTTTTGAAGAAATAGAAACAATAACTTTTGAGAGGAATAAAGTTACTTTTTGAAGCTACAGAAACTCTCACAATAATCCAGGAGTGGTGGAAAATTGATAAAAATGTGGATATAACATTTACTATTAGAGATTACAACAAGGCATCCAAAGCTCTTAGAAGCTTCCTTCAATATCAACAGCTTTTAATAAGCTTGGACTTGGCAGTCTTGGAGGTTTTTTCCAACTTTAATGATTCTGTGATTCTGTGGGAATGAAAGGACACCAGATCTCACCATCAGTCACTCATGTTGTCCATCAACCAATTAGCTGGATAAAAACTGAGACATTTCCTTTCTTCTTCACAGCAATTCTAACAGTCCCTAAATGCTTCTTTGGAATATTAAAGTAACCAACTGTCTTGAAATTGTTTCTTGGCCTTCAATATTAAGAATATCACAAAACTACCCCAACACAGTTGGATTCCAAGTACTCCTGTTAATTCCCTTTTCAAAAATGCACTGGAGCTGATAGTGGAGCACGAGCACATCCAAGTGACACCAGTCAGTGAAAAAAGACAAGGAGCACGAGAAAAACAGAAAATAATCCTTGATTTGCGTTTAAAGATACGTAGGAAAAAATTGACATCACGAGTGCAGAATGGGAGCAGCTGACTGAAGCCAGTTCTTAAGGAAGGGATCTTTGGGTAATGGGAGTATTTATACGACTCCATTACAAAGTGCCCTTGCTCAAAAATTGGATAAAAGGAAAAATTAGGGCATGGAACAGATTTATATGGGTTTCTTTGAGCTTCTTTTCCTTATTTGTTCTTAATGGCTCTGTGGGTTTATTGTCAGCCCAAGCTGAAATGAATCATTCCCAATCCGAACAGGAGACATTAATGTCATGGTCATGGAAAGGCAGGCACCACACTGGAAATATAAAGATGAATTCTGAGTGCCCATGAAACAGCTCTTCTCCACTCAGCAGCACAAACCCACAGTTGAACGACTGTGGAATATCTGGAGAAAATACAGCCAAGGATAACAATAATGGTCACAGGTCTGGAAACCACGACTCGAGAGAAACGACTGCAGAAAATGTGAAATTTAGGGAAATGGCTGAAATGGTTTTTAAGACTCCTCACTACATTTGCTGGAGGAAGAAGAATTCATTTTTCTATATGCACATAGCCAGAACAAAAAGAAATCTGGAACGAGAAAGGTACAAATGAGACACTAGGAAAACAAACAAAAAGAAGCCCACAATTCTTTATTAGAGACAATCATTAGCAAGGAATGAGTTACCTGGTGATTGTGGACTCTATTTTCCCTGGTCTGATGAACTGCACTTATTTAGACCTGACCACTTGAAATTTAGTGAAAATTATTTAGGCCAGCTGGACAGAAATAAACTCTGTGATTTCATAAGCAAAAATTCTTTCCTCACCTTTAACCAGGAACGGAAAGAGTCTGCAGGGAACAGGCAGAAACTGCAAAAATCAGGGAGCAAAGAGGAGAGAGGGAGGGAAACTCCACCTCGAGTATGATCAATATAATTTGGTTTTTAATAGAATAGAACACCTCTCTGTTGTGTCCTTCTGCAGTGCCCAGCACAATGAATTCCTAATTGAAGGAAACAGTCACTAAATAAATGCAAACCTGACTGTGTAAAAAACTCATGTGTTCCTGCTGGACGTGGTTATCCTACAGGCTGATAAACTGCAGGATGAATAATGAGTTTTGCAATTTATTTTTGGTCGAAAGGATGAAATTTGTTTTAATGCTTTTTTTTCCCCTCTGTTGAATGACAGAAAAATCCCAGTAATATGCTGTCAAAGTATTTCAAGTCTCATTTAGCACTTGTCTACTGCAAGTAGGGTCTTTATGTATTGTCATAAAAGAGTGACACTTCTGGACACTGGATTTCCTGAACCAAGAATGAAATGACAAGATTACTTCAGTTGGAATGGAGTTTTACACCCTTGACTTCTGAATGATGGCAGTAACTTTGAATTGTGAATATTAGGATGGCAATATTCAGGTTGCTTTGCCTTTGCTTTCTATCCACATATATATATAAAATCTAGTTCTTCACTCCACTATTCAAGCATTCCAACAAATTTTCTTCAGAGGAACAAATCCATCATTTGCACTGAAGAAATGATAGTAATTCAATGGAGAGTATCAATAGTTTAAAAAAAAAAAAAGTCTGTCAGCATCCACATCTCCTATCCTTGTAAAACTTGAAAAAGCTCAGGGAAATTGCCAGAAATCTCTCCTTAGACCTCAAAGGCATATGAACAAAATATATATAATAATTGCCTGGCAGAACTAGGAATGTAGACACATTTATAACTTGCAGCAGCAGAGCAGAATACCTAATAAAAACCTGTTCTAAAAGACATTTTTAATGAAGCTGATCATCAGCACTGGAAGCTGGTCTCCAGTAACAATTAAGAAAAAAAATTGCAATAGAAGGAGCAACTTGCAGTATTATAATAAAAGGACACGATATAATCTTTCTCTCCCTCTGTGTCCACAAAAGAAAAAAAATAAAACAAGTTTCACAGCATGTTTACAGATTTTCTGTTCTTTGTGCAAAACATATGTCACTTTGTAAGTGACAATGACAGTCTGAAAGTTTCTTTTTCTGCTACACATGATCTTTCTAATTTGTCATCCATAGTTCAGGCACCTGTGATTTTACATTAGTCCCAGTTCAAATCCAGCTGAAACACTTGCACATTTTTATGGCTGTAAGTGTTGATAACAGCTTTTTTTTTTTGCAAGGATGGAAAATTCTGAGACGCGCTTTTATAATCCCTACACGTAGAAACCTTTGCAGAAAACCAACCAATAAATAGTGGAACAACAACTCAGGGAGGTTGGAAAAGGATAATCTTTAAGGTCTCTTCCAACCCAAACCATTCTGTAATTCTGTGAAATGGTTCATGGATAAAACACTCCTGCTTTCTTCCACATCCTTATTAGCCTGGTACAATATTCCTGCCTCTCTGGAAACCTTCACTGAAGTCACTGGTTGCTGGATGCCTTCAGACTGGTGGGTTGAGCATTCACTGCATTCCTGGTTTTAAAGTATTCTTAATTTTTTAAAATTTCCTTCTATCAAACTCTCACAGAGGTTTTTTCCATTGTTTGAAATGTTAATTTTATTAATAAATGTTGGATGATACGCACATGAAGTACATGACATAAGTAGAAGATTAGTGATTGTTAAAAACAATTTTAAGACATGATGGTTGAAAACAAATAGCTTTGCTTTCATTCTAATTGATGTAATCCATTACCAGGGTGCAACTTCTATCCATGACTGCTTCTAATTAGCAGTCTGCCTAATTAAAAGTGCACTGATAACTTCTCCCTGGAATCTCACTTGCAGGAGATCAAGTCTGTCCATGCTGAGTGGCACAAATGAAACGTAGACAGTGGGAATGGAAAATTTCAAATATTTAAAAGACAGTTTGTGTTGGGGGAAATAATGGTGGGTGGATTTCCCACCCTGTCTGGAAGGAAAGAAAAACAGAATGTAAAGACACTTTTACTCCTCTGGCTACCAGGTTGTCAGAGAATCATTAAGGCTGAAAACAGATCATTGAGTCCAACCATTAACTCAACACTGAGCCATGAAAGGTCTGAAGCTCGAGGTTAAAATCAGCTTCCATAAATGAGCGGAGTGTTGTTGAATCACTAACGTTGTACTGCAGGCACAACCAAACCCACATTAACTCGCACGGGCCTTTAATCACACCAGGACGTGGTGCATTCTGAGGACAACCTGCCTTTAATCCAAGATAAACCAACACAGGACCCTCCAAATGCAGGGATTCTGGGACGAACGATCTGACCACGCTTGTGTCATTTTGTGTTTGACTCCTCTTCTCTGTACTCCTTGGTAACATTTCCTTCCCATCCATGAGTATCCTGCTGAACCTTCTGAGCCTCTCCAAAATGCTGATCAGTGACCACCTAAACGGCTGGAAAGGGAACAAAGACAGGAAATTCCATCAGTCTTAATTTCGGATGGAAACTTGCGGTGCCACTCCAGCCACGGTGCTAAGCATGGGTCTGTTATTTGTTCATTCTGAATGTTAACGAGGTCAGCACACACGTGGCAGTTTTGAGGCAGAAACCCAGCACCAAAGTGAACACAGTCCCCATCTCTGTGGATCCAGGAGGCTGGGAAGCTCAGAAATGCTCTGAACTGAATTTGTAACCAGAGACACACAGATTTTCCTCCAGGGCTTGGTAGAAGCATCCCTACAGTGACTGTTAAAATAATTTCATTATTATATTCCGATCCATTAGCTAGGGCAAGCATTTAGCACCCCTGAAAGTCAGCAGTAATTAATCACAGCTCGGGTGACAAAAATGAATTATCTCTTTTCTTCCTTGAAAGGACCAAGCAACAAACTGTCTCCAGTGGTCTCCTGAGCTCACCATGGGCAAAGTCCCGGCCAGGTGACCCACACCATTTTTATGAACAGTGAGGGCACCAGAACAAAATCAGATGCTTTGCATCTAGATTTGATTCAACACTCAGATAAGACTGAATTTAAAAATCCCTTGGAGAGCTTATAAACATCTGGAAACTCACACTCCTTATTTTACTTTTTTTATAATTAATCGTGATTAATGAATAACCAAGAAAAGTGTCTGGATTTAGCACCTGAATGACATCAGTAGCAAATGTTTAACTCATAAAGTTTCTTGCTTTCTTCTGCTTTCAGTCTTATGCTGTTGTAGCCTTATTCAATTAGAGTTGAAAAAGCCTTGAATCCAAGTTCAGACAGCATTTTTGAGCCTATGGATTAATCAATGGATTATTGTAGTATTTTCTTTTCCATCATTGTTTTGAAACAGTAAAATAACAGTTTCAAAGGAAACAAATGACCGTGGCTGAGGTGGATTCAGCAGCAGGCAGACTTGGTGACCAGACAGGTTTCCCGACACAGCAGTGGTGTGATAGCACATTTGAAAAGGTAAGGGGATATTACACATTTATCCTAAATAAATTAAATAAATTTAAAAGTGTGGTATCAGAGTATATCGCTTAAATGTCATCAAATGTTTCTACAGGCATGTATCCAAATTAAGGCCAATCCCCAGTGATTTAATGATATTTAGAAATAAATTCAGACTCAATTTCCTATTTTCTTCTACGTAAAATGTTTACAGTAATCCACTGTTTACAGGAGAGTCTCACACTCACACACAGAAAATCCAATCAAAGACATGCCAGTACTGATATGCTGCAATAAAATTGTTGTTATTGAAGGCAAAGTAGGAATTGGGAACCAACAGTTTGGTCTAAAAAGAACTAAAACCAAAAGGGTTCCTAAAGGGGACCTCAAAAAACTGGGAGGGTTTTTCTTTCTGGAAAAAAAACCCAAAAAAAGAAAACAAAAAAATATTTTCCATAGGAGAAATGGATTTCACACGGAGTGATTCTGAGTTTACCACTTAATTTTTCTTAGTCACCATTTGTAGATTTAAAAATGCAATAAAAATCTCTGGGTTTAGGCACATCTTTCCTTGTTTGATCCTATCAGAAATTCACGCTCTGTGACAAAAATTGCTCTGTATTGCACAGAATATGGAATTGTGAGGAATGCTAAAACAAACTCTTACCTGTGAGATTTACATGTAATTCATTTCAGACCTCCCATCCAAACAAAGGTGCCAGGGATCTGTAGGGATGGCATTTAACAAAGGAAGGGAGGGAGGGAGGGAGGGAGGGAGGAAGGAAGGGAGAAAGGAAGG
>VZTF01008329.1:100500-118874 GCA_013397755.1 Cnemophilus loriae
AAGGAAGGAAGGAAGGAAGGAAGGAAGGAAGGAAGGAAGGAAGGAAGGGATAACTCGAATCAGGCAGTGGTACCATGTGAAAACCATTATTATTTGCCAATAGCAAACAGCACCAATTTGGTCCCAGAACTTCACGACTCCCAGTTTGCTCTAGATTGATTGAAAGCCTGCTAATTCAAGAGAAATGTAGCCAGAGCAAACAGAGATAACAAAGTCTCAGCGTGGACTTTGCGTCCATCTGGCTTCTAACCCAGGCTTCCAAAGGAAGGGTCTGAACGAGGTCTCTGCGAGCAGGCAGGAGCCTATGAAGCAGTGAAAAGCACGGACAGCATTTCTCCAGAAATCTCCCTTTGCTTTTCTTCCTGATGCTCATCTCTGTCCCTCTCCCTGCCCATTCCCAAACGATTCCAGCGCTCCCCTGGGAACTCCATTCCAGCTGGATGCTCTCTTTAGTACTTTTTCTGACCCCTTCATGGGGTTTCTGGTTCTGTTCAATCTGGGATGCACAAAAATTGCCACCAGGCTGAACTCAGGACTCCACAAAGTGTTTTCCTGAGTTCTTCTTTTTTCTGCAGTGAGACATCAAAAGCAGGAAACTCTAATAAAAATTGATTTTTATTCTTAAAAGGCTTAAGGTTTTATGACACATAAATGTTATAAATGCCCTCTGTGAATGTTTATTTTTTTCTTTTGTATTAAACACATTTTTTTATTAAATAGAATGATTGATTGATTGATTGATTGATTAATGAAATCAAAGTTGTATCACAGCAGAATTTAATACCTAGGAGACTTTTCCTACTAAATCTGCATTAGTTTCTACTGCTATCAGAACTTTGAAAAGTGCTCTGTTTAATGCTCAGCTATCATCTATCACAGAATAAAAAATGTACAATAACGATTTTAAGGCTCAGAGCTATTGTCAATATTGAATATTATGGTGTTAAAAGCAAATTAAACTCAAAATAACAATTTTTTTCCATCCCCAAAAGGGCAAAAACAGAACTAAGTTGTAAATAAAAACTTAAGGGCCATGAAATGTGATTGAGTTATTTCAATTAAACTCTGGGCACCATTTTTCTTATCAGAATGTTTTCATAACTGAGATAGGGAATCATAAGTACAACAGCCATTCTTTTGTATTGATCTAAGGTGATTTCAGAGCATGTGTGATTCTCTGATGTACTTCAGCTAACATGATGTAAAATTTCGAATTACGTTCTAGTAATGATGTGACAATACACTGAAATGTTTGCAAAAATTACTGTTAGCTGCATTTCCTCCATAGTCTGTATTCATAAGTTGCTGAAATACAAAATGGTTGTTGTTTCACTCTTAAACCCTCAATTAACGTGGTTGCTCCTACTGATATTGCCAATTCATTCCACTTGTTTTGACTTTTGATAGAATTCTGTTTTTCTGCATTTCTGGCATGTTTCCATCTGCCCAGGAGCAACCTCTCTCCTTGACTTGTTTGGGATTTACTTAAGAGAATAGCATTTCACTGGAATTATATGATCCATTATTGGTAAAACACTATCCTTGAGAATTTAAATGGACTGCAGTAACATAGATAAAGTTTCTGAGGTCAACACGCAGAAAAATTCAATAAAATTAGATTTGTTCTTCTCTGTTATGAAAATTTACTTTAAGGTCTTGTTATAGTTTAGATCTCTTTGGTAACATTGGTATAACAGCAGCTTTTTCTCTCACTTCAGACTTCAAAAAGGAAAGTAAACACTATGAAAAATGGAATTACCAACCTGGATATAAAAAAGGAATGTGCAAGTGTGGTCTCCAGCATAAAATTCAAGATGACATCAGCACACAGACTCCTCAGGAAGTCCCAGACCTACTGCAGACTACTGTGTAGCTGAAAGAAATGAAATAATAAGTAATTTTGTTATGTCTCAAGGAATAAAACCCAAGTAAGTCTGGATCTCACAAGACTTCCTTCAAGATCTTCAAATCTGATAATTGTGAACTCATGTCTCATCTCTGATTTCTTTCATGAAATTTTTACTGTCTTGTTATGTCTTTAATCCCAAAGCTTCAGTATTCCTGTTTAAGCTTAAATTTATTCCTTGACTTTAATGCAAATGAACCTAAGTTCAGTGAACCTAAAGTTCTGGTTATATAATTTGCCAGACAGTTAAAGTTATTTAGAATGTACTAAAAGGAAATAGGGATAATGAACATAAACAAACGTGTTTAAAAGTATCTGAGTATTTATTTCAAAAAGGACTCGTGGAGGTGCAAATACCTGCATTGAACATGGTGCTTGTAACTCGGGGCTGAACTAACAGTACCAGCCTTTCATTCCTGGCAGGTTATTTAATGTTTCTGTAATTAAATATCTTAGATATGTGCAGTAAAAATAATTGGGGTTACCTCAAGACAAACAAAAAGACTTTTTTATTCCCAGAATTACAGAATATTCTGAGTTGGAAGGGATCAGTAAGAATCATCAAGTCCAACTCTGCAGTGAATGGTCCATATGGGGATCAAACCCTCAGCCTGCCCTGAGCAACTGAACTAATAGTTCAAGGCGTTTTTCATTCCCTGTGATATTTATTTTATATCTCTTAACCTTCTTTTAACGCAGAAATTGGATTTAACACATTCCTCTTCCATAAGCACAGGAAAATATACACAATAAAATACTATGCAAAGGAATTTTGTTTTCTTCAATGCAGAAGAAAGGGCCTGACTTCTGCTCAGATTTAACAGGCATTCCAGGAGAGGAATTTTTCCAAATTTGTGTTTAGAATATCTCACCCTGCCTGTCTGCCTCCAAACCTACCTAAAACACAGCAAAGAAACATTTGTATATGATGGGGACCATGGTCTGACCTACCTGTGCCCACAACTTCTTTGGAAGTTCTCTCTCTCATGGAAACGTGGGGACACAAACCCAGGAAGGAGATAACAGGGCTTCCAGTGGTGCCTATTTCCTGATGGATGAGAAGCAGAACTGCTCCGATCTATTTACAAACCCTGGGGCACCTTTTCGTCTGCATTCCCCACTGGGCTCAGCACTTGGAGCAAGTGCTGGAATGAACAACGGGTTGTAGGAGTGCGAGGGTTGAGATGCAGCAGGATATTCCAGAGGGAAGGTCTCAGTCCCATTCAGCATCTTGTGAGCAGCTTCTTTCTGCTTCAGCCATTATTTTGCTGCTCCAGTTTAAGAAAACTGCCCATGATCATCGTTGAGGTAATTCAGAGATTCATCCAGCGACTAAAACACACTCCCTGAATTTTGCTCCAATCCCTGTCAGCCAGGATTAAAAGAGCACTAAATGCACTTTAAGCACCACTGCAGTTTGCATGGCCAGATACTGGCGTAGTTCCAGTCGCTTGCTGCAGGTATTTGTAATAAAGATGGATTATCAACTCCTCATATTCCTTATGTCTTCCAGGGCACAGCTAATCCAAACAGATGCATCTGGACATTGCAATGAATTAAGTAGTAGTTTTTATTGCAAAGCCCTTAAATTAGATTCTGTGGAACAGGCCATCGAAAAAACTGAAAACATAGTCAGAAAAGAAATTGAAATTATATGATACAGACACTGGATTTAAGATGTTAATTTTATCCAAGAAAAGAATTAGATCTGGACTAAGCCCACTGCTGCTTGTGAGTCAGCTGGAATTTTATGTGTTTCTTACTTTAATTCACCTTTAGTATAATAACTAAACTATTTTTAAAAGAGCAAACTCAGTCATACGTTTAAAAGAGAATATTCCAGCTCACTTTTCTTTGATTTTTTTGAAATTCTGGATGAAATTTTTGAATCAACAACAGTTTGACATGTCATAGGATATGAGTCCCCCAGGGAGTCCTTTCACCCCCTGTCCATGATTGTGCCTCAGCTGGGAGTTTTATCCATGTCCTTTCATCTTCCAGGGGTCAAGGCCTTTGACTTCAACTTTTTAAACTTAATATTTCCTCTGCTGTCATGCAACAGCTCATCTGCTTGATTTCCTGATTGTTCTGGTTGCCTGTGTTTTTATTTTAATTATTTAACTTTTTTTTTGAGAGTTTTGCAGCAGCTTTCTGGCTCTTATGCCACATTTCCTTCTCTGAAGGTGATGGTGAGTGTAGGGATGGTTCCTCCTGCCATCCAAATGAAACGTGATATGAAAAGGAAGATTCTACATTTTCCATATCCTTTCTCTCCTAATAAAGGACCAAAAGGTAATGTGACCCAAAGTCGATATGAAATCTAAAAGAGACTATAGATCCTCCCAAATACACACACCAGAGCCCTGCCTCCCACCTTGCTATAATAATACTGCACATACCCGGTTGTGATCTATCAAAAACTTCCCTTTAAGTGGTGCTGTTACTTCCTAAGTAAATAGAACCTAGATAAATAAATAAAAACCCTGTGGTTTGTATGCATTTGTCGAATGGCCTTCACCCATTTCATGGATATTTGCACTACAGAAAGAAAAAGCATCATATAAGCTCAATAATAGAGGCATAAAATTCAGAAATTACTATATTCCATTTTTTTTTATATCTTCTGAATACTTAGATTGTGATTCCATTTTAGCAAAAGCAGTATCGAGCCGGATGAAATTAGAGAAACTGTTGCCTCTCAAAACAGTGGGTATTTCTGTGAAGGTTTTTTTGGTTGAGTTGGCAATTTCAGATAACAGTCTTGGTAATGAAAATGTTGAAACAACTTTAACAGCCCAAATGGCACCAGTGCAATAAACTGCAGCATAAAAATTCAAACTCTGTTAGAGCACATAAGCTTGGCTTAAATAGAGCAAAGCCTTACTTAAGTATCATCTTTTTTATTTGTTTGGATTCAGCATATTTTGCAAACAGAAATGTGAGCCAATATAAAAAGAAGTAATGATTGCTGGGAGCTGAGTCCTTCCCTTTCTTTACATTAAAAATAGACTGTGAAAGGGAGCATTGCCTCAAAAACACCTCCAAGCAGTGGAGGAATAATACAGCCACCCATAAAGCAACACATTATCAGAATCAGCTCCTTTAATGGCTTCATTTTCTTCTTCCCAAAGTCTCCTCCATAATGAGATCTAACAGAGTCAATTCATTCACCAAGAACCAAAATACTGGTACGTGCTTTTGCTTTTTTTAGGTACCTCTGCCTACTTTCTTTTCTTAAAGTAAAATACAAAAAAAAACCTCAAGCAAACAAACAAACAAAAAAACCCACTCCAAAAACTAACAACTACAAGCAGACACAAAGAATTTCTTTTTCTCAAAGGCACAGCTCTCCTTTCCATCCTGGCTGTGACCAGCAAAGCCATCAGCTCAGGAAAATGGTCTCATTCAGATGGCAAAGGGGACTTCAGGGACTTCTGCATCCAAGATGAGTTTGTAATAACAAAGTCCCTAAAAAATTTTAGCTGGCAAATCCTTACTCTGAGCTATGATATTTCAGACTCGTCTGCATCATAGTCCCGCTTTTCTCCTGGTTTGTGTTGTGATGCTTCACGTTGTCACAAAATCTTTTTGGTAATCAAAAAATTATTCTTCAGTAAATCCCACGCACTGTGTCTCAGTGAGACAGAAATCAGTCATCAGCAGCACATCACACTGGCTGTACTCGAGTTAATATAAACTTCACATCACAGGTTTAATATCATGTCCGTTAATTACAAGGAGACAGATAGAGACAAAGCAAGAGATGGAAAGGAAATGAGAGAGGAAAAAACTGCCAGTGGATTTTCATGTTGAAAATGAGATGAGGAGCCACTTGTGGTGTAACATCGCAGCTGTATTTCTCAGACAAAATCTGGAACCACATGGGGCTTGTGAAACAGGAAAGGAAGGGGAGGCTGAAGGACCATTTCTAAACTTTCTGCTGTTTTCCCTGATGTGATGAAATTGCTGGGGTGTGTGTGTGCACTGCAATGTCCTATTTGAGCTTATCCAATATTCCTGGACCTCAGTGGCAACGTTTCCCTCCCCTTTTCAGTCCCTGAATGCAGCACAGGCTCTTTCCAACACAGGAAATGCTGACCAACCTTACAAGAACATTGTGTACAGCCACATCCTTCACCAGTGCAGCATTGAATGCTGGACTTGATGGTCTTCGAGGTCTTTTCCAACCTCAGTGATTCCATGATTTTGTGTATTCAGGGATACATCCATCTTGTTAACCACCAACAATCCTTGAAGGTTTACTGAAGCGGAGACGCAGCTCTAGATGTTGCCCTTCTTCAGGGATGAATTTATCCAGCAGCCAAATTATTCATGGAACTGAAAAGGTAACAGCTCTACTAACAGACCTTTAAGTATCTGTGCCCAGAGAAGCTGTGGCTGGCCCTGGACCCCTGGAAGTGTCCAAGGCCAGGTTGGACAGAGCTTGGAGCAACCTGGGATAGTGGAAGGTGTCCCTGCCCATGGCAGGGGTGGCACTGGATGATCCATAAAATCCCTTCCAATCCAAACCATTCTGAGTTTTTATGATTCTATGCAGAAAGAGAGAAAAGGCTAAAAGGAGATGAGAACAGCTCACATTGTTGAATGGAGACAAGAACAGCTGACATGTTCATGCAGATCTCTGTGTGGAGAATGCTCCTGCCTTTTCAAGGACTCTGAAGGTAAAGCAGTGAGGGAGGAGGAACTCACACAGAGGATAAAGGAGCAGGGAATAAAAGCAACACAGAAAAAAAACTTTTAATGGAAAAAGCAGGAAACAAAGTTTCTGAGCAGTTTTAAGGGTACTTAAGGCTATGAGAAAATGTATTCTGTCCTGCTTTTTAATCTGTCTTTGATAAAACAACAGATTACTCCCCTCAGGCCTATACTTTACCCCAGTATATCCTGATAGCCATTAGCAGGTCATGTATCTTGTTTGACTGTCAACACATTCTGGAAGAAACACTGGTGAAGGCTTTGCAAGCATTAATGTCATACCAGGATATATCTGCACAGAGCCTGGTAAATAAGCACAAGAAGTTTCTTTCCAATGCAAACTGAGAAGCAGAATTTAAAGCAAAATATCCAGTATTTCCAATCTCATTCCATCTACAGTCTGCTTCGGTACATCAGGCAACATCAGGCTGAGAAAATGCAGCACAGAATCCCACTTGCTTTGGGTTGGGAGGGACCTTAAAGCCCACCCAGTGCCACCCCTGCCATGGGCAGGAACACCTTCCACTAGCCCAGGGTGCTCCAAGCCCCATCCAGCCTGGCCTTGGCCATCCTTTGAGCTCTGCTCTGCTTTCCTGTGTATCATGGGACTGCATCTCCCTCTGGGAGGACTGTGCCTCTGCGTGCCTCAGCTCCCAGCTGGAGACACCAGCTCCAGAACAAGGGCTAAATTGCCAGAACAGCTCCTTCAACTACTGTGAGAAAGGCAAGAACTGGCAAATTAGTTATTTGCTTCCATTCCCATCATTAACAGTCAGCTGGGAATTCCTGCGTTTGACTTTACGATCACACTCAGTTGGAATTTTTGCAGCTGGGATGTAGGAATGAATATCTGCTCATCGTTCCATCAAATTTTGCTTTATGCATCTCATCTTTTTTGGTTTTCCAAAATCATAATGAAAAAAATCATAATATTGCGAACTAGTTATCTGCAGGGGCAAAAGGAATAATGGGATTAACTCAATCTAAATGTTAGATTTATACAAGTACAGAGTCTTCTAACTTTTCATTGTTGATTTGTTGTAAGAAACAGTGAAATTCATGGAATCACAGGTTGGTTTAGATTGGAAGGGACCCTAAAGATCATCTGTTCCCCATGGGCAGGGAAAATATTTGCTTCTATGATATAAACTTTTTTCCAAATCGAACAAATGATCTCAGCTCAGTGGTACCTGGACACTTTTAGCTACAGCTTTGCATTTTCCAGGTGCTGTGAGAGCATTAACTACATCCTGCTAGCACAGCCAGAGGGGTAAAGCTGCCCTGAGGTGCTTATCTAGGTTGTAGCTCTTACTCCAGTTTTTACCAGTTCCTTAACTGATGTCATTTTGCCAGATTGTACCCTAAAAATTAGGAAAGGATGTATTCACAAACTGCATCCAAATGGGAACTCTGAAACACACAGGGCACAATAGACAAGGGAGCAGATAAACCTACAGCTCATCTCTGCAAGGCCCGGGCAGCTCAAAAATCTCTGCTCACTCTTGCCAGGTTTATGTTTATTGCTATTATTTTAAAGGTATTGAGGGAGTACAGGAGCAAAGGAGAAATGTCATATTATACACATAGACTGAGGGTAATTTTTTTGCCAATGGCTCTTAAATAACACGGTATAAACCCATTAATCCCATTCTCATTTTATCTTAAGTGCTAACTGCTTAACTGAGATTGATCCCTCTCAGGTAAAGATAATGGCCAGGGGATTTCAAGTAACAAAACCCCCTATTACAGTAAATTAAATTTGTATAGCTGGACATTAATGGATTATTTTATTAGACTAAGCACAGCAGATATTTAGTCCACTTTCTGAAATATATTATTATGTAGTCACCGGTTATACCCATGGCAGGAATATTCCCACAGGAGGTACATTACCAGTGGAATTCAGATCAGGGTCTCTCCTCTTTCTTGTGCAATGGCTGAAGGAAGCTGAAGCTGCCACCGGAACACTCCTTCAGATGAAGAGAGCTCTGACTTTTTACCCAAATTTTAATGAATCTCATTATTAATTTAATTCTGGTCCTACATGCAGGCAAGCATAGCTCTTCTCTGAAAGCTTCACTTTGTTGTTTCATGGAACAACTTTTATTTTCCTTGTTTTACTGATTAATTCCAGTCCAACTCTTCTTTCCTGTGAAGGGACAACAAAAATTGTGTTTCTGGCTATGTTGTCCCTTTGTCTGTCCCTTGTCCCTGCCTGTATTCAGGGTGTAAGTACAACATGTGTAATTCCAAATACACTCTGGGCTGGACCTGGGGACATGGGCAGGCAGCACCTTTGTCAGGCTGCCAGGTTTGGCAGCTCCAACATTTCCTCACTCACCTTCCAGGCATTCTGGAGGGGAAGAAAAGGGAAAGGCTACAATGGCATCATTGGTTTCCTTTAGCAGGTGGCATCCCCTTAATTTCCTAACTTATTTTCTGTGTTTTAAACTACACCAGTGATTTTAAACTACAGCAGAAACCAGATATGTAACAGGCCTAGAAATTCACTTCTCTGTGTTCTGATATCTGTATTTATCTTGAGAGCATAGATTACATTTGTATCCAGTTTTGCAAACTGTCACCAAAAAAAAAATTGCTGTAAAATGTTGCATTATAATATGTTTTCATATTCACTCACCTCCCTGTTTTTCATACAGACTGACCAGCATTTCAGCAAGGATTTGAGGATTTGAGGTTGTTTTACATAAAACTGTAATTATAAATCCACCAGAAAGTCGGGATTTTCAGACAAAGGAAATACATAAGCTCGGATGCAATGCAGGCAAAACCAGAGATAATTCTGTGCAGAGCTGACAAAAGGCAGGAGAGGATGGAGATTGTTGCAGCTCCTTCTGTCCTGCTTGTTGCAGTTCCTGTTGTCAAAGGAAGCGGGACCCTAATAAGCAGCTGGTGTGCAATTCTTGACAGAAACAGAAACAACGGTCTTCTGTACAAGGCAGAAATTAACAATCTTCAGTATGAATTCTAATCTGGTTACTGATTTTCAGGGATCAGCTGAACATGAACACAAATTGCTGATGCAGATGGCTTAATTTGTAGGCTTTTCCTAGCAGAAATGTGTGATTGGGAGCAAAGACTACCCTATAAACCCCTCAAAGGAGAAATAACATAGGTGAAGAACATATATAAGCAAAATGTTGGCACAATTAAACAGGTACATTAATAAGTTTTAAATATATTTAGACTGGAGCTTATTAAAGGATTTTTACTGCCTTGAGGAGGCTTTTAAAGAACCTTTCAGCATATAATACATTTTGGAAGTATATCTCCACCATGTTCTGGTAATTTGGGGAAGGTCTGTAGGATCTGGTGTGGTGAGCCAGTCAGTTACTGAGAAGGCATCTTCTATTCCTATTCTTTTAAGAAGTGAGGAGGAAAAAGCTTGATTATGTTCAGTGCTGTATCTGGTTTTAGAAGCTTTCTTTGTCTAAAAGGCATCAACCAGATGCAGCAAAGTCCTAAGATTATTTTTTCAATACCATTTTTTCAAGTTCTATACAGTGTACATTGGATTCTGGCTGTTTTTTCTAATCTTTCGTTTTACTTAGCCCATGCCTTCAAGACTTCTTGTTCATTGATTTTTCTCACATCTCAGAGGACTGAAAATCCTGTGGTGAGCGTTACTTACATGAAGAACAAAAAGAGGCTTTCACAAAATCTTGTGATAAGTCACATTGACAAGACCATGTAACTCCAGGGATGATTTTCATCACGAGCAATGATATTTTGTAAATGCGTGAGCAGAATTACCACTGGTGGTATTAAAAGCAGTACAAGAAACTCAGTGGTCCTTCACATTATTTCTAAGTGACAGTTTTTGAAATATTTATTTTTAATATCAGTATATAGAAGCTTTTAAAAATTTTTCCATTATTGGAAGTTTAATTTCCATAAGCTAATTTTTTCCTCACTTCCTCAAGCATTCCTGTATTACTCATTCATTACGTGTACTTTTTTTGCTTGCATATGTTGCGTGAGTTCATTAAAAATACAGAGAAAAATGAATGGCCACACGCCTCTATAATTACATTTCTCTAGAAGTGCAAAATAATTGTAACTGCTTCCTGACCAGCAGCCTTTTCTCATTCTACTGATCCTTTTTGTGCTCTCTCCTCTCTAGTGTCTCACATTCCTTTCTTCTGCACCACATTTGATCCCTTCTTTTGCTGCCTTTTGCCGTTCCACTAAACATCTCACGATATATTTTCTGCATTCCCGCCACCCCTTAACGCAACCCATGAACTTTTTTACCCAATCCCATCCAACATCCCATGGCAAGGTCACTCTTTTCCATGATACTTTTGGTTTCCCCTGTCTTACCAGCTGCAGAGGTCTGTCTGACCCCCTCCAAGATGGGGCTTGGAGCAACCTGGTCTAGTGGAAGGTGTCCCTGCCCATGGCAGGGGGTGGGACTGGGTGGGCTTTAAGGTCCTTCCAACCCAAATAATTCTGGGATTCTGGGATTTTATAAAGATGCTGAGAGGTCCCTTCTACCCATCCATTAGGGATCTGAGGGAGAGCTCAGATATCCAATATTTTCTCCATCGTTCTCCTCTTAGAGTTTGTCCATGTAAATGCCATTTATTCCCTGCTTTGTCTCTTGTCTCTGTTTTTACACTGGAAAGCTGCTCACCTGATATCTTCATAAGCCAGATATCTTTGCATTCCAAATATCCACATGTCCTTTTGCCTTCTAAATCTCTTTTACCTTCTTTATGTCGCACACAGCCTTAAAATATGATAGATTTGAAAAACGGGAAAGGTTGTGGACTCCCCATCCCTGGGAGTACTAAAAGCCAGGCTGGACAGGGCTTGGAGCAACCTGGGCTAGTGGAAGGTGTCCCTGCCCATGGCAGGGGGTGGCACTGGATGGGCTTTGAGGTCCCTTCCAACCCAAACCACTCCTGGATTCTGGGACTCCATGGAAGTGAAATCCTGGATATTTTCATGGAATACAAGTTTTTCAAGTAGGGCCCATAAATCCGACCTCCTGAGGAATTCTGCATTTCGTCACCAACAAACCCTACATCACCTTTTGCCACGAGGCTGCCCAGTGACGCTTTTAGAATGTACTTGTTTTCCTAAAGTGTCACTTCTGTGAGACTGGAAATGAATCCAGAATTAGACTGGCCTAATTCCACAAATCTCTTTTTGCCAACAAACCACTCGTTTAAGAAGGGTTGCAATTAGGAGCACTTAAGAGCTTTCATGATTAGGGATTCTGTTTGAAAATTCAGTGTAAGCTCATTATGCTGCTGCATATCGTTACATTTCTAGGCAGAAGAGGGGACATTGTGTGCGAGTTGTTGTACAATTGGCTAATCCAGCCTCATTCACCACGAGAAGCATCATTTGCTCAAGAGAATAATCACTTTTACAGCTGGCGTGTCCACGAGTCAGAAGTACCCTTTGATTCCATCCAGTGAATCTGTGGGAGGAGCAGAAGGGAATCTTTCTGCTGGAGAGGGCTGACTGTGGAAGTGACCAGCCTTGCTGGTGAACCAGCGCAGGAAAAAAATTAATAAAGTGGATAAAAAGAGGTTAAAATGTTGATAAAAGTGATGCATGGTGGACAGCTCCTTTCAAAACGCAGCAGCAGTGAAAAAAGTGTTGAAGTTCCCAATTTAAGAATGAGTTAAGCAGTTCTTAACACGTGTTGTAAGGTCACCAAGTGGCCAAGCTAACCCAGAAATGAGGTTAATAACAGAGGTACATGGCAGCAGCAAGGCTGCTGACTGCAGACTTAGCTCTGAGGTAAAAGAATTAATACTCATATTCTTCTGAGTCTGAATTTGATACTTGGCATCCTGGGCTCTCTTTTCCCCATTTTCCACTCCACAGTCTCCATTTTCCACCAGTTGCTTCTGAAGATTCTTCTTTTTTTTTTTTTGCTTTTTTTTTTTTCTTTATTTTTAAGCAAGATATTTTTCCTAAATGTGTTCCACCTTTTGTCTACACAATTGTCTCCATGTGTTTGGCATTTTCTCTGCACACAGCTAAATATAATTCTCAGATATAAATGTAATTCTCAGATAAACTTGAGCAAGTAACAGCAGAAAACCTTTAAAAAGTATTAACTTGGTACCATCATTACTGACCAGTTTTGTGAAGTACTTTAAGACTGTTCATTTAAGTAAACAGCTCCATTATTTATTTTTTTTTCTTATTTTAAAGCAAATAAAAGCTGAAGGAGGACATGGGGAGGGCTGTTTGATATTTGCCTCTCTACAAGCTGACACAAAAGGACAAAATATTGACAGATAACATCAGGAGAATCTGGTGTTTGACTGCACTGAGTCTCTAGGTACATATTTTGCTAAGGGAGGAGCAGCTAATGGTTGAAAACAGTATTTCATCTATTTTAAGACCACTGGGATGTCTACAGATATTCTATAAAGTGTTGAGTTTTCTCTCCAGCAGCAACCCATGATAGCTGCTGTGGGGCAGTAGGAACATGTATGAAGCTGAATGTAATTTTCTCAGTAGCATTTGCAAATTATTTTTGCTTGCGATCTTTCACCTTTTGCGTATTGAACATCTTCTCAGTCGGAAAACCAATTTTTCTTTCTCTTCTCTGATCTCTATTCATAAACAAAGGGTTAAAGGTTGGAGTCAATGATCTTAAAGCTCTTTTCCAACCTAAAAATTTCTGTGATCCTTTCAGAAAGAGCAGCAGAATTTTGCAATAATATTAAAAGTGCTATATTCTACTGAATACTACTCCCTCATCATTTCTACATCTATTTTTCTCTCTTCAAACCATAACAAACTTGAGCAGCTACCCCGAAGAATCCTACCTGAAGGCATCACCAACCTTTGGGACACATTCTTTGGTACCTAGCTTGCAGCTAAAAGCACAATGCCAAAGCACAGTAAGTAGATTATTTCCAGTGAATCCTCCTTGCGAAACCTCTTTTTGCTCTTTTTTCCCCTAAAGAAGGGTGAAACATTTAATTTCAACATAAAAGATCTCTTAGATAATAATCATGACTGAGGAGTTGAGAGAGGGATACAGGTTGGGTATAATACATGCAAAATGCCATCAGTGCTTGTTGTTCTGCTGGAGGAATACTTTGTTCAGGATTTCCGAGAGCTGAGTCCTTCAAAATGAAATGAAAAAAATATGGCTTCAAGTTCAAGGCTGTTTATCACCCATTCAAAACCTGAGGTTATTGTTCTCTCTCAATTTTATAATTATGCATTGAAACAGAAATATTTTTTCTATCTGAAAATCCAGCCCAGAAGAATAAAACTGATGACAAGAGATAATTAATTCAGGGGAGCACAGAGAGAAACTCATTAAAAGGCAACAGATTGATGGCATCTGTTAAAGCATTAAATATATATCTCCAAAGCAATAATGTTGGTCTTTGATCCTTTTCTTTCCAGCCAAATGCAACAGATTTTTCTAGATCCTTAACACCATCTTTTTTTCCATTCGGATTGGTAGGAAGTAGGCTCAAATGTCTTGGTATTTGTCCCTAAATAGGGTATACCTGTCTTCCTCATCAACAGGAGGAAGATGAAGTAAGAAGATAACAAAGCGAGGTTTAAAATACCTATTCAGTGTCAGAAATAAATCTGCACAGAAAGCAGGCCCTCGAATGACCTGGGCTGAAATGAATGAATTTAGTATTAATTATGGCCTTTTCTCATAGACATTTAAGGTTGACCTGTAAGTAGAAGCCTTACCAATCTCTCTCTGAATCACTAAAAAAAAAAAAATCTTAATATTTCTCCTCTAAAATCCTTTAAGAATTTATTACTTTAAACTAATTTTGCTCTCTTTACATATTGTTTGCTCAATGCAATACAGTATGTTAAAGTTACTTTAAGAATAAAACCCTAAGGAAAATTGATACTTTGGGGACTTATATTCACTAAGATTTGGGAGACTGTAAGAGAGAAATTCTGTTGGAGAGTAAAGAACTGGGTTATGGGAATGGCCATAAAAGCCTATGGAAAATGGTAGGGAACAATGGGAACAGTCCCTCTTGCCTGGTCAGACTGTGATGTGTTCAAACCAGAAAAACAGATATTCAGCTCCTAGGGAACACTTTCTACCAGGATCTATTTGGAAAACCAGAACAGAGAGTAGGTTCAGTAAAATTCATGGGAACCTCCCAATGATTTGCACACTGTAGCAAGGAACATAGAAAATCCTATAATAGATTGTCTCAGGGCTATTTTTTAATGGATGGGAAAAATTAGAATCCTACAAAATTTTTGGTGGAAGTAGGAAATATACCTTACAGGAGAATTTTTAAAGATCTCTCTCCATTTGTATTATCAAAACCTAGACTGAGAAATTTCCATGTTGAAAACAAATAAAAGCTGGTAGTTAAAGCCAACAAAATATAGTTACAAATTAAATATTTATAAAATTGAGCAACATTTCAACCCATTTCAGTGTAGGCACTTCAAAAGTTGGTGGAATGTGTCGGCAAAGATATATAAAAAGAAATCAGTAATGACAGCAGATATACAGTTCTTTCGCTACATCTAGTTAGTATTAAAATTAGACTTTTTTCCCAGTGGAAAAGCTGTCCTATTCCTAACAATCTTTATAAGTATTATTGGTGTTTATATCTTCCACAGACATACAGATTTATTGGAGAGAGAGTGGAAATACATTAGGAGATATTCCTAAAGAAAGAAAAGGCGACAGGAAAAAAAAAAAGGAAGATATTAAGACACTGTCTGGTACAGGGAGACCAGAAGGCAGCGTTGAATCCTGACTCATGGAATTGCAGAAAACTCGACGTGCTTAACAACCAGCAACAAGGAAAAGTGAGATAGCAAATGTCTGGAGTCACAGACTGGCATTAGTTTGAAGTTTATAAATGTTAATTGACACCCGAATCCTTGATTTCAAATGATGCTGAACC
The DNA here is from genome assembly GCA_013397755.1 of Cnemophilus loriae. NCBI lineage: Eukaryota > Metazoa > Chordata > Aves > Passeriformes > Corvidae > Cnemophilus > Cnemophilus loriae. The sequence goes on from VZTF01008329.1 coordinate 116,035, forward strand.
ACCCTTGGCACCCACACAGCTCCACCGCCAGAAAGAGGGAAATGAAACCACCACCATGTGTGCATAAAAGACATGATTTAACTCAACAGTGGCCAGATTATACTTTAAATAACCCTAATAAAAAGATATTTTCTACTAACAGTTAGGAGGGAGTTTTAGTCATGCAAATATTCAATGTTAAATTTTTTTGGACAGAACTCTGTATAACGGTTAAATTGTGAAGGTCAAACCTGGATTATATCCAGCCCTGTGGCTCAGTAAATTCAGCGTGGCCATTGCTAGAACAGGCCTTGGGCTGTGCACCGGCTTTGCAAGGGCTCAAGACCTCTCTTGGTCACGTTTGGTCTCAACTTATTCTCTGCCTTAGGTTTATGTAGTTGTAACAACAGCATTTCCAAAGACCAGGTGATGAGGCCAATTTTTGGGGCATTTTGAATGTCATAACCACAATTTTTAAACAGACAGGAGTGACCAGGAGTCACTGGATGCTGAGCACCCTGTTTGTTGTCTCAGCCAGCACATGGGATTTGGAAAGAGAATGAGGATGAGTCAGACCAGGATGGAGGAATCTTGATTCTTAGCGATAAGAGTTTGATAAACACAAATTACAACAGTTTTAAATCAGTTCTAATCTGCTTCTCTGATAAAGAACACCTTCAAGTCCTTAATACAAAATATTATGGAAAATTAGGAATGGAAGTTGGTGTTGTATTTATTTGATTTCTACAGCAGCCTGACTTCTATCTCAGTATACAAGGATTTTGTCACCCTGTAATGATATTGACTATATCGACTTCGGAGAAAACTTCCTCGCTCGCAGCAGTATTAAAAGACTTCTCTGTTTGCTGTTGCCTTTACCCATCATTCAATTTTATCCCATTTTTTATATTTAAGCAACAAAAAATTGGAGTTTCTTTAGAATTTCAGATTTCAGATTTCTCATCATAACTTAATTCTTTCTTAACCTCTCTGAAAACTAAATAAGCTCATTGCTTTGTTGTGCCATAAATGCAAAGTTTTCAGGACAGTTTTCATGCTTTTCAGGATAACTTTTCCCTGCCTTAAAATCATAAGCCCCAGGGTGATGTGATTCTCTTCATTTCCTACACTAATTACAGCACTGCTGAATAATTGGAATTTGTAAGCAATTCACTGGGTTTGTTTTTCTGCATTTTAAATCTAAGGAACATTCTCATTGCAGGCTTATATTCAGGCTCTGACCAAACAGCATTTTATGTGTAAAATTACATTTCCTAAGAGAAGGGAGGTTGGTTTAAACCAAGAAATACAGGAATATTGCTGAAGCATAGCCTGTTATGGGATGTCAGTTATAGATGTGGAATATTGTTCTGTAAATAATTTCATGCTGAACCAAGAGCTTGGGGTGACAGGACGTGGAATGGCTTCAAATTGACAGAGAGTACATTTAGATAGGATATTGGGAAGGAATCGTTCCCCGTGAGGGTGGGGAGGCCCTGGCACAGCGTGCCCAGAGAAGCTGTGACTGCCCTTGGATACTGGGCAGTGTCCAAGGCCAGGTTGGACAGGGTTTGCAACACCCTGGCAGACACGGAGCCTTTCAGCCCACACCATTCCCCTCTGTGCGAGCACCAAGACATTCACAGCCTCGCAAGGCTCAGCTGCCACCCCGTGTGCTGCAGCTCCTGCCACGCCTGCTCAGGGAGCCCAGGCAGCCCTGCACAGATCTCCTGGCAATTGCTAATTTGGGAGCAAGCAGGAGCCTGAGACTGCAAAGACAAACCAAGCATCTGCTTTGCTCTGAAGCCCCAGGACAGGCAGTGTCCAGCGTGGCAGAGTGTGGGATCCTGGAGGTTTTAGCTGGAGGGAGAATGGGTGTTGCCAAGCACGGGTCCTCTCAGGCTCCTTGTCTCAGGAGACTTTCAGCCAGGCAGCAAGAGCTGCATTTGCAAATGCATTTTGGTGCTGCAGCACCTCTGGAGGCACCTCACACAGTGAGTGGGATCCAATCTGCTGGCAGGAAAATCACTGTGTGCCTCCCAGCGAGTTCCACAAGACAGCCTGGGAGCTGCTCCCCTGCAGAACAGGGAGCTCTGCAAAATCTACCGGCCATGGCTGAGAGCACTCCTTCCTGCAGAGATCCTACAGAATGATCCCTGCACCAGGGCAGCTCTCTAGGAGGAGAACTGCACACAAATAAAGGGGCTTTTGCATCAAACAAGCGCCTTGTGCCACAAGTCACAAGGACTTGGTGTCCCCGCATCCCTCCCGGCCCAGGCAGCGCCTTTCTCCTCTGCCCCACACAGCACACACGGCACCGCCCCAGCAACCAAAAGGCTTCGGCCTTCAGGAGCTCCCCCCAAACCAACGACTGCAGCGCAATGAAAACAACAAGAACTTCTGATTTATCAATGCAATCATTTTACTTCAATGAAAGCATCTTATCTAACCTGTTCTAACCTAGCAACAGCTAAGATCGTATTATCTTCTAGCAACGTGCTGTACTAACATCTACCCCTACTCTAACCTACTGAATTTATCTCTACTAATTCTTCTAGTTTTGCTGCTGAAATTCTTGAGGCAGCAGCTACAGTGGCACCTCAGTCATAAGCCTCCTGGCCCTCCAGCAGATCGACACTGCCACTGAGCTTGGTGTCGTCTGCAAAATGACTGAGGGTGCCTACAATCGTCTTGTCCAGGTCATTGATGAAAATGTCAATGCCATGGTCAGGGTTTTGGTTACTCAGACAAAACCCCTGACTTGCTTCGGCACTTGCTTTGTCACATCTTGTTTCCTGGTCATGTCCACGTCACAAAGAAGAGAATCGGGTTCCTTGGTAGGGCCTTGCCAGATTGGTGAA
>VZTF01008335.1:1212-22055 GCA_013397755.1 Cnemophilus loriae
GAATCTCGCGGGGAAAATACCAACGCTGAAATAACGGGGAATTTACTGCCTTTGCATTCCCTGCGTGTCCCATCCGTCACCCTTTCCCCGCTCACCGACCCAGCCACACAGTCTCTTCCTGTGTATTCCGTCGACTCGGCCCTCCTAACCCGCAGTGGGCAACCCGGCGGCTTTAAAAGAATAATAAAACACGGGAAAGAGCAAACAGTGCGGGACGCGGCAGCGGGACCCCGCCGGACCGGGCGGCGGCGGCGGGAGCGACCGTTCCTCGTGGGCGGGGCCGGGAGCCGTGGCCCGCCCTCCCCGGCTCGTGATTGGTCGCGTGGAGGGTGTGGGCGGAGCCTTTCGGCGCCGAGACCCTCGCGATTGGTCAGCGTGAGATTCGCAGCGCCATTGGGCTGCGCGTGCCCCGATAGGCGCCTCGGCCTATCGGGAGGCGGCGGCCGCGCGCAGCGAGGGGATATAAAGGCGGAGGCCTCAGGGCGGCGGTTCGTGCCGTGCTGCTTTTCGGTGCGAGCGGGGCTTAGTTCGCAGAGCGAGCGAGGGAAGATGTCCGGGCGCGGGAAGCAGGGCGGGAAGGCGCGCGCCAAGGCCAAGTCGCGCTCGTCGCGGGCCGGGCTGCAGTTCCCCGTGGGCCGCGTGCACCGCCTGCTGCGCAAGGGCAACTACGCGGAGCGCGTGGGCGCCGGCGCCCCGGTGTACCTGGCGGCCGTGCTGGAGTACCTGACGGCCGAGATCCTGGAGCTGGCGGGCAACGCGGCCCGCGACAACAAGAAGACGCGCATCATCCCCCGCCACCTGCAGCTCGCTATCCGCAACGACGAGGAGCTCAACAAGCTGCTGGGCAAGGTGACGATCGCGCAGGGCGGCGTGCTGCCCAACATCCAGGCCGTGCTGCTGCCCAAGAAGACTGAGAGTCACAAAGCCAAGAGCAAGTAAACCGGGCGAGGGAAGCGTCCCGCGCCCAGAAGCGAAACCCAAAGGCTCTTTTCAGAGCCACCCACATCCTCCAAAAAGAGCTTGAGATGCTGCGGAGCGGGCGCCGGGCCGGGGAAGAGAAGTGAAAGGCGCCTGCCTGTGTTCGTCTTAGTGTGTGTGTGTGTTTGTGTGGTGTGGGGCGTCTTTCCTGTATCCAGCCCGGGCCGGTTCTGCCGGAGCGGTCGGGCGCGGCCGGGTAATTGCGTTTTCGTCGCGGGCCGGGATCGGTGGGAGCACTCTGTTCCCGGCGCGCGGGGAGCTGCTGTGCTGGGACGAGCGCGGGAGGAGGGGAGCGCGATCTCCGCCGAGCGCGGAATGTCCCGGAGCCAATCGCCGCCAGCGCGGGCCTTTAGAAATGGCGCGGGCGCTTAACCCTCCCTGGCCACGGGCCCGCGCTACCGCGGCCGCCAGCGCCGCCCAGAAGAGCGAAGGGTCTCCTCCATAGCTTGAGTACAGTCCCTGTACAGAGTTCTCCCGTTCCCCTTTCCAGCCACGAGCGGGAAGAAGGAAAAGAATGCTGCGGCGCCTTGTCGTGCAGAACACCTAGGCATACCGCAGCTTTTTCAAATTTTCCTAGGGGGGACTAATTTATTCTGTGGACCATGTGTGCGGGTTGTGTTGGGTTTTTTACCTCCCCGAAGCGGGAGTGACGACGGCTGCAGTGTTGAGAAAAAACGTATCAGTGCTAAAACCTTAAATAAGCAATTCTGAAAACATAGTAACACAGCTCTTCTAAAAGAGAAAGTGGGTGGCTCTTAAAAGAGCCTTTGGGGTTTTTTTCTCGCGGTGGTCTGAAACGAGCGCAAGGCTTTAGCCGCCGAAGCCGTAGAGGGTGCGACCCTGGCGCTTGAGGGCGTAGACCACGTCCATGGCCGTGACCGTCTTCCTCTTGGCGTGCTCCGTGTAGGTAACGGCGTCGCGGATCACGTTCTCCAGGAACACCTTGAGCACGCCGCGCGTCTCCTCGTAGATCAGCCCCGAGATGCGCTTGACGCCGCCGCGCCGAGCCAGGCGGCGGATGGCCGGCTTGGTGATGCCCTGGATGTTGTCGCGCAGCACCTTGCGGTGGCGCTTGGCGCCGCCCTTGCCGAGCCCCTTGCCGCCCTTGCCCCGACCAGACATATCGACTCTGTTGGTGTCGCCGACGCCGCTGCTGTGAGCCGGCGCCGCCCGCGCCGCGGCCTTTATGCGGTGCGGTCCGACCTGGTTGGGAGCAGGGGCGGGCACGGCGGCCGGGGGCCGGGCCTGCGCCTCCGCCCCTTTCGCCCTTCGCGGGCTCCTCCCCGGGGCCCCGGCCGCCTTCCCCGCGCCTGTCCCCGCCTCCGTCTCTGACGTCCCCCGCCTCGCTCGGAGTCCCCCCAGCCCTTTGGTTCCCCCGAACCGCTTTTCCCGGCTTCTTCCTCTCCGGGCGTGGCGATAGCGCAGAAACTCTTTTTTTTTCCCTCATGGCGCTACGGTGCCACTGCGCAGGGACGTGGCGGTCGTTCGGCCTCCGCGTACGGTTGTTAAGGCCTTGCTGACCGCATCTTTTCACTTTTGAGGGTCGCATTCAGGCCTTCGATATACTGGGAACCATCTGATAAACATAAGAACTCTTAGGTCAGTTTCATGACCTTAGGGTAGTATTCGTCTTATATAATATGATGCATGAGGAAAATTATGCCAAAGATTCACTTTAGACCAGAAGGAAACGTGTTTTTCTAGAAGCTGGCTATGTCTGACTCTCAAGAGTATTGTATCAGTGGTGAATCCGCATGGGGCTTTTTCAGCAATGAACTGAAGTCCATTTATTTTCTATCCTAGTGGCTCTCTAGTGTTTGCTTCCCATTCAGCCTTTATCTTCTATCTCTAGTGTTTGCTTCACATTAAATGCCAGCTACCTGGTGATATAGAAAAACTATTATATTTCCATTAAGGTTATTGCTTTTAACTGGATGCAAATTAATAACACATGTCAAATGCACAACAAAAATTGCTATGTCAGATGTGTTCATGTGTACCCCATGTTTTCAAAGGCTTGACACTATTCTGAGTGGATACTCTTTCTTTCATGTACTATGTTTTCCTTTCACAAGGGTATGTTGCAAGTGATGACATTTCTCTTTGTTATTTTGGTAGAACTTCATGACTCTGAAAATCAGTTGTCATGACTTCAGTCTGTGCCTCATTTCTGTTGGCTATACCTGCAGTCCTCTTATTTGTAGTTCAGGACCCACTGAGTCTATGAAATTAACATAATTCCAATATGGAGAATTTGCCTGTACTCTTCACGGCCAAATACACACATCATTACTCACGTCAAGACAGAGGAAAGTCCTTCAAGATGAAGGGCTCAGAGAGATCTCTGTGAGCTCTGACAACCCTTTTTCTCATTTGACTCTGGCATTTTTTTCTGCCTTAGTCACAGTGACTCCAGGAACGTAAGTCTGAAAAAGTGACAGTGTCTAAAAATATAACGGTGAAGTAATTGTTCCACAGCATCTTTCAGCTCAGATATTTTATATAAGAATGTCTCAGCCTAGCCCTGAAGACTTAGGATTCCTTTTTATCTGTTCTTTTAAATGACTTGCCCTTCCCTCTGTTTCACATGTGTTATCTCCATCTCTCTGCAGCTACAGGGAAGGGTATTCATTTCACTCTCTTTGCTGGTTGCTATTTTGTTCCGCTTCATGCATGTTTTCCAGCAGCGTTTTATAACACAGGCACACACTAAGGACAGCTAACCACGTATTAATGAAATTCGCCACTATGACAGGGACACAGTCCATGTAGCATACATGTCCAGCACTCATTCGTCCATCTCCCACTCCCACTCACCTATTCCTCAACATTTTACAATTTGTAATGCTACAGCAAATCCTGAAACATGAAAAATGTTTTGTCTAAAGAAAGCAACCGCTAAACACAAAGAAGAAAAATCCATTTGCGGCTCCCTAATTCAAAGACATTCCCTCTGACTCAATGAGTCTCCGGCTCACAAAGCACTAACACCTAAAGGACCACTTTGATGAGATTATCAGCTATTGCTCTTCCATTCTTTATTTACTAGCCTCTGTCATGGTTGGGATATAGGTCCAGAATGAAGTTTCCTGTTAACTATTCAGTTCTTCAAGTGTTATAATTATATCTCCAGCACATAATTCAAAGAGAGCAGAATCTCAAGGCTGTCCTCCTCATATCACTAAATATCAATTAATTTTTCCCCACTCTGGATCCCTGCTGATATTACTAACTTAAGAAACAAGTTCTACTACTACACTGTGTATTCTTCTGACCTCTCCCAAACTTATAGCTTATGTGTTCCCAATTACTAGCTAACAGAGCTTGTGTGTCCCTCAAGTTTGAAAGGACCGTAACTAGATGACCTTGCTACCTTAGGAGAAGGTGACAAAAAACCCCCTCAAAAACCCAGACAAACCAACAAACTAAAGCTAAGATCATTCACCATGTAGGGACAATAAGCACATGTGGTAAAATGAAAATAAGAAAAATCTAAACCCAAACAGACTTGAAGATTAAGAACTTGTTTTTTTCATTTGTGTGAAATGTACACAAAAATTCCTGTCTTCATCCACTGAAGTGGATGACAGTGATACCCCTTGAAAACCTTTCCATGTATTCAAGCATGCCAAGGCCTGCTTTCTTCTAAACAATCAATAAAACAAGCACAGATTACATTTTTTCTCCCACTTACGTTTTGGTTCTATTTCTTTTCTTTCTTTCTTCCTTTTTTTTCTTATCCCAGTGTAGTTTTTTATTAAAATGAACATGCTTAGATCTGGACAATTAACATTAGAGTTACTCAAATGTTCACCTTGCTGATCATCAGGCCGCTTTCTCAACAGCTTTGAGTAATTTCGCCTATTAAGTTTCCTTGTACATGTCTCATTACAGTTTGAGCAAACCCAGACCCCAGCAGGTTTCTCTTTACTTACCACCTCTTTATGCAGCTGGATGTCTGCTGATCCCTGCTCCTAGTTGCTCAGTGCTGGCCTTCTGTGCTAGTCTTGTTAATCACACAATTAAATGTCAGATGTCACAAACTACTGACCTCAAACAGCTTACAAAAGTTAAAGTTGTTACTCTATTCCCTTTTTCAAAACCAAATCAACAAAATCTTGATGGCATTTTCAGTTCTAAAGCAGAAAAAAACCTGTGCCAGAAAGACCAGTATTTAGTTTTAATACACTCATTATGGAAGCCGATCTTTTCTGGGACCAAGGCAAGTTGCAGGCAAAATAGATGAAATATATTGTTACTGAATGTGCCCAAACTATATATACATAGAGTCTCATGAGCCTCTGAAGCCTTTCTGACTTCCTAACTGTATGACAGCAGAAGTGACAAGTTGCTGACGTCATTAATATATTGGAGGGAAATTCAGGCACCAGCCAATCCTTCCAGTGCCCCTGGCAATCTGGACAATATACTGACCTGAGATAGTGCTACTCTGGCACCAGACCATGGACTGCACAGCTGCAAAGCATGTACTGTAAAAACATGAACTACAGCACAACACTTACACAGTGAACAACTCTTCAAAACCTTTTTGTTCCCTTCCATGGGAAAACAGCCGGCCTCTACAGCGAGCACCCAAATGCTAACTTGCAATACTCCTGCTCTAGAAAGATGGCACAAACAGCCTTATCTAGAGCCAGTACCTGCTTCACCTTTATACCTCTGATGAATACCAGGAAGGCAGCACCACTTCAGGAGAGCACCTTCGCATGGTGTGTTACACAGTGCTCTGGCTCTTAGCCTACATTGTGCCTGGGTGCCACTGTCAGTGCCTGTGAGGCAAAAAAATGAGTTGCCTGCCAACCCAAATTTACCTGGAAGCGTGTCACATCAGTGTCTGGGGTGCCAACAGCCAGGGAGATGGCAGATTGCAGACCAGCTGTGCATGCACGATGTGTCCAAGGACACTTTGTTCCTCCATAGGTTCCAAACATGTTTCTGTCTGGAGTGGGAAGTGACATTTACATTCGTCACATTGCTCCCTCCCATGTACCACAAGTCACAAACAGCACTGTCACACAAGCAGGAAAGTGTGGAGAGCAGAAAACACACAAGTGCAGCGGTGTTGTGGGGAGGAAGAGTGAGTTGCTCAGCATCACTCCGTGTGAGCTGCTCACTACTCTGAGCAGCCAGGATTCCGTGCTCGTGGAGAGGCTGCTGTGAAGAGACAGTGTGGTGTCACCCTTCCTTGGTGAACTTCACTAGTGAATGCAGACCAAAGCGAGGCACTCTCGATTCAGGAGGAGACAATTTCTTTGGGGAGCCATAGGTGATGCAGCTTCTGTTAATGTCATCTACCTTTCAGGAAGAGTTTGTCTCTGGGCCTGAGGTGTCCTCAATCTCCCATTGATGACTACATTCAAACCATGCCAGGGTGGTCCAGAACACAGTTTTTCAAGTGGCTTGGATTAGTTTTAGAAGACCAAATTACTTTGGGATAGAAATAATTCTATTCTTTGATATCTGACTGACTGAGGACCTTTTCATTGTGTGTGAAAAAAGTAAAAATGCATTATCCTAATAAACGCACACAGAGTAAAGAACAAAGTCCATATTTTTATCGTCATTAGCTGTACTCAGAAGGGTTTTGGCCCCCTGCATTTTTACTGACTTTTTTTTTTTTTTTTTGCTTTCCCAGGAAGGATTTCCTTCCCAGTGCCTCCTAACTATGGACATATCCAGGTTTCAGACTATAGATTTTCCACTGCCAAATTACATGCCATGGCAATGAAGAAGGGAGGACACAACAGGTGCCCCAACCCTTAACCAAAGGTACAGGGAGGAGTGTACAACATTCCAGGAAGCTGAGTCTATGGGGACAGTCATCTGTTGCCCTACCCTATTTATTCTGCTCCCTACAGATGCTCACTCATACTCTGAATTTAAAAGGCCTTATGTGACCTCAGTATACTTAGGAGCCTTAACACCAGTAGCAGCAGCAACATTAGTATTATGTAGGCTGAGGCTTGTTTTGCTGAGCTGCAACAAGTTTGTAGTTTGGTAGGTATCACTTTAAAATTCCTTAGCTAAGTGTTAAAAGTTGCTAAACTGTGCTGGCTGGTTGGATCGCACAAGTGTTATTACATTTGCAACTCAGATGAAAGATGAAGTCACTGAGGGCAAGTAAGGCATGGGTGTAACACTGTAATAGGAGTGTAATCACGGTTGCAGGGAGCATTTATACCTCTTTCCTGTGGAACATGTATGTGGGAATGCAGCCCATGATGTGAAGGCCCTCACCTAAATCTCTCTGGAAATTGCCATCCGAAGCAAGCAGAGGGGCTCTGGTGCCCGAGTGTAACAGCTGTACTTCCTCCAGCTGTCTAAGAATGACTGACCACAGCACTCAGCTACGGTAGAGCAGCCCAGGAGCCACATTTGTGTGGCTGGCTCTCAGACTAATGCCTCCTAACAAAACTGCTTGAGAACAACTACTGCGCTACTTCTCCTTTTTGCAAACATACCTAAATATAACCCACAGCTTATTTTCATAGGAACAAGTATTGGCAGGTCCTAAACTGCAGATGGGAACGTTTGATAGCTCTCAGGTGTAGTGCCAGCCCTTGGCTGTGGTTCTTGTGTCTCCTTGCTTACGACAAGAGGTCTTAATAGGTAACTGCAAAAGCTGGATAGATTTGGGTATCTGAAAGGAAGCAGCTTGCAGGCAGGGCTCAGATTGAAGGTTTGTGATGTAGTGTGGCCTGCTGGGGTGCCCATAAGGTGAAAAGGATTGAAGTCATTCATATGAAGTAGACCTTACAGTGGTGCCTTCTCCCGAAGTATCTCTGGAGATCCTGACATTATTTTCCCTCTCCTTCAACGAATAATGAATTCTACCTCGCTCCAGTCTCATTGGGAAAACCAAACTGCGTGTAAAAGTCTATGTAGTGTCTTCTCAATGAAATTTTTCCACAATATCCTGTAACTAAAACAGGATTATTTCCCTTCCTCATTTGCTCAGCTGGAGTTAAAACTCTCACTTCTGCCTTTTAGGTAATCTTTCACCATAATTTTTCTTTGCCCTAGTACATGTGTTCATCCTTTTTAAACTATCTGCTCTGACTACAGAGCAGCTCTTTTTAAAATTGCCAGATACCCCTAAACTTTCCAAAATATTGCTCCTGCGTGTATTTCTTTCACATAAAGAAGACTATGTGTACCAATCAGCAATTCTACATCACTAAAGTTGGTTTATCTCTTTGCTGCAAAATCATTAAAAAAAAAGAATCATAGCTTCTCTCTCATGAAATTTCTGAAGTTACTTCAGTTTAACTTACTAGATTGTAACTGGAGACCAGAAGCTGACACATATACACTTAGTAGTCTTTTTTGGAAATGGGGAAAGGGTAGCAACTGCTGGGAGAAAAGTCAGGCAGAAAACTGGGATAGTGACCATTTTAGCTGCCTCTATTTTGCCACCAACAAAAGTGAATGAACACTCTGTGAAGCCACAAATGAGAGCTGGAATATTTACATTTCCTCCAGTGAAGATTGCTGAAGTAAATGTGTTCAAAATAACAAGAATAAGCAACAAGGAATTTTTCATTTAGCTGACATGTCACTCGCGGTCTGTGCTTTTCCTCTGCCTATGTGCAATGAAGTCTCTAGGCAACTGCTAAATTTCATATCTTCCCAGCAGTTGCTGCCTTATTACACTATGCAGTCAAATCAATGGAAAGGTTCATTCATAGATTTACACATACAGGATAAAGGCTTCAAAACATTTTAGTTTCATTTGGCAATTTCTGAAGGTATATCTGCAACGCTCACATCCACTCCAATTCATTTAATCCCTGTATCCTTGCTTTGTGTTACATGGTGTTGCCAAACAGGAGATTGAAAGTCACAATTTGATTTGCTCTTCTCTCGATTATTTTTGCCTTAGAGCATTATAGAACTCAGGTGCAGTTTTACTGCAACCTTTTTTTATGGTATTTTATCATTATGGGGTAGAGGTCACAATTTTTCCCTTCATTGCATTTATTCATAGTTTTACATTCCCTGAAACACAATTTTACAAGAAGCTAAAATCTCTCATCTTACATACATTTTAGTATTTACAAAACAGCCATTGTAAATGAAACCATGACATGGAAATAGAATTAAGTTTACCTAAAACTATCTACTCATACAATCTGAATTTCTGATTGCTAGTATGTACTTAAATACTGTATTCACATTATATGTTATATCAGGTAATACCAAAGAGCTGGCTGTAGTGTAGTCTTTGTGATTCTTAAACAACTACAAAAGGCAACGGATAATACACTTTTCTTCATAATCAGTTACAGATTAATGAAATATTAATCCACAGCTCTGTTCTGTTCAGCATATTACACCATCTTCCACCAGATATCACTATTGATTGACTCCTTCCTGGTTCTTTAGGAATGACCTATGGCCTACCTCTCCCCTTGCTGACACTCAGGTTATCACAAAGTGCTCTAGTTTTTGTCTTAAAAGCATTTCCTTATTCCACTGATTGCTGTAAAATGCACAAGTGATAACTAGGTGGGTTTTATTTAGAGTGAGAAGAGGGTTCAGAATTCAGAGGCTTTAGCTAAACCTTTGTGTAGCCATATTCTGTGAGACACATTAAAAAAATCCAAACAGCAATACGGTTTAAAATTCTACTACTTTTAGGGAAAATATAAAACAAGATAATATTCTTTGGGAATGAAGAGCATAATTACTAAACTGCGATGCTAGTCCTTGCAAATCTTAAATTATGAGAGACAAAGATAATTTCCATAAACAACAGAAGTTTAGGAGATTGCTTTCTTCTACAAAGCTGCAGTTTTGTAACACAAGGTATTAAATGACTATTTACTTCAAAATAAAATGGAACACCACAAGCAAATACCTTGATTTACGTAATAATTGGTAGAAAAATTCATATGGAAAACGAACAAAAAGAAAACACCCCACATAGGGCAGGAGAGAAACTTTGCCACCCTTGTACTGAAATTCCAGGAAGACAAAATAAACCAACTGTATGTTCATGAATCTCCAGATAATAACAAATTGCTTATGTTTCTATAAAAAGTGTAATAGGAGGTTGTACGAGACACTATTCCACTAGACTTTAGCGTTTTAGGAGGTAAAACACATGGTCAAAGGAACCGGTTCTTAATCCATATTCAGAGCTGAAAAAGGAGTTTGTGTTACTTCCTCCTCTTCAAAATCAATTTAAACTGTCAAAATAGCTTCAAATCGCCAGATTTCAACTTTGACCCCAAGAAAACCCTCTAAAGAATCAGACTGAGTTGTTGCTGCAACATTTATGTCAAAAGGAAATTTTTAATTTGCAAGGAAAAACAAAAGTTTCTCCCTTCAGAGGTCTCTCCAGCAGCAGCACACGGGATTTATCGCCTCTCCTTTAACTCAAATCGCGTGTTTGCCGCAGGAAACTCTCCCGAACGCAAATACCTGCTCTTCTCCCCCCTCACCGGGGAAATTGGGCGATTTGGTGGCAGAAATTCCGAGGAAAATACACTTTTGTTAGTCCAAAGAAACACAAATCGAGCACACCGAAGGGCTCCCCGGCCGTGCAGCGGGGCGGGCTCTGCAACCCACCAATCACCGCGCGGCTCCGCTCTAAAAATACGAGCATCTGACCCGGGCCAGCCCAATTGTGTTCGCCTGCTCCGCAGAGGAAGTCGCCGCGATGTCCGAGACCGCTCCCGCTGCCGCCCCCGATGCGCCCGCGCCCGGCGCCAAGGCCGCCGCCAAGAAGCCGAAGAAGGCGGCGAGCGGCTCCAAGGCCCGCAAGCCCGCGGGGCCCAGCGTCACCGAGCTGATCACCAAGGCCGTGTCCGCCTCCAAGGAGCGCAAGGGGCTCTCCCTCGCCGCGCTCAAGAAGGCGCTGGCCGCCGGCGGCTACGATGTGGAGAAGAACAACAGCCGTATCAAGCTGGGGCTCAAGAGCCTCGTCAGCAAGGGCACCCTGGTGCAGACCAAGGGCACCGGCGCCTCCGGCTCTTTTCGTCTCAACAAGAAGCCAGGAGAAGTAAAAGAAAAAGCCCCGAAGAAAAGAGCGCCTGCAGCTAAGCCTAAGAAGCCAGCGGCCAAGAAGCCCGCCAGCGCTGCCAAGAAGCCCAAGAAAGCGGCGGCGGTGAAGAAGAGCCCCAAGAAGGCCAAGAAGCCGGCGGCCGCAGCGGCCAAGAAAGCGGCCAAGAGTCCCAAGAAGGCCGCAAAGGCAGGGCGCCCCAAGAAGGCAGCGAAGAGCCCGGCTAAGGCGAAAGCGGTGAAGCCCAAAGCAGCCAAGCCTAAAGCAGCCAAACCCAAAGCGGCCAAGGCAAAGAAGGCGGCGCCCAAAAAGAAGTAAATTGTATCAGAAGAGTTCTGTTCTACATATTTTGTTATCCAACGGCTCTTTTAAGAGCCACCCACACTTTCCCTAAAGGAGCTGATGCACCGAGGTCGTCCGCAACGTGCAGCAAAGGTCCAGTAATTCGTAAGTCATCAAGAGGTCAATTGTGTCTTTTTTTTTTTTCTTTTCTTACCTAGGATTACCGAAAGAAATACTAACGAACGCGGTATAGCGCGGCGGCTTTAGGGAAGTATAGACTTTTTTTTTCCTCCGAGTGATTACTTTGACTACCAAGAAACGATGTTTTATAATGATTTGATAAAAAATCGGATGTATGTTTTTTTAAAGATATATTTTGTAACAAAATAATGCAATTGCCAGGCACGCTACTACTGAGCCATGTCTAATCTATTGTATTATTTCTCTTAAGGCATCTCCGTTAATGCCTTTGTTTGGGGGACGAGGGGAGGGTTTCTTTACTGACACAAAAATAGCCCCGAGCTCTCCCACTCCTTTTGTTCCCGATGAGAAAGAAAGCTTTAAGTATTGAAAAAGCCCGCCCTGCCCAAGGATTGGCCAGCGGAAATCCCGGCCCGCTGCCCTTCCCCCTCCCTTCCCCGAAGACGATTACGCCTCTTATCTCTGGAACTGTATCAGCCACTCGGAGAAGAAAGAGGCGGAAAAGGGGGGGGAGGTACAGGAACTCTCAACGAAAAGTGTTCCTGTGTTCTCCGACGTAAGAACTAAACGGAAAATATCTCATACCAGGAAGAACTTGCATGGGGGAGAGGACGTTTTGGCACGACTTTGTTAATGAAAATACCGAAAACGTTGCTACTACATTCAACTAAAAATAAAAAACAAGTCAAAACATGGGTTGAGTAGTTAATACAAAATGGCCTTAAACTGTTGTTTGCATAACTCAGCTCTCTTAGGAAGATGTGGGTGGCTCTGAAAAGAGCCTTTGGGTTTCTCCANGTTGCCCTTGCGCAGCAGGCGGTGCACGCGGCCCACGGGGAACTGCAGCCCGGCCCGCGACGAGCGCGACTTGGCCTTGGCGCGCGCCTTCCCGCCCTGCTTCCCGCGCCCGGACATCTTCCCTCGCTCGCTACCCTCGGACAGGAACGCGCAGCAGAGCGGTGCCGGCACTCGCCGCGCCCCCGGCTCTGCTCTCGCTTTACTATCTCGTCCCTTCGCTGATAGGCTGAGAAGTAGGTCTTTGGTGAGCAGCCAATGAGAAGGCGAATCCAATTCTGGCCAATCAGACGCCAATACTGGGAGGTGATGACGTAGTTCCATGGGCTGACCAATGAGAGTGCGCAAGGCCAATGCTGCTCATTTGCATAAGAGCCCTATAAATACGTGACACGCAGTCCCTCCTCTCACTTCGCCCCTGGGCTGATCTTAGACGAGTTCTGTGGTTTTTGGGAGACGAGGGATTGCCGCGATGCCTGAGCCGGCCAAGTCCGCGCCCGCGCCCAAGAAGGGCTCCAAGAAGGCGGTGACCAAGACGCAGAAGAAGGGCGACAAGAAGCGCAAGAAGAGCCGCAAGGAGAGCTACTCGATCTACGTGTACAAGGTGCTGAAGCAGGTGCACCCCGACACGGGCATCTCGTCCAAGGCCATGGGCATCATGAACTCGTTCGTCAACGACATCTTCGAGCGCATCGCCGGCGAGGCGTCGCGCCTGGCGCACTACAACAAGCGCTCCACCATCACGTCGCGGGAGATCCAGACGGCCGTGCGGCTGCTGCTGCCCGGCGAGCTGGCCAAGCACGCCGTGTCCGAGGGCACCAAGGCTGTCACCAAGTACACCAGCTCCAAGTAAATACCTGCTACAAATACTGCTTAACCCAAAGGCTCTTTTAAGAGCCAACCACTTCTTCAATAAAAGGGCTGTACAATCAAGTAAGAAAAAACATTTTTAGTTCCTTGTTGTGAAACATTTATCTTTAAGGGGTTTTTATTTGCATTTCTCTAAAGGTTTTCCGGTTTTGCGTACTTTTTAAAGGTTATTTTGATAAAGTGCTGTCGGGTTTAATGTGTTAATGAACATTCACTAACTGCAATAAATCTGTAATTAAGTGTGCCTTTGATTGGTTGGGGGTGTTTGTGGTTTTTTTTTTAATATGGTGCTGTTTTTTCTTCATTTATGGTTCTCACAATTTTCAATGTAGTGTTATATATGAGAAAAACTTTGCTATCATAAGTTTCCATGCTATATGTGCTGTAAACTGAAGGATAGAAATCTTTCTAGCTTTTTCTAGTCGGGAGTGAATCGGAATTATTACTAATGGATACTCCTCCACGTACAGCATTGCTGTAGTAAGATCGACCACTTGATGATGCTCAGTCTTTGGAGTTTGTTGGGCATATTTCTGTAGCAGAAGTGAGAGATGAGTACAGTGCACTGCACTATAAATAATTCACGTATCAAGTGACATTTATCTAAAGCTCTTGCTAATAGCCCAGTCATCAATACCACTCAAAGTACTTTCTAATATCTCCTTTATCTTTACCAATTTTCTTAATTATTCTACTGTTCATGTTTGTTGGGTTTTTTTTTGTTTTTTTGTTTTTTTTTTTACAGTAACTTGCCTAGCTTCTCCCCGTGACTGCTTTAGGTTCCCCTTGCAAGTAAGAAAACACGTGAAGATTAATTTTTTTTATCTCTCTGACCTTTTCTGCATTTATCTGTCACTTATCGTATTAAAACTATTGAACACTAAGAAACTAAACATTCTGGGCTGACTTTGTAAGGTACCAGGGTGTGTCATAGAGCTACTAATTAGGCTCAAATTGCGGGCTTTCTGAGTCACTCCATCTCATTCTTGCATAATTATATGCCACCATAGATGCAGATCAAAGCCATTATCGCTTTCAAACTGGATCTGAATAATCCTAAATTTCAAGTATATATTGTGAACTTCTAAACATGTTTAATTCATACAGAGACCATAGAATCAGAAAAGTGAAATTTCTAGTACTGACTTGCGTATTCTTTGGTAGTACAAGTAACAAGACAGGCACCAGGTCTCTTGTAAATCTGTCACCTATTACCTAATAAGAGTTAATTTCAGTTTGAAGGCTTATGGGGACTTCTCAGATTGGATTACAGATATCCGTTGGGAAGAGGCATTCTCCAAACTCTACTTTATCAGCTTGAAATGGTGTTTTGCTACCTCTCCAAGTGCTTTAGTGCAAAATCTGAAACACAGGTTGCTTATTCTGGGCGCCAGTATATGTCTAATACATTAAAAGATTAATAAACCAGGGTATATTCCAGTCTCTAGGCTTCTTTAAGTGTGGCTGGATCACTAGAAAAGCACAAAGAAGTGCTTGTGTTTTGACAGTTGAAGATGGTCACCACAAGGATGTGTCAGTGGCTATTCTGTATAATCAGACATGAAAAAATACCCTAGTTCAAAGTACAGCTATCATGGGACAGCCCTGCTGCCTGATTTTAAGTAGGAGCTCGGTGATGCCTTTTGGTCTTCCAGCTCAAGAGTGTTCATTTTGCCTTTCCTATCTTTGTGTGCTCTGTGTTCTATACTTCATTAGCAGCTGTTACAGAAATTCAGAGGATTTTTGAACAGATTGTTTCAGTGTGTGAAATTGTTTCCAGGCCTATGAGACTCTTCACTAAATAGAAAACAAAATGTTGCTGGTTGCTTCTTTCAATTTCAGTTTGAATGATAAGGCAATATTAGGGGGCTGTAATGTGAACATTGCATTTGACATCAGACCTGACTGTAACATACCTCTTATTTTTCCAACAGTGCTGAGAACAAAGTCTCTGAACTGACAAAGATCTACCACCGTGGAAACTTTTTTGAACTTGTTCTTTTCACCAGAGGTAAAAGTCGTAGGATTTAAGCTCAGCAAAAATAACAAATCTTAAAAATTTCATGCCACTAATGCAAACAGTGTGAATATAAAATCATGTGACAGCTTATTCTTCCATCATTCATGTTCTTCACTGTTCTTTCCTATTTATTTCAGAGCAGTGCTCTCTGTATTCTTAAAGACACCCTACCCAGATGACATAACCCAGCACCAGGAGAATGGCACAGTGTTCAAATCCATCAGCCTGGGTGAGCAGGTATTATTGCTGCTGCCACCTAGACCATGAAGGAACTAAGCAGATGACCCCTCAAACGGTTTTCCTGCCCTGGGTTTCTACTTGAAGATGAGTTTCCAATCCACTGAGTAAATAGGTAGTTTCTTTATCCAACCTGCAGAGCAGATAGAGCTGGGTGCCTCCACAGAGGAACCCCCTACACCAGATTGCAACCCAAATTACATCTGTGCCACCCACCGCCCAAAACCCAGATCCCATTATTTAATTCTTGGTGGTGGTCCCTTGATGTCATATTGATTTTTTTGGTCCCTGGGCTGGCCACCATCTGAAGTTATCTCTGCTGGAATTGGTTCCTCGGTCCATCATCGTTCTGCTTCTGTCTTGCCCGTTTCAGCTTGTTTGTGACATTATTTTTAACAAAAAGTTTACACTGTCATCAGCCCATGTGCTCTAGGGCCCCAACTTGTTGATCTTATGGTGCAAAGCAAAGTTATCAAACCCAGCAATTCTCAAAACTGAGAAGTGCTTGAACACACAGTCTATAAACAGGCCCTTCATGTTGTCTTTTAATCTACTCTCCACGTTTACCTTCAAAATACCTCTTGATTCACAGCAACTGAAATATAGATAATATTTACACTTGGTAATACGAACATTTTTTTCAAAATATTTTTTTTTATATCAGCAACTTTTTGTATCTCAAATGATCAGAGTGACATTACAGTGTAGTCCTGTAGTAAATAACCAGCAAAAAAGAATACTAAAGAACAATACAACCAGTTACAAAAAATTCCCCTATTTTATTTTTACTAGAATAATAAAGTTAGTATCATTCCTGGAAGCATATATGTCTTCCAGAGTTACCAGAGATCACCACCTCTGCAGTAAAATTTATGTTTATCCATTATTATGTTTAAAAAAGAAAACACCCTCTCTTTTTTATTTCTGCAAAAGTGAAATACACCAGCTGGGAAAACAAATAACTGTGTTCTCTAGTTAACTGACTGAACAGTGAATCAGAAATGAGAAAGAGGTACCATACACCTGGACCAAAACCTGAATAAATCACAGACTGTCTGCAGCAATTTTTTACTACTTCCTGGGGCTTTTTCTTTGTGTTTCTTTGTGGTTGCTTTGTTTTTATTTTTTTTTTTTTCTGAGGGCAGGTTTTTTTAGTTGGGGTTTTTTGGGTTTTTTCTCGGTTTGGCATGGTTTTTTTTTATGTTTGTTTTGTTTTTATTAATGAAGTAAAGCAATATCTGCTCACAAACCTGATATCAGTTTGGTTTTCTTTTTAATGGCCACAGAATGTAATTACCCGACACCCAGGAGAAATTATTGCAATGTTAGTTTCCCAGAGGCTTTATTTCCCATTTTAAATAGAAAAGAATGTATTTTAAAATAATTATGGTAGCAGGAGAAAGTATTGACTGCAGCTAGGGAAAAATATTGGGTCTTATACACACCTTGATGTAATGTTTTCAGCCAGTGATGAAAATCTGCCCAGGTCAGATGGTACATGAAAAAAATTGAGATTTCTTATTCCAAAAACCTGGTCTCAGGTTTGTGCTGTTCAGAGAACAGCACAGCTCAAGACATGACACAGATCTCCCTGCAGAAGAGGGCTGAAAGTAGATGGGAATGCAGCTGGGATCTTCTCCCTTCCCCCCTCACACACGTACAAGGCAGGAAGAAGCATTACTATGAGCAGAGGCAGCTCTTTCCTCAAGGACTGGGTTCACAGAACCAGAGGCCTATGGTGGTGGAAAGGGTGTTTTGGGTTAGGTTTCTTTCATCGCTGCAAAGAACTAAATTGTTTGACAGCAGTCCTATTGAAGTGGTTGTTCCGAAAGCATTCCTTGTCAAAAATGATAGTAGGTATTAATCAAAAAGGTTCATACTTTCATTTTTAACACTGAAAATCTCAGGAAGCAATTCTGGGCATACTTCCATTTTACAACTAGAAAATAAGTAGATTGAGAAGAATTACAGAAGAGATTGGAATTTTAATCCCACATAAAAACCACAACCTTTTTGTACTTGTACTCCTACTTATATTGCATGTAGATTTTTTACTTGCAAAGATCGTAGGAAAATGGAAGAAATAACTCCTGAAATAAGAAGAGAGCACACATAGAGAGTTATATCTGAAATCTGGACTTCAGACAGATTAAAGGATATTGACATTTCTTTGTGCAGTATCAGATCTGTGAAGAAATGCACACATCTCTGATATGCGCCCTGTTTTCCTTTTGTAGCAAATAGCAGCCACTGCAACAGTGAGCAATCTGAACACTCCACATGAGAAGTTATGGGTTGTTTTTCCTTATGCTTTTGGGGCAGAGCAAGGTTAGTGCCTTTAGCTATCCCAGTTAGAAAAGAGGACAAAAATTACCATAGGAATGGCATAGCCCCAATCTTTCAACACATCAAAATACGTCTTTAAACAGAGCTGCCTCCACCTGTGCTCCAAGCATCAGCAGACTGGACCCACTGCATCACAGGCAGGCCTGGGTGCCTGGACTCAGCTGAGCTGGCTCAGGAAGCCAAATTTATCTGAGCTGGTTCTACTCTACATGCAGGGGGGCTTTTGAAATCACTGCTATAAATCCCATGGAAGAAGTGGAACAGTCACATTTCACAGGTGTATGTAACTGCTGGCGTTTTAGCCTTAACTGACACAGCTCACATATCTCAGCAGGAAATGACACGGGGTATAAAGAACGGGGGGAAACACCAGGAAACTGCAAAAGAGCTGGGATTAATTCATTCAGTGTCTACTTTTCTGCTTCACCCTACAGGTTTGTTTCTTGACAATGGAAGAGTAAAAAATACTTTAATGGGGAGCTGGGACAAAACTGAAGAGGAAATACCTTGTTTCAGGATTTAAAAATCCAGCGTCCTGCTCTGCCCTTCCAGGAGATATCTGACCCTTTTCTTTGCCTTCTCCCCGCTGTTCCCAGGGGCATCTTGCAGCACAGGGTGTTGGTGGAAACCATAGAATAGCGTAACCTGATGAGCCCCTGACCCCGAAACACTGCCATTCCCATGTGAAATCCTGCTCCATCCCGTGTTACCCTGTCGTTTCCCTCCTCCAAGAGGCGGATTAGTCCTTAAATCACCGTCCCTGGCACCGATGCAGGGAACAGGAAAATATGTGCTTGTCACGGCCTGACCAACAAACCCAAAGGATTTCGTTGTCTCTGGAGAAACGACGGTTCCTGGTGGGAACTGTCCACTCTGTTACACACACCCCTCCCTCCCCACGCTGTATTTACGCAGCAACGGGATAACTCAGCTTCAGCCGAGCTCTCCTCCTTAACGTGCCCAAATGGAACTCGTGCGATTAAATCGCAAAACGCACAACAAGAAGAAAAAAACCCCAAACAAACCAACCACAAATTCATACATGCTTCCTTCGTTTTAAGGCACAGACAGCTCGTCAGTCCGGGAGCCACTGTGTATCCTGCCGTTCCAAACTGCGCACAGACTCCTTTCCTCAAGCACGGGGGTGAAGAGGGAGGTGGAGTGGGGGATGCGGCATCAGCGGGAGGGGGAGCCCCCGGCAGGGGCCGGTCGGGCGGCGTGGGGGGTTGGTGATGCCCTGCCCGAAGGTCCGTCCCTCAGAGTTGCTAAGTGCTCCCATTAACCTGAGCCCAAGGAGGGGTTTGTACCTTCCTCTCCCATTCTGCTGTTACAAGAACAAGTTATTGTCAAAGAAATATCCGGGAGTCCATCTGTGCCGATTATAGGAGACTGCCGGTGTTCACACCAGCATTGTTAGGAAATACAGATATTTGCAAAGCAGTTCTGCCCACTTAGCCCAGTTCTGGTAAACCACATCTATAAAGCATCTTTACAAGAGTGTCTGGCTGTACAATATACATTCGAGGTCCTGTGGCCCTTCATAATTTAGACCTCACGTAGCCCTATCTTTATATTATGGCTTTATTTCCCATGTATGTAACTCGAAACTACAACTACATAATGACTAAACATGTTCTTTAGCAGAAGAAAATTGAGAGGAATGACTATAATAATAATTATTAATTCCATATCTTCTTGACTATTATAATTGTACCCTCGATATTAGAGTATTCTTTTATAAAGGAAAGAAACCCATAAAATTTTTCTGTTGGAAGTTTCTACAGTCTACAAACTAGAATTTTATTCCAGTCACACAACATTGAGATGGTGCACACATGGTTTTTCTTAGAAGTCCTTCCCATTGTTTGCTACAATCCAATATGCAGAGGACAGTTTCATTATGTGGAACAAGGTGACACAGAGGGGAGCGTGGACTTCCTTCCCCTCTGGAAGGGTAAATTTATCACCTGCTCAGTCTTAGGAAAATTAAACTCAGTGAACACCAGGTCACAGGTGTTAACTCACATCTCTTTTTTCCTGTACTGGAGGATAGAGATGGGGAAAACGGCAATTATGTTGAAAACTGCTCCCGTTGCTGCGGTGCCACGAACTGCAAGAAAGAGCCTCGTGAAGTCAACGAGCTGCTGCCTTCTGCAGCAAAGAGCCTGCATGAGATGCTAAGGGAAAAATAAGCCAGGAGGAAATCAGAAGCCAGCAGGGCATCACCAGAGAAACAAACTTGAAAGCAATGCTGTGACCTGCTGTAAAAGCAGCAGCTTTTCTAAGAATGACTCGCTCTCTCCAAAAACCAAGTGTCTGCTCGAAACTCCCCTTACCACAGGGAGAAGGCGTGGATCCAGTGATCAGTGCCAGAAAACCAAAATTAAAAGCGATAGTGCCCTTTCCAGAGTAATAGTGACCACCACCGTAGTGGCACATCACATTAGACTGCTCCTTGAGAACACTGGCAACTCCCCCCTGCCTGAAACCTTTCCCTAGAGTTCTACAATTATGCCAAGGAAAGCCGGTGGGACTCTTTCATACATGAGCGTTAAAAGGCAGCAAAACTGGATCAGTCAGGGGCCCGAGGCTAGGAACACCCCTCCAGCTGTGAAACAATTTGTTCAAGGTCGCTGCCAGGACCGCGTGATATTATTCAGGGCCTTATTTCCTGTGTACAAGTTTTGCTTCCCTTCCCACTCTCATTCCTCTGAAACTTGAAGGTGCAGTGATCAGCTCCTATTTAGTACTATCGAAGAAAACAGAAATGATCCCCGTTGCTATCAAGACTTTAATGTTGTCCTCTAATATGTACTGAACAGAGCACTTAGAGCAAAGTCAGAGCTGGCTAGCCAGGACATGATATTTATGCTGTTATAAAACCCCTACTTGCCACTGATAATGTATCGACACTGTAAGCTTTATCAAAGCACAAGAATACATTAGACAATCGAGAAATTTGAAAAAGGCATTAATGACGAAAATTAATCCCGATGAAAAAAAGCATACGTTCTTAAAACAAAAAAGAAACAAGTATTAAGACAACCTCTAAATACCATTGCACTTGCTGAGCATTTCCGATACTTC